>JAAFCE010007744.1:20282231-20331199 GCA_013389805.1 Trigoniulus corallinus
TTTTTTTTTTTTTGTTGTTTGTTGGAGTTTAAGGTCCCGTCAACTACGAGGTCATTAGAGACCCGTCCACTGTATAGTTCTAATGCATATGCTGCACAGACACTACACTAATGCGACGATTATTGGGTATTAGCAGTACCCAGCTTTCCTGAGCGACCACCCATGTCAGTACTAACTGGGCTTGCGTTGCTGGTGTGTCCAACTGGTGTGTCCAACGCAACTCGCCGCTCCCCCCCTAGATCCGTGCGTGGTCATAACAGTCATTGCAATGGTCCCGTATAACACAGTTGGGTTTGTTTGTGTTTTAGGGCCCATCGACTTCAAAGGTCATTAGGGCCCTGTAACACAGTTATGGTAGGCATTCATTGTTGTATTACCTTGCAATGACAGTTGAAATATGTTGTTATGATCATTGCAATTTTGAACAAATTTGGGCACCCAAGAGATCGGTATGTACACCAAATTGACGTATGCCAAATTTGTATGTACACCAAATTGTCATACGCGAAATTATATATGTGCCAAATTGTCATATGCCAAATTGACATAGACCCATCATACTAGCCCTCCACTCCCTTCTGTCTCCCACCAGGTCCACTGTCCACAACCTGTTCCCACATCTGCTTCAATCTCCCCCTTCTCTGGGTGCTACCAACCACCTGTATTTCTGGAAAGGACCCAACGAGCTCATCTTCCCCTCTTCTCATGACATGTCCACACCACCTCATCCTATTCACCCTCATTTTTTTTCTGTGATGTCCACCACCCCATGCTACCTCTAATATATACATGTTTAATTCTATCAGCTTTCGACACACCACTCATGTACCACAGCATTTGCATCTTGGCCACTTGGATTCTATTGACGTGGCTCTCCCTTGCTGCCCATAAAGGACGTGCTTTATGGATAGCCCATTTTAGTTTTGACTAGTAATTCTTCCCATTGTCTATTACTCTTAGATAACATGCTTTAGCCAATGTCCAGTGCAAACGCGTGTCACTTAAAGTGATTCGACTTGGCTAACTTTCAAGCTGGATTGAATTTCAATCTACTGTAGTTTGAAATTGTAGTGCAAACGTAGTACTGTAAAACACGTTTATAGCGTTCATGGCTACAACGTTTACATGGTTATAGTGTCTGTTTGGGCTGCTCCCGGGCAGAGCCTATGGCTTTTTAAAGGTAGAGGGTCATGGATTTAGTGTTTGCTTTCATGGCTATAACGTTTGCAAAGCCCTGGTGGGCAGCCATGTTTTTCATATCCTATCATGGATATGAAAAACTTCCAACCCATATTTTGCATATGTGCAGAATTTACAACATAAGCTGTGCATTACACATGAAGAGACCATTCAATCTTGCTAATGTGTGGTTTTAGTAGTAATGACACAAGCGACCTAGAATTGAGGTGGTAAGACAATTTACAATGAACTTGTGTAGAGATCAGCCAAGATACCAAGAGGATATGTGTGCCTCAACATCCGAGAGGGAGTGGCAAATTGCATTGGAAACACCAGTTCTCATCTGATCACTGAAGTTAACCAACGCAACCCTGTTAGTACTGAAATGGGTGGCCACTTTAGAAAACTAGGTAACGCTATTATCCTAAAATCGTCGCATTAGTGTAGTATCTGTGCAGTGTCTGCATAAGAACTACACTATGGAAGGGGCTCTAATGACCTAGTGGTTGAAGGGCCCTAAAACACCAGCAAACAAACAACATGCAGAGGTGGAAGCAGCCATCCACCATCAAGCAATCATCAATTCTTGATTACTGTACACATATGGAAATCATTTACAATATGTACCCCAACATGACGTTCTACCACTACATGGTATTATGGATGGAAAAGCACAAAAAGGCATAACATGGCTATATCGTTTTCACGGTTATAACGTTTGTTCCCTTTGGTCCCCAACAAAACGGTATAACCATGTTTTACTGTATAGCAGATCAGATGGCTCATTCGTTCTTTGGTGTTTAAGGGTCAGTCAATTATCAACTGCACTGCATTGCAGGAGTAACGACTCTTAGCTGCACTGCATTGCATCGATAAGATTGTTAGCTACACTGCACAATAATCACCATTAATAGTTGTGCTACTTGACAATTGTCACGTTTTCACATCAAAAGGGATGGAGATCATCACCCTCTCCCCCTCATTCCTTTTTTTTTCATTCTTTTTCCCTTCTCTTTTTAATAAAGGAGAAACACCCTTCCTTTTCCTTTTTCTTGGTTATGGGTATTGCATAAAAGTATATTTTTTGTGATTGTTACTTTTTCAATTTTTTGCATCTTACATTGCATTTCTTTTCTTTTTTTTTTTTTTTTTTTGATTTTATGATAGTCATAAAAGGTCCTTTTCTGTTTAGGAATTCTTGGAAGGATATATAATTTTTTTATGTTTATTGTGGCTGTAAAAGATTTTTTTTGTATTTGTTTGTTCCCACTTTTTATTTTTGGTTGTCCCAATCACAAGACAGAGAAGGGTCCTATTAAGGAAAGGACCAACTAGAAAAGTAAAGGGAGCAAACCCATCCTTTGACCTAAATG
Organism: Trigoniulus corallinus; assembly: GCA_013389805.1. NCBI lineage: Eukaryota > Metazoa > Arthropoda > Diplopoda > Spirobolida > Trigoniulidae > Trigoniulus > Trigoniulus corallinus. The sequence goes on from JAAFCE010007744.1 coordinate 20,284,784, forward strand.
GAAGAAATGGATAAAAGGAAGAAAAAGGCAGACAACAGGACACAACAGGATGAACCGCAGAAGACACACTACACACCTCTCTTCATGAGAGGAAGGACCACTCTTCCACACAAAATTGGAGGACACCTCACTCTGCCTCTCCACACCCAAAGTGGAGGAAGACCAGCACTACACGAAATAGAGGGCATATCAGAGATGCCTCTCCAGCATCCAGGACTCGTCACCAAGAATGACTCCAGGACAACAGCAAGCCTTAAGCTGTCTGAGATGACATCCTAATGACAACCAGGATCCAAGACACCTTCAAGGACACCACCAGGATGATGACTGATATTCTCCACCAGCTCAGATAAGAATACCACCAAGACGTTTTTTTTCTTTCCACTTCTAATGCAATATATTGCTTGGGTGAAGCCCCTCCTTTTCTGTTAACATAAGAACAACGGTTGAAAATATTATAAGTAATAAACTGTGAATCAGAAAATTAAAAAGAATGCTTTCTTAAAAGACAAAGCTTTTTTTGTTAATATCAAGCCCACATTGTTGAAAAACCCAGGGAAGTAACCTTAAAAGCGCACAAGAAGAAATAAGTAAAAATAAAATACACAGAAACATAACACAATTACAAAGCCATTAGAGCTCCGTCCACTGCGTAGTTCTAATGCAGAGGCTGTAAATACACTAATACGACGATTTATGGGTATCAGTGGCACCCAGTTTTCCCAAGCGGCCACCCATTTCAGTATTAATTAACTGGGGTTGTTAAGCTTAATTTCATTGATGAGACCAGAACTGGTGTGTCCGACGCAATTTCCTGCTCCCTGATCAGATGGCGGCCTACTATTTCAGTGTGAGAGCTTCTACTAGCTAGGGATGACTTTGCTCTAGTTGGGAGAACCCTTTAGTACAGGCCTGCTTTAGTATCATTGAGTGATCCCACCAACAGGCTCCTAGTCCAGCTATGACAATCTGTAGTGCATTCAACTCATCTTCCTTTCGTTATGGTACCCAATTATGCCGGCAGTTTTGGAGATAATATTGACACGGAGCTACATTAAAAAGGGTTTTTATCAACAGTTAATAACTCAATCTCTAATTATAAAATTCAAACTGCAATGAAGAGCATTCCTTACCGCCAGCATTCGGTATACACCCGCTCACTTTTCCGCCTGCATAACAATGGCAACTGTTTTCTTGTTAAATGTTTCAACAGCATGTTTAGTGCTTATGAATTTCCAACTTGCTTTTAGACTGAAACTTCAATTCGTCATCGTATAGGTTGAACATTTCAAACATTAAATCGCATATCACATTAATCAGCGATCAAAAAATATCTTCCACGTTCACCTCATGCAGTCGACATTGAAAACATACGACGAACCAGTGCTGCCAGATCAGAAAACACAAAGCAGCAATGTTGTGCACCAAAAATAGGGAATTTCAAGTAAAGTAAGGCCCTTCGTCCACCGGCGCAACGCAACGCAATGCAACTGCAACCCAACGCGTTTATGGCAGTTGCATGAGAGTTGCGTTGCACATCCCTTCGTCCACCGGCGCAACTCTCTTGCAACTTTTTTTTTCGTCAGTCTCGTCCACAATGGCAAACCGTGCAGTTAGTTATTGTAATGTTGTTGTTGCATGTGGACAAGTGTGATGACAGTGTCTTTATTCAAGGCTCTTTGAAAAATAAAGCGTTCTTTGCAGTGGCGTAGCTAGGGTTGGCGTCACCCGGTGCGGGGATGCAGTTGGTTGCAGTTGGTCGTTTGCCAGTCGATTGCAAGTTGCGTTGCAGTCGTCTAGGTGGACGAGCAACTACACAATAGCAAGGGTCCGACTGGGAATCGACTCCCATCCAACGCTAAAACGATATTTTATCTAGTCGGATTGCAATCGCGTTGCGCCGGTGGACGAAGGGCCTTAGGCCGACTCTAAAAAATATCGTTTTAGCGTTGGATGGGAGTCGATTCCCAGTCGGACCCTTGCTATTCTGTAGTTGCTCGTCCACCTAGACGGCTGCAACGCAACTTGCAATCGACTGGCTAACGACCAACTGCAAAACGACTGGCATGTCAGTTGCATGGCCGACGCTTGTGCGACTTTTTTCAAGTTTTTATTGTCAACGCTAGTACAGCAACGCAGCAAAGAACGCTTTAAATACACACCATTTCAATATGAATACGAATATGTAATCCTTTGTGACGGATACCTTGCTAGCGAGATCTTTTCATGCTAGACCCATATGCCCAGATCTCCACCAGCACCCCAGCAACACCTTTGCCTTTCGCACCCATTCCAGCCGCTCCACCCCAAAACCTCTTCCAATATGGGGGTTCCCAACCCCTCCTGCAGTGATCCAGTGCTGGGCAGACCAGTATCACATGCCTGACGTCCTCCACTTAATCCCCACATAATCCACAGTCCTCCTATCCACCTGTGATCTTTGCCATCCTCTGTTTCTTCTCCAGTGACCCAGCTCTTGCCCGAAACAGAAGTGAGCTCTCCCACGTATTGTCATAGATTGTCACCTTGTTACCTTGTTAAGCTTGTTCCCATACACCCTCAGCTTTTTCTTTTCAGCCCTTCCCTCCATACTCTGTCGCCACTGCCCTAACCCCCATTCCTTCACTTTGTCCTGTATGAGTCTTTGCAGTGTTACTGCCCCCTCCTTGTCCTCATATTTGTCCAATTGCAAAGAACCAGTGGTGCCACAAGGGGCCAGCGGGGGGGGGGGTCTGCACCGGGTGACACCACTCCCACCAAGACAAATGGGTGACACCAAAGCAGAACAAGCAGCTTTTTTCCAGGAGTGGGAGTGACACCATGGCATCCCCGCACCGGGTGACGCCAACCCTAGCTACGCCACTGCAAAGAATGCTTTATTTTTCAAAGAGCCTTGAATAAAGACACTGTCATCACACTTGTTCATATGCAACAACAACATTACAATAACTAACTAAACGGTTTGCCATTGTGGACGATACTGACGAAAAGAAAGTTGCAAGAGAGTTGCGCCGGTGGACGAAGGGATGTGCAACGCAACTGCCATAAACGCGTTGGGTTGCAGTTGCATTGCGTTGCGTTGCACCGGTGGACGAAGGGCCTAAGTCCTCAACTTAAGGCTGCTTCACACTGGGCGAAGTAGCAAGTCAAGTAACCCTTGACTTCCCTGCCACCAAGCGGGCAAGTAGCAAAAAAGTGCATAAGTGAGTAGCTGTTAAAATGAACAGACTACAGAGTTACAACAGAGACTGCATTTGGAGAGTAATAAACTCTACAGAATTTACCCTATACTTTTGATTTTCTTTTTTAATCTTCACATTGAATTCAGTAATGTTCATCCTCATTTGCAATGCATTGTAAGCCGATTGCCTAATGTTTTTATCTTTATAATTTGGCGATTTGATATTCCACACATTCAGGGTCTAAATATGAATATGTAATCCTTTGTGACGGATACCTTGCTAGCGAGATTTTTCATGCCAGGCCCATATGCCTAGATCTCCACCAGCACCCTAGCAGTACCTTTGCCTTTCGCACCCACTCCAGCCACTCCACACCAGAACTCATCAACCCCAGAACCTCTTCCAAGGTGGGGGTTCCCCAACTCATCCTGCAGTGGTCCAGCGCTGGACAGGTCAGGATCACATGCCTGACATCCTCCACTCGATCCCCACACAATCCACAGCCCACCTCTCCACCTGTGATCTTTGCCATCCTCTGTTTCGTCTCCAGTGACCCAGCTCTTGCCCCAAACAGAAGTGAGCTCTCCCACGTATTGTCATAGATTATCTCCCTCTCTATGTTAAGCTTGTTCCCATAAACCATCAGCGTTTTCTTTGCCGCCCTTCCCTCCATACTCTGCCGCCACTGCCCTAACCCCCATTCCTTAACTTTGCCCTGTACTAGTCTTTGCAATGTTGTTGCCCCCTCCTTGCTCTCCCTGGGTTGCAGTGTTATGCCTATCTTCTTTGACATCTGGTTTACCCTCCTCTCCCAGTTGGTAGATACCCTCATGTTGTTTACCCATGCATTGACCTGCCATACCGGATTCTCCTTCCCTAGCCCCCATATTCTGCATAAGTATAGCAACTTACTTATCATTTCTCTCTGTTCAAATGTAGACCACCCCATGTCCCCTTGTATTGCTTCTACTGCTGTGAACATATTTCCCCCTAATGCCATCCTGCCTAACCTTCTTTGGGCAACTTCCATACAGTCCCTTACCTAAATACCATGAAACAAATTCTACATTTGTATCCTCTGTTTTCAACGCGACACTTTTATTTTAAAAAACAACTAAATTTGTGAGGTCCACTGCAAAATAATTTGCACCTGTCGATATCCACCAAAATGAACAGGCTAAGCGCCAAAATTTGAATCAAAAAAGCCCGATTCAAAGAAAAATAATACCGAAAAACGCAATGGTGAAATAAAAATATTTGACGGAATTTTTATAAAGCTGGGTGCCGACCAAAAGTTTGAAAGTCCCGCTATCCTTGCTCCGCCCGGTTGCGTTCACAGCAGCAACCAATCAGAAGCAGCAATTTAGCAGTAAGGGATTATGGGACGGCATTACTTGCCCCAAAAAATTGGAAGCGAATCTATTCATTTCACTTGCCATTTTTACTTCGCGACTTGCCAGTTTTAAGCCTAGTTCCCTGGCACGCAACACTGACGAGAATAGTGCTTGAGCAGACAGTATAATTATGACATAAACAACAGGCGCTAACAGAAATTGCGCCTGGTTTGATTCCCTGGCATGAGCGAAATCATGTAAGCGATTAATAGTTTTCAATATGAACGTTTGGTGGCGCCAAAACCGAAAAAATAAATAAACCAATGAAAAGTAAACAGAAGACTATTTAAAAATTCAAACAGCCAATCAAATTCGAGCGGCGAATTCCATCCACAAATGCAGTTAACTCTCAACTCCATTTCACCACTGATTTTGCGCTTACTTTACAGAATGGTAGTGTAACTACGTCATCAGTTTATGTGGATTGTCGTCTGCTAGAGAGCTATTCTCGTCGGTGTCGCATGCCAAGGAACCAAGCTTTAGGCTGATCACACGTGGCAGGTTGCAAGTTGCTACTTGCTACTTAGACCAGTGTGAAGCAGCCTTTATGTGATTAATTGGTTCCGACGGTTTTCGCATAATTCGAAAAATCACGTAAGTCGAGGAAAGCACTAAATTTAGCATTTATTGGACAAATTGCACATAGCAATCTGCATACATACTGTATTTATGGATAAACTACTTAAAGTATTGGTCCAGTGTCAATTGTCTTTTAGTCCTGTGCGATAGGAGGGTCCCAATGAAGCTGAAAGGGAAGTTCTACAGGGCAGTGGTTAGGCCAGCTATGCTATACAGATCAGAGTGCCGCATCAATAGAATGCAAGTAGTGAATTCTGTGGTGTATGAGTAGGGTGTTGAGAGCTGATAGAACTAGGAATGAGTGTATTAGAGGTACCTTGGGGGTGGTGGACATTACAGAAAGCACAACTGAGTCACACCTGAGCCCCACCACCACAGTGTCACACCTAAGGCTCGGCGCTCACTATAGTCAAGACTGTCTGATGGTAGTCAGTGTGCTCAGCTCAGGCAATGAAAACCAAGGCGTCTAATATTGAAAACTGATAAACAACTACGTACATAGTACATACAATGATGAAAGCTGAGAAATGGTGCCACCTAGTGAAAAGAGGTGCAACTAATCATGGGGTACAGTAAAACCCTGATTATCTGGTGGTGACCTGGAAGTGTTAGGAAGACTTCCTATGCAATGGTTTCAATTCCTACAGAGCAGTCATCTGCATCTGCACAGATGGAAGAGGATAGTAAGGATGTGTTGTTTAATGCAAATCAACAGTGTCTGTGATCATTGAAGCTACCTCCATTTTGGGCTTGTGACCCAATTATGTGGTTTGCCACCATCGAGTACCATTTTTGGGTACATAATATCAAGTCAGATACCCAAAAATTTGAACTGGTGGTAAATGCTATATCACATGACGTAGTTTCAGACGTTAGGGACCTCATCTTGCACCCAACCATGGATGCATATGAAAGTATCAAAACTGCTGTAATTAAACGAAGTTCGATGTCACAATTGCAAAATCTACACCAATTGTTAACCAATCAGCATCTCGGTGACAAGAAGCCCTCACAACACCTGAGGTAGATGCAACAACTTGCAGATGTTGATTGTAATACATCTGGAGATGTATCCATCATTACAGAGTTTTTCATCTCCCACTTGCCTCACCAAGTGCAGGTAGTCCTGACTGCAGCAGATATAAATACTCCTATCGAAAAGCAGGCTGAGATGGCAGATAAGATTATCAAAGTCTTAGATCCATCCAACTGTCAGGTGAGCACTATATCAGACCTGGCCTCTAAGGAAGGATTTGCTTATAAGGATACCAACTCAGGACGTTCTAGGCCAGTGGTGGCAAACCTTTTTTGAAGACAGGTCAGAATAACACATAAAAAACAATAAGTTGGCCATGGATCAGGTGTAAGCACTATTTAATTTTATGAATAAAATAAATTATTAATAACAATGAATAAAGTTTATTATATTAGCAAATAGAGACCATCATCATAATACCCTTACCCTCCTCAGACAGGGTCAGGCCTGCATATGAACAACCTACTCTTATAGCGTATTTTTTTTTGAATTTGTTAAATAAATCAATCTTCCTTCCTTTTTTTGATTTATATAAGTTGGAAGTAGTTATTTAATCCATAACAGACAACAGTAAACTTGTAAACAATCACAACAATAAAGCCTCAAATAAAAGAGTATTTAGCAGGAGTTCGGATGAGGTGCAGCTACTTAGAAGAGAGCCAACGGACTGATTTTGAATTCTATTTTCCAAAAATATAAACTTTCAAAACTGAGAGAACTGAACATGTGCACGTGCACAGAATCCTCATTCATCATGGCAAAGAACAAACTCCTATGATGCAAATGATTCAAAAGTCAGCAAGCTTCCAGTTGCTATGGTAATGCACGTTACCATACAGCAACTGCAAGCAAACTGCTACACTCTCACATCTGTTGTTTATGAGAGAATAAACTAGATAGGATTCACGCCTGGATCACTTGGGTCAGTGGATCACAAGTTCGCCACCACTGTTCTAGGCTATCTCTCAAGGTAAATTAACTTACTGAAAAATTAAATTCATTACTGAACTCAGAAGCCAAACATTGCTACCAATTGTCTTATGGGAACTGCCCTTGTTCACGTTCTCAGAAGTGGAGTTCAGAGAGATGTGCCTTGGAAAGTGGTAATAAACAGAACGTCTGTTGGTATCACTAGAGATTCAGAAGCAAAGCTAAGAAGTGCCATGATCTTTGTGAGATGGGAAATGGTAAGGACCATTGCTTATATGGGCACAGAGCAACAAAGGCTGAGGTCCCAGCCACCTGTTTTTTTGTGAATGATCAGGCAACTAATTATAAATTCTTAGTGGACACTGGTGCCAAAATAAGCATTGTTCCATGTAGTTTTGCAGATCATACTAAGTTGGTACTTCAAGAGTTCATACTGTTTGCAGCTAGCAAGTCTGTTATTACCACCTATGGTAAATACCATTTGTGTTTAGATGGGTTTACATGGGGCCCTGAAATGGAGTTTTGTTATTGTGGACGTCTCAAATGCCATTTTGGGGCAGACTTTCTTTTGAATTATAGTCTCATTGTTGATGTCCGAAGACGGAAGTTGTTGGATCACATAACTGGTTTGGAAGTTTCCAGTATCAGCACAAGTATGGTTCCAACTCGTTACTATCATTTGTCTCATATCACACCTGGTATTGCTCCATTGTACAAATCACTAATTCAGAATTCTGGGATATTACCATCCAACAACAAGCAGATCCAATGGTAGCACACGATGTATGTCACCATATCATAACAACAACAGGACCCCCCAACATTTGCATGGGCAAGGTGACTTCATCCAGACTGGTTGTAGAAGGCCAAACAGGAGTTCAGGGAACTGCATGAGCTAGTCTACATTCACCCATCCTCCAGCCCTTGGGCCAGTCTGCTGCATGTGGTCCCAAAAGGCAAGACCTGGAGGATTGTTGGTGAATTTCATGCCTTGAACTCTTGGACTGTTCCTGACCATTACCTGATTCTGCATCTCATGGAGTTCAATGCCAAACTCCATTGGATTCAAATTTACTCAAAGTTAGACCTTATGAAGGCATACCAATTTATTTGAAATTACAGGCTTGGTCCTCATCATTTTTAAATTCTAATCAAAATGGATTTTGTAGAGGTCGTTCTACAGAAACTAACCTTATAACTCATATAGACATGATAACCAATGCATTTAAAAATAGGCAGCAGGTAGACTCCATTTACTTGGATTTATCCAATGCATTTGATCAAGTGCCGATTCCATCACTATTGCATAAATTGGAATGGTATGGAATCTCAGAAAAGCTATCTGCATTCCTCGGAAAGTATTTGGGGGCTAGGAGAAATTTCATAAAAATTGGAACTGAGGTTAGCCACAAGCACTTCTGCCAGAGTGTGGGTCTGCCACAAGGCAGTGTGCTGAGTCCAATTTTATTCAATATATTTAATAATGATTTATACTCAAGCATCTCACAAGGGGTATTTAATCTTTCCTTTGCTGATGACCTAAAGCTTTCCTCAGTAGTGGATAATAATGATGCACCAAGAAAGCTAAATGTGGCATTCAACCTGGTAGAGTCTTGGTTAGGTCTAAATAACCTAAACCTAAACAAAGATAAAACCAGTATAACCAATACACATTTGTAGATGGTACTCTCATCCCTAGGAGCACAGTAATAAAAGATCTGGGCATTTATTTGGATACAAAACTTACATTCCAGCCCCACATCCACCATGTGTATCTAAAAGCCAAGAGAGCAGTATATGCTATATGCTATATGCAAGGGATGAAAAAATTCCAGGAGCTGCAAGCAAAGCTATTTAGTGCATTAATAAAGCATTCTCTAATGTATTGTCTACTTTATTGGACAACTTGTAGCCCCTCCCACTTGGTAAAATTGTCTAAGCTCCATGATAAATAACTGATGATTTATCTTACAGTCCCTTTAAGAGGGGCATCAGGAAATATCAATGCCCACTGTCTGCCTTTAGTAAAATTTATCTCCTACACGTGACTTTTATGGTTGCATTGGCTACTGTCTAACCAGATAAACTCTTCACACTTGTTGGGGAAGTTGAATTTTTTTGTTCCAAGTCGCAGTTCTAGACAGACTTATTGCTTTGCATATGGGGAATACAAAGAATCCCATTCTATTAATTCAAAGGGAGAGCAATTTGTTAGGATTGTCTCTGGATGATTATTGCATGACTAGGGTAGGTTTTAAAAAGAAGCTACTGGCTTTGCTAGCAGAGATACCTTAAGGACGACATCTGCATACGTTAAGAGGCACCATACTTACTCTAGTGAAATGCTAATTCAAAATAATTTTATTCTTATAATTACTACTCGAATGTTTGCATTAGCAACTGGTTGGCATTACAATAGGTGTTGCTTCATAATGACATTTTTAAAATTATTTATATTTTTATAATTATTGTGTTTGTGTTATAAATTTCCCTGGCATTTTGCCTATCCCTGTCGTCCCTTCCCTCCCCTGTGACGTTGCATGGTGTACTGTGATTATCTAACATCCTCTGTCACCCCATCTCCTTCATAAGGGTACACCTGTTAAGGAGATGTAAAACATAACTTTAACTTTTAATCGATGTTTTGGTCATATTTTGGACTGATAGTTGTTATATTCTACGTTGTATGAAATTTTTATACTGTTGTATTTTTTTTATTTGCAAGGTTTAGAAGTTGGATTGTGTGGTTTTATACTTTTTTACTTACATCATTATTAATTTTATGTTTATTGTGTGCTAGTCTTGTATGTGTCTTGTATTAGTCAAGTTTTGTCTTGTTTTGTTTAATGTTAGTTATTTATTTGGGTTTTATATTGCCCATCCCATCCCCTACTTGAGGGTTCGCGTGTTTAGGGGATGTAAAGCATATGAAATATACCCATTGCTCCTGAAGATATTGCTAAGATGGCAGTGATCACTCCATTCGGGCTATTTGAGTACACCAGGATGCCCTTTGGATTAAAGAATGCTGCTCAAACCTTCCAGTGGTTTATAGATGCCATTCTCAGAGACTTGCTGTACGTTTTTACTTACATCGACGATTTCTTGGTTGCCAGTGTTGATGATGAGCAACATGTTGTCATTTGCGAGAAGTCTTTATGCATCTTTGTCATCATGGTCTTACAATTAACTTTGTGCATCTGGAGTAGATTTGTGGATACTGTGATATTTTGGATAGCAGACATGCTATAATATAATATTAAAATTCACATTACGTTTAGCAGGTGCCAGAAGGCAAAGATTTCAGTCTTTGTCCCTGGGTGCAGAATACCCTCTGTAAACCACTGATTGAAATGTGAACTTTGGTCTTGATATGGGTCCTCACTGTTACTCTGACCTCACTCCTCCGTGCTTCACCATGGCCACAGCCTTAGGGTATTTGGTCAGGACAATGATCCTCCTAGCAGTGGTCTTGACCTGCCTATATTTGTATTTTAGACTGCTGGTCCCCTATCTCCATCCACCTGTGGAAAGCAGCCTTCCTTTGCCTGATATTTGCTTCTTCCTGATCATTATGCCACCATGCCTGCCTGCCATGGAATGCACCTCCTACTCTAGCCTGGCCTTAAATGGCTTTCCCATATTTTCTAATTTTTCTGGGGAGCTTCAGGAACTCATCAACTGTTTCAAAGCAGTATGACGATTTGCTGTGCAATTGTGTATCTGCTAATGGTGACTGTACTCTAAAATAGCTACATTTCAGCACCGTCTTGCAATGCCAGTTTTGAACATTCCTGCTCTGACGTGAATTACTCATGATTTGAAATAATAATTTCCCTGTTGTAGGGAATATATTGCTGTTATATATCACTCTTTTCACATATCAACTTTTTACTACTCCTCTTGCTGAATAAGAGGGGGTGTCAAGGGCAGATGGGGGGGGGGTTAGTAATAGGCATATTAGAGACAGCTAGTGAGTAGAATACATTGCAGAAAAGATGAAGAAAAAAATTCATCTTCTAAAGGCCAGTTTACACGCTACGTCTTAATGTACATTTTGTCCATCATATAAAATGGAATATGAAATGTACGTTTTGTTGGGTGTTTACACGTAACGTCTTTTACTCCATTTTCAACCACATTTCCAACTTTTGATTCTAGCGTTTGCGTGATCGTTGGTTCGCTCCTTGGCGTTGCAGAATTCCCTAACGAACAGTAGACCGACAATAAATAAGCAACCGGCTGGGGAAAAACACTGCCCAATATATTTTATTTTCAAAAGTATCAGGAGGCCCAGCTCAACAGTGACATGACAATCCCTGAAGTGGTGTAATAAAAGATTTAATTCAAGTATGGTGCATGGTGCTACTGGTGTAGCCAGGATTTTTTGAACGGGGTACGATGGTTGATAGGGTCTATAGCACTTAACTATATTCCTTTTCAAAACGTTTTAAATTTTTCAATCAAGGCGCAAGGGGGAATTTAACCCCCCCCCCCCTTGGCAACCCTTTTCAACTGCAATCAGGGGCAACTGTCCCCCTCTCTGAATAGTAGACCAGATATGTAATAATACAGTACCTGGGTGGTTGGTTGGAAACATTGGGTGCTGCTAATTGATTCTCTCCCAAATTCCCCACTCCAACCTCCCCCTCACCTGCAACCAGCCTCCACAGGATCCAGCTCATTATGGCTGCTTGGCTGACTTCCCAACCCAATGCCATAACACACTATGGACATTATATCGATTGTGACGGCCACAATCTAGGCATAAAGGGCTGCATGTAGCTCACAGACCATCAATTTGACGTCTCTGGTGCAGTCCAACATTGAGTGAAATGCACTGAAAAGGGACGTCTTGCGTCTAAAAGGATGCCCCTTCCATCAGTTCTTCTTTGTGACCTCGAACTTGTTTCAGTTTCAATAAGACGTCCCTTTTGTGGTCTACACGCTCCCTCTTAACTGATACAACTTGTCGTTTATGACAAAACGTCTGTTAAGATGTAGCGTGTAAACCGGCCTTAACAGGACGAGGAACTGGTTCAGTGTATTATGGTGATACGGGTTTCAGGAAGCATCTGGGGTGGAAGGCCAAAGCAGGTTGAAATGTTGGATGTGGTAGTGAGTGGAATGCATGGGGACTTGGTGTGATAAGCGGGGGTGGAGAGCGAGTGTCATGCGTCAAAGTGTCCGGGGCCTACCTCAAAGTGTCCAGCCAGACACTTTGAGGCAATTTTTGAGTACCTCAAAGTGTCCACCAGTTAGATACGAATGCTGTTGCCCTAATTAGTCTCTTTTCTGCATAGCACAAATGCACTGCAGAGAAGATACCGTAATTATTCTAATAAACGGCGCGCCATTTATTTTTTTTCAAAGGCCTTTTTTGTTGCGCCGTTTATTGGAGGGTGCCGTTTATTATTTTTTTCAATTTATAAATGGAAACTATTTAGCCGGACAAGTTGATTTCATTAATTTTGATGTTTGCTGATGCCACTCTCGAATCTGAACTTATTGGCAAAATGAAATTGAGAAAAATAATCAATGGTTCATTTAAAATTTAAATCCTTGCCCTAGATTGAGAAAACTGTAGAGGTTTAGCCACAGGACGATTACTATCATTCTCAACTGCAGAAATTGCCAACAATTTAACAATATTTAACAATTCTTTCAACAATATCTGCACTAAAGCTTAGTTAACATGACTGTGACTTATTAGGAAGTTCAACCTACCTATCATGTGAAACTACTGGGAATCGCATTGCACCAGGGTCACCCACATACAAGAGAGGTGGAAGAAAACCCCTGGGGTACATCAGTACCTCTTTTCGGGCATGAGCCTGATTCCTTATTGCAGTATAGTTGTTGTGCAATAGGTCAGACACCATGCAATATTAAAACTGACAAAGCATTCATTCACCTGCCAAAATTTATACTTTGGTTGTAAAATGTGGTGTTGGAACAGTGTGGTAGGCCGGCAACCCCACACAGACAACCAGCCAATATTCCTGCGGGTTCCAGACGCCTGGCTGGGGTGTTCCCTGGGGTTCCCAGTCATAGCATGTTCAATGGACCCACGGACCCAACCCTGCCACAGGCTGGATAAGGGTGTGATGATGATGATACCAGTACCCCTGTGTAGCATTAAAGGGTTAATGATTAAAAAAATTCAAGTTAACTTGCATGATCACTTCCAGACAGTTTTGAAGTAAAAGGCGCCGTTTATTATTTTTTTCAGCTGAAAAGTGCGCCGGTTATTGGAGGGCGCCGTTTATTAGAATAATTACGGTATACAACTTGAATCAAGGCTTAATTTATATCAAATATTAACTTACCATCTCGTAGATCAGTGGTTCTCAATTCTTTTTGAAGCCAGGGAACGTTACACTATGACATTTACAATTCAACATAAACTTTTAGTCAGCTTGTACACTTTCTACACTTGGTACTTACTACCACTTCATATAACAATAAAACGAACAACTATTTCGTTTGCTGATTACAATCCCATCCAAAAATTATTTTAAATTGTACCGATTTTTTTCCAACGCCTTTATTTCTGCATTTAATTTGTTTGCAGAACATGCATTGAGAACCACTGTCGTAGATGATGCAATGATCTTCCATTTTTGGTGTACGCTTTCCATTTTACCTGGTTATTAATATTACCCAGAGACTGAGGTGAATAATGAAGGCGATGAATTTACTTTGGTATACTCGTATATCATTACAATCAGGTAATTACAATGATCTCTATTTTCGGTCCTCCGCCCTTCTCCCTGCAAACAAGATATATATCGATTCTGTGAATGATTTCGTGTAGCCACGAATATTCCACTTATACGAATCTCATTTTTCTAGACAGAGAAAAATCTCAATTCTGCATTCCTTCTGCCTGGCCTCAACGTCACTAAATTCAAGTTGCAATTCTGTCACTACAACAATATTGTTTATTCATAAAAATACTTGTTTTTGGCAATAATTTTGCCCTAAAACACCAACGAACGAATAAAACCTAACCAGGTAAAATGGAAAACGGCCGGTGTCACGCGTCAAAGTGTCCGGTGCCTCAAAGTGTCCGGGGTTTACCTCAAAGTGTCCGGCCAGACACTTTGATGCACTGTTTGAGTACCTCAAAGTTTCCACCATTTAGATACGAATGCTGTTGCCCGAATTAGTCTCTTTTCTGCATAGCACATATGCACTGCAGAGAAGATATACAACTTGAATCAAGGTGTAATTGATGTCAAATGTTAACTTACCATCTCGTAGATCAGTGGTTCTCAATCCTTTTGAAGCCAGGGAACGCTACACTGTGACATTTGACTTGCACGGAACATTTACAATTCAACATAAACTTTAAGTCAGCTTGTACGCTTTCTACACTTGGTACTTACTACCACTTCATATAACAATAAAACGAACAACTATGTCGTTTGCTGATTACAATCTCATCCAAAAATTATTTTAAATTGTACCGATTTTTTTCCAACGCCTTTATTTCTGCATTTAATTTCTTTGCAGAACACGCATTGAGAACCACTGTCGTAGATAATGCAATGCTCTTCCATTTTTGGTGTACGCTTTCCATTTTACCTGGTTATTTATATTACCTAGCGATTGAGGTGAAAGAGGAATGGTGATGAATTGTCTTTGGTATATATCATTACAATGATCTCTATTTTCGGTCCCCCGCCCTTCTCATCGCGAACAAGATAAATATCGATTCGGGGAATGACTTCGTGTAGCCACGAATATTTCATTTGTACGAATCTCATTTTTCTAGACACAGAAAAATCTCAATTCTGCTTTCCTTCTGCCGGGCCTCAACGTCACCACACTCAAGTTGCAATTCTGTCATTACAACAATATGGTTTACTCATAAAAATACTTGTTTTTGGCAACAATTTTGCCCTAAACCACCAACGAACCAAAAAATACCTAATCGGGTAAAGTGGAAAACGGCCGGGACACTTTGACGTAAAAGCGGACACTTTGAGGTATGTGCTTAATTACGTGTGACACCGGCGTGAGCTTTAGCAGCACCGGCTTAGATAATATTTTGAGGGGCCTTTTGTAGGAAAAACGCCTTTAGCATACTATCCCCACGCGCGGGACCTCGGTCGGGAAATGCACTGAACCCACCTCGAGTCGCCTCTGCTCACAGGCCCCACTTAAAACAGATGCCATGAGCATACGATGATGATTAGCTTAACGGCCAGAAGCTCATGGACAACCTTTAGAAAGTCTGATCAAAATAGTGAACCCTTTCTAATGGGGCAATATATTCACATGACTGATCAAGCAGATGCAAATTCTCATCAATAAAACACCACAGCTGAGTTTAACTCCTCCAAAAAAAATCTTTTGACAGATAGCGGATGAGTAATTCAAATTAAACTTGCCAAATTAGCACTTTATTGCATGCAACGCGTAAGATACTGCAGTCGATGGTATCCAAATCCATTTAAATGTGGGCAAGCATATAAGACCATTAATACACCGGATACGGCAGTTATCTGAAATGAGAAAGATGGGCATAAGGTCAGTTAAGACGCAGCAAAAAAAAAAAAACCTAAAAAAATTAGATTTATAGACATAATTATTAAGAAGTTTTGATGGCTTTACTGTTCATGACGTTCTCACCTGAACGATGAAGTTAAGCAACGCAACGCCAAGCTAGTAGCGGCTTGGGTGGCGGCTTGTGAATTCTGGGTATTACGCAGCGGACGGAGCTCGGAAAGAAATGCGACAGAAAGACACACATAGAGGGATAACAAAAAAAGTCAGGCAGACAACGAAAGAGAAAGCCAGAGAGGGACAGAGAGAAAGCTAGAGAAAGGTCGTCCACTAGTTGTTTTCCTGCATTCTAACCTTTACCGTCGGTCTAACTATTCCTTAGGGCACTGGTTTGTTGAATTTTGTTTCGTTAGCTTTGTAAGGCCCTTCAACTACAAGGTCATTAGAGCCCCGCCCACTGTTTATTTCTAGTGCAGATACTGAGCAGGCACTACACCAGCGTTTCCCAACCTTTTTTGGCTCGCGAAGTGCCTGGCTTCGGTGGAATGTCCCAACGAACAGTAGAAAGACAATAAATAGCATTTGGGTTGCAGCGTTGGTCGGCAACTGGCTGTAGGAATACACTTTCCAATATATCCCCTTGTGTCCACTCAGAGGGACAAGATGGGTACCCGAGGCGGGGGTAGAGGGTTAGAAGTTAATTGTAACCAAGTCCTATGCACACATCAACCAGGCGACTAGTAAACTGAACTACAACATAGCTTTGTTAGCCAGTAGTGAGAGCTGTAATATTCATGCCCATCGGTTCAGCCAGTCCCTCCTAAGAGGGCAGAACCGATTGAACTACTTGTCTGATGTCACTTATGTATGGGTATTCGTATTGGCGACATATTTCATGAATATCGTGGCACAGTGGCTGAGAATTGCTGATATAGAGCTATTTACAGATGAGATATGCATTGAAAGGGTGGTGAATGAAGGGCTGTCTTCTTGCACAGAATTGCAAACAGGACCTAAACAAGATATATACCTGGAGAAGAAAGTGGGAGTTGCCATTAAACCTGGACAAATGTAGCTTTCTTAGGATAACCAGGTCTAGAAGGCAAGTTGATTTTACTTACTGCATAGGTGGTGTGAGGGTTAAGAGGGTTGAGACCCACAAGCACCTTGGAGTTATTCTAAATGCTAAGGGAACCTGGAGGCAGCACAATGACAAATTGATTGGGGAAGCCGCGCATGCCCTCCATTTGGGTAGTAGGGTCCTTGTGGCCAGCACAAAGGAAAGTGAAAGAAATAGCTTATTTTTCACTAGTATGGCCAATTGCGAAGTTCTGTAGTGCAATTTGGTTTATCATTAGGCAGGGTTTAGCTTGGGAAATTGAAATGACCCAAAGGAGGGCAGCAAGAATTGTGTTACATCGCTTCTCTCATAGACTGAGTGTCTCAAACATGATCACAGAATTAGAGTGGGACTCACTATATCAGAGGTGGGTATCTGACAACATTAAGCTTTTTCACAGACTGTTGAAAATAGGGTACAATAGTCCTCCAGTAGGCAGCTTCACCCTTGCAGAGTATAGGGTGAGAAATGATCATGAAGGAGATCAGGGCACAAACAGACTCGTATTAGTGGTCTTATCTTCCAAGGGTCATTCGGGAATAGAATGCTCTCTGTGAGGATATATGTGAGGACCTTTCTGCAAGAAGGTGCCCTTATAGCTGGTATGCAATATATGGCAGAATAGATGCTATGCCTCAGATTCCTAGGGGGTTTAGTGGGTAGCAAGTTAGGAATGAGAGTCAATCTCTCCACTGCCAATTTGGCCTATCAGGGCTGCTTGCAGTGTATTCAGTTAGAATTAGAATGCAATCATTTACCCAATGGCTCACTAATCTGTCAGTGAAACAAAAGTCCACTATGAACTGGTCCCTAGCTGCATACTAGTACCTATAACTAACAGCTGGTCAGTGTGTAGGAGTTACCGATTACTGGATTAGTTTTGTGGGTTGGGGAGTAAGCCACGCAGCCACAGAAGGATGAACCCTTGGAGATCAGTGATAATAGGTGGGCTAAAATACAGCCAAATTTCTGTCGTATGTAAATTCCTGCATTATACACAAATGTCACTAAAATTTTAAATAACAGAGGAATTACAAAAATTTGGAGGGTCACACGGTAAAACGGAAGTCATTTTCGTGAACAGCACATGAAAATGCATAAAATACCCCTATTGGCGTTACCGCACTTTTTGGTTGTTTTGCAGTGTAATGAAACTACATTGAGAAAGTAACTTACATGATTCCAGTATTTCTTGCAACACGTCAGGAGATATCAGTTTATTGAAATCATGCGTGCCTTTTGGCAGAGGCCCAAAACTTTCAGCTAATGCTATATTATATAACCAAGACCTAAATGTCTTGTTCATAGTTGTGAAAAACAGAGATCCATGAGGCTTCACCAACTGCACACATTTCTCAACGAACAACGTTGGATTATCAACGTGTTCGATGACTTCAGAACACACCACAGCATCATACACACATTGGTTGTCTTCAGCATGCTGCTCAACAGTTGTGCAAAGGTATCTGAGACTGGCTGCAAGACATTTATCCCGAGAGGCGTGTTCGGCTGCCACTCTGACCAAATCTTCCCCTGCATCAATTCCAGTAACGTCTGCACCAATCTTTGCAAGAGGCTGTTCATACGACGCCACAAACAAAATAAAGTCAGCTCTGTGAAAATATTAAAGAAAAGTTAAAGGTGACCAGTACTTACCTCAGAAAGAATTCCTCCGCCACATCCAACATCTAGAAACTTGTAATTTTGAAGTGGAAGTGGCCCCTGTCTGTGAACTGCTGGCACTTGTTTGCAATTCAAAACACCATCTCTTATAAAAGGTACTCTAACAGCATTAAACGTATGCAGTGGAGCTGTGGGTGAAAATTTCGTATCCCACCACTCTTTTGAGGCGTTACCGAATTTTTGCACTTCTTCAGTCGCCACAGTAGTCTTAGACGACCCATGCTGACTAGCGGCGCTAAACAGAAATGAATTCAATTAGTCGTTGTTTGTTGGTGTTTTAGGGCCCTTCAACTACAAGGTGATTAGAGCCCCATCTACTGCGTAGTTGTAACGCAGAGACTGCACAGACACTACACTATTGCGACGATTTTTCGGTATTAGCGGTACCCAGTTTTCCCAAGCAGCCACCTATATCAGTACTTGCTGGGGTTGCGTTGCTTAACTTCAGTTATCAAACGAGAACTGGTGTGTCCAACCAAGACCTCCTAAACAGAAGGCCTTCTCACTGATTCATGGCGTCATCCTAAGTAGTGCTAAGACCTACTGAAAATAATGATGAATGCTGACGCTTGCCATTACAAAGCAATGAGATATTTATTTATAAAATAGATTTTAAATGCACATGTAAATATTGGTTTGACTGAATAGACAGCATGAAAATATTAATTTATTTTTAAATTTTTGTAAGAAACACATGCATTTAAAACACATACTTTAATGCTTAATTTTTCATTTTAACCTCTTGTAGACGTCTTCCTCTCAATATTATAATTTTGATTTTTTGAATAGCTGTGCAAGTGTCTAAACCATAGGGAAGATTTGCTTATGTGTGGATTGTAGTGCTTCAATAGCATACTTATTAGAAAATTTTTAAAATTAATTTCACATGAAAAGTCATAAAAGGAGCTTGTTGTTGTTGCTTGTTAGGGTTTTAGGGCCCATTGACATCAGTGGTTATTAGGGCCCAGCAGGGGTGGATCCAGAGGGGGAGCAATGCTGCAATTGTTTCTCCCTCAGTGCTTCAGTGGGGTACATGTTTCAATTGATGCATGATTCAACTTTGCAACTGATGAGACATTTTTTAATTTCCTATTCCCATTTCTACACTGCCAGTCCAATCTACAGTTGGCTAAACCACTGAAGATAGGACATTGTCTAAAGGGCAGTAGAGGACGTATATAATATATGGAGTCATGGTATGTATTCAAAGGGATTCTGAATATTTAAAAGTATTTGGGACACCCATTTTTTGAAGGGCTACCCCCTTGATCTGCCCCTGGATCCACCCCTGGGTGCTCAAAAAGACATTCACCATGGAGGGAGAATATTCAGAAGGACAAGATGGGTACCCAACTCTACCATAGGTAGGAAAAGGGTTAGGAGCATATGTATAGATGTTAGGCATACAAGTATACAGAACATATCTAACCTAACATGTATACCTAACATCACTAACCTAACCTAACATATATATGCCTAACACAGCTCACCTAACATAACTAACCTAATCTAACATATATAACCCAACATACCTAACATAACATGTATACTTAACTTTTCTACCCCCCCTATGATTATTCTTTTCTTAAAATATATATGCAACATCTTGGCTGCCATATTCTTAGTTTGAATGATATGCTTTGTGTAAAACATTAGTATAAACATAGTGTATCTAATTTATATAAGTCTATGGGTTCAATATTAAATCTGCTTACCATTCAATGCTTGGTCAATCTGGAAGCCTTTCTGTTACTAGCTACAATCCATTTTGGGGTTTTGAAAAACTGAAGATATTAACTTTAGGTCCACTTCTGTAGTTTCCCTGGCATCCAGGCACAACACAATTACATGGCACAATCCAAATATTATGATTTACATTGGAAAATGGTTTGAGTTAAAAATTCAACTCAAATATCAATTTAAAAAAGACGCTTGAAATGCACACAATATGGTCGTTCACATAGTGTGCTAGCACTACTTTGTGTGACGTCACTAGCCAGTGACGTCACACTGCAAAGGCGTTGTTATCTAGGAGGCCTTGGTCCAACGCAATTTGGCACTACCTTCAATTAGTCATTAAATTGTTCCAGGTTCGATACTGGTTCAAGGTACTGTAGGTTTGCTTATTTTGAGCAAGAGAGAAGCCCCAAATGCTCCTTCTTTTGGATGACAAGTAAAACCGAGGCCTCGCGTGGTGTACGATGGCATTTCCACGTAAAGAAACCCACTCTACAGTGCAACGGGTAGACGAGGCAAAAATTGGTTGGGGCACTCGGTGGAGTGCCGACGATCACTAAGCATAGGACTTGCAGCTGTGGAAAAACACTGTCAAATATTTTGCCTTTATGTCCATTCAGAGGGACAAACGGGATGCCAACCCTGCCCTAGGAAAAGGGGTTATGAGTTGCTTTTCTGCAGCATTAAATTCGCAGCCGGTTATGTGAATACACCGCCCCACGCATCTCTCGTGCCCCAGTGGGAGAAAAGAAGTATCCGAAGATAAACAAGCACAGGAGTTGCAGCTTTGGCCGGCAGTCGGCTGCATAAAAACACCGTAACTTATAATATCCTTGTGTCCATTCAGAGAGATAACATGGGTACCCGACCCTGACATGTGCGGGAAGAGGGTTAGGAGGTGCTGTTACATATTTGCTACATTGTTGGTTATGACGCTATCCCCTTGTCCTGCCTACGGCAGGGTCGGGTCCGCGACTTCTGGCCCTTCACTTTAGACCACACACTACCGTATCATTTCCATGCAACCTGCTCACACGTCGACTTTGGCCTTCCTTTATCCCAGATCCTTCCTACAACCTCAATCCAAATAATGGACCTAACCAACTCTCCGTTCTTCTTGTAGCATGCCCAGTGGGGCGAATCAAGAAGGGAGCACTTCAAGGAAAGAGTGCCCCAAATACTTAGTATAGTTCTAGTATAATCCTTAGTATAGTTCTAGCTAGTAATTACAATAGGTCTTCTCTACTGCTCCTTGGACTGCAAGTTTTGCAGTGGCAGTATAAAAATGGAGATAGCAATGCAAAAATGCCACATTAGTTGCAAAGTTGAAGTATACATCAGTTGAAATATGCGCCCCATTGGGCACTGAGGAGGGAGCAATACAGCAATTGCTGGATCCGCCCCTGCATGCCCATAGCACTTCAATCTGTTTTCTCTTGCAGTCCTGTCTTCTACACCCAAGTTACTTTCAACATTTCTATTTGAACGGCTGTTCGCACTGCCCAACATTATGATCCATATATCATAGCCGGTCCCTACTCCAGTTAGCAGCTCATCCATGACCAGAATATTGTCTACTGCTTCATATAAACACCCCTAAGAAGAAGGACCCAAACGATATGAAGGAAGAAAAAGCACATTGGTTAAATAGGAGTAGAGTTAATTAAGAAGTTCTGTGACCTCATTGACTTGAATGTGACAAAAACACTTTTAGTAAACAGAGGCCTCTTTTATTATAACCCCAAACAAAAAAATATTGATTAAAGAGAGTACCAACTCCAGATGGACAGCATCTGCAAGACTGCTAATTGAATTAAGAAAATTTTATAACCTCAATCACTTCAATGTAACAAACCAATTTTATTGAAATTAAAAAGGCTTTTTTAATAGAACCCAAATACAAAAAATAATTGATTAAAGAGAGTAAACGTCAAATGGAAAACGCATGCAAGGTTACTAATTAAGTTAAAAAAATTTTGACCTCAATAAAACAGTATAAAGAGGATGAAAAACCAATTTTTGTCTGTTTTGTTCATGTTTTAGGGCCCTTCAACTACAAGGTCATTAGCGCCCCTTTCACTGCGTAGTTCCAGTGCAGAGATAGCACAGAACCTACACTAATGCGACGATTGTTGGGTATTAGCGGTATCCAGTCGCCACAAGGGATGTCACAGATAGATTTCTTTATGATCAGAGGGTAGCTTAGAGCAGAGGTCCATGACTGCTCCAAGTCTTCAAATAGAATATGGCCATAGGTAACTTATGTTAGATATCCTAGTGAAAGCAGCAGGCAAGGCATATTCTTGGAAAGGAGAGCAGGCCATCAGATAGTGGAAATTGCCCACCAAAACAAAGGAATTTCCACAAGAAGTAACAACTGACGCCATGTGTGACAGGGTCGCCAGCAAAATCAGAAAATGAGGAAATGCCATTTTAGGCCAGGCTAGAGTAGGAGTTACATTCCAGGGCAGGCAGATGTGGTGGTGAAATAATGAAGTAGAAGCAGCCATCAAGCAGAAGAAGGCTGCTTTCCACAGGTGGATGGAGATAAGAAACTGGGAATCTAAAATACAATATAGGCAGGTTAGGACCACAGCTAAGAGGATCATTGTCCTGGCCAAACACCAGAAGAATGAGGCCCTCTATCAGGGTCGTAACGAGGTCGTGGCAAAGAAGGCAGCCGCCACGGGTGCATTTGAGTTTGGATAGCAAAATGTTTTTTTTTTGTCATTATTTAGTTACAGGCAAGCGAAAATTAGACACTTGCCACAGGCGCTTCATACCCCCGTTATGGCTCTGCCCTCTATGATTAGTTAGAGATCAAGACAGTTGAGAGAGACGTTTTTCAACTCGCCAAGGCTAGAGATAGGGCAACTAAAGATATACCCCCAGCCATAACAGTGAAGGATAGCGAAGGTAGAGTCCTGTTTCCCCCATCTGAGGTAAAGAGGTGGGAAGAGCATTTCCCAAACATCATGAATTCTGCAAGGGGGGGACGACATTGATGCCCATCCTACATCTTCAGGGGTGGTGGATAGCATAACAGAGAGGGAAGTAGTCCCTTAGGAAGAAGGAAGGTCGAAAAGCTGCAGGCCCAGACAGAATCCCCATTGAAGTGTGGCATAGCCTGCTAGGTACAGTATTACATGAATCAGGTGGCTGGGGAAACTTTTCAACAGGATAGTTAGGGGAGATAGAATGTCACCTGCATGGCGTGAGAGTTGGATGGTACCACTCTTCAAAGGCAAAGGGGTGTCCAAGACTGTAGTAACTATGGAGCTATTAAGAGAGAGAATGTCGCCTTTGAGAGAGAACTAATGTAAGTTTGGGTTTATGCCGGTAGGTGCACAATGGAACCCATCTTCATTCTGAGGCAGATGATTGAAAATTTTAGGGGAGCAAAAAAAGACCTCCATGCCATCTTTATCGACTTGGCGAAGGCGTATGAGTGTTCCACGACAGGTTGTTTGGGAGGTATAACAAACAAGGGGGTAGAAGAAGGGTTTATTCTAATATTTCAGGATAAGTCTAATGGTTCCATAGCCAGGGTAAGGAGACCTTGGGGAAATACTGGAGGCTTCACAATAAAGATTGGAATACACTAAGATTCAGCACTCAGTCCATACCTTACAGATGAGCTGCTGATAGGAGTAGGAGAATGGGCCCCTCAGTGCATGACATTTGCCAATGGTATCAGAATACCTAGTGACTGCAGAAAACAAGTAGAGAAGGGCCTAAACGATATTAGTGGAGCGATAGAAAAGGGAAGGACAGAAAAATAACAGTGAGGTATTTCTAGGGGCAAACTGATGAAAACGGTGCAAGATGGAAAGTACTTAGACTCAACGTTAGACTCTAATGTGACCCATAGAATCAATGGGGATAGTTGAAGTGGAGACAGGTACAATACCATCAAATTGTTAGGTTGTGGCCCACCAGCCTTCGAAAAATTCCTAATAACATCTGTTGGAAACCCCTGTTCCAGAAGAAGATGAGATGAATGCGTTTGGATAAAGGTAAAGGTGACCAGTACTTACCTCACAAAGTACTTACCTCACAGTCAATGAGTATTTTTTGAGGCTTTACAGCACAAAATAGCAATAAGACGGAGCTCATTTTTGGGGAAACATGGTATAACACTTAAACTGCAATTAAATACATTCTTAACTTTTACCGCCAACATATGTTGTACAACAACAACGCACTCTTCCGCCTGCATAACAATGGCAGCTGTTTTCTTGCAAATTGTTTCAGCAGCATGTTTAGAGACTGCGAACTTGAAACTTCATTTTCCAACGAAACGTCAACTCGATGTCCTATAAGTTACCAGGAAACATACAGCGAACATCTTACTACGTGTCGCATCACTGAGTTGTTCCAAGATCACAATTCTATCCTTGACCCAGGATATCAAATATTGACCCGAAAGGCCATTGCATGCGTAACACTCTTCTGAAAGACGTAAATGAGTAAATTATTGGCAAAATTGTAGATATCCGATTGCGACAAAAACAGTCCTTAAAAGTCCTATGAACAAGCAACTACAGTACTAGCCTTTTCCCCGCCCAAGGCAGGGTCGGGTACCCATCTTATTACCTCTGAATGGACACATGGCAGCCAGCTGCCAACCAAAGCTGCAACCCCTATGCTTATTTATCATCGGTCTACAGCTCGTTCGGATACTCCACCTACGTCAGGAGGCGAGCCCCTACCCTGGAAATTTTACCTCATCAAATTGTTGCATAGTATCTCTGCATTAAACCTTTACAATGGGCGGGGCTCTAATGACCTTGTACTGTAGTTGACTGGCGTTAAAACACAAATGAAACAAACAAACCAAGGCAGGCAGCACAAAGTATGAAATGTCAGGATCATCATCATCATCTCACTCTCCTCCAGCTAGTGGTGGGGTCGGGTCTGTGGGTTCTCATTCAACCCCGCACGTCTCCATGTCCCTCTGCACCACCTGCTCCCACGTCCGCCTCGGCCTTCCCCTACCCCTGGCACCCCCAACCACATGCAAACTCATAATGGGCCTAATAAGCTCCTCCTCTCTCCTCATTACATGTCCATACCACCTCAACCGCCTCTCCCTCATCTTCTCTGTAATGTCCTCCACTCCCAGGCTACCTCTAACATAATCATTTCGTACTCTGTCCGCTCGTGACACCCCAGTCATGTAGGTTGACTGTCTAAGCCAAACCTCGCATCCTTTCCCACCAATCTCTTCGTTTCGCATACGTCGTCTGCTCCAGCAGACGCACGTGGCGCTTGGCAGCAGAGCTCAACCCCGTTGCAGCACGGCAGTTTTTCCATATTTTTAATTTCAATTTCAATTCCAATTTTTTAATTCTAATTTGATTTTAGTTAATATTGTTAATATTTTTGTGTTGTCTTGATGTCTGTTGTCCATTTATTACTAATCATTTGTCTGTATATGGTTTATTGAGGTTGGGTATTGGTTTGTTGGGCTGTTCTCTGTGTATGTAGCATACAAGGTCTTTCCTTGTTTGTCAGGTGTATGCTGGGGAGGGTGACCGCCAGGTGAGTGTGAGACCTCTGCTCACTTGGCGATGTTAAGATCACTTATGAGTGTCTCCTGTGGGGTAGGACGGCACCCCCCACAGGTAGCCCTGCTACTAATGCTGCGGGTTCTGGGCGCCTGACTGGGGTGCCCTCAGTCAGAGCTGTCATGTCAGATAAGGAGGCTAGACTGAGACTAGGGTCATGGAATGTGGGGTCCCTCTCAGGGAAAACTGGAGAATTAGTTGAGACCCTAAAGCATAGGAAGATCAGTGTGGCATTCCTCCAAGAGACCAGGTGGAAGGGGAATCAATCAAGGGCTCTTGGTGAGGGATTCAAACTGATCTATGCAGGCAGTGTAGAGGGACAAAATGGGGTGGGCATTGTATTAAATAGCGAATTGCAGCATGGGGTCACCTCAGTTAAGAGAATTAGTTGTAGGTTAATGCTAGTTACTGTAGTCTGGCAGGGTATAGTGCTCCACCTCATAAGTGTATATGCCCCCCAACCAGGCCTAGGTGAAACACTCAAAGCAGACTTTTGGAATGATTTTGATGAGGTGGTACAGTCAGTAGTCACCACTATTAGTCAGGGCAAGGGAAATGAGAGACTAATTATTGGGGGTGACTTTAATGCACATGTGGGAAAGGATGGACTGGGTTATGAGGAGGTACATGGGGGATGTGGGTATGGGAAAGTCAACCCACAGGGGCAGAAGGTCCTTGAGACAGCAAGAGCTCATGGCCTTGCATTGGCCAATACATGGTTCAGGAAGAGGGAAAAGCATCTAATCACTTTCCAGTCACCACAGGGGAGGTCCCAGATAGACTTTTTCATGGTGGGGAAGCAACACAGGACAGAGATCCAGGATTGATGGGCATTACCCAGTGAAGATTTTCAGAAGGACAGTGGCCACAAGCTGCTGATGACAGAACTACTTATTAAGGGGATAGTTAAGAAAAATACATGGAAAGGAAAACCAGTCATTAGGTGGTGGAAGTTGCCCAACATGGCAGATGAATTTTGGCAGCAGGTTTGCAGTCAGGTAGACTGGGAGGGGTCAGCTAATGCCATGTGGGACAGGGTTGCTAGGAAGATCAGGAAATGTGGAGAGACATTGCTAGGTATGGGTAGAATAGGTGGCACCTACCAGGGTAGGCAGACATGGTGGTGGAATGAGGAAGTGGAAAATGCCATCAAACTGAAGAAGGCAACTTTCCATAGATGGAGGGAAATAGGGGATCAGGTTTCAAAGACAGAATATATTCAGGCAAGGGAAAACGCCAGGAGGACCATTGCCCTGGCCAAACACCAGAAGTATGAGGCCCTATATGAAAAGTTGGGGACATGGGAAGGAGAGAAAGCCATTTTTAGACTGGCCAAGACAAGGGATAGAATTAGTAAGGACATTACCAGGGCTATAATGGTCAAGGATGCCAATGGTAGGGTCCTTTTCCAACCTGCACAGGTAGTCAAAAGGTGGGAGGAATACTACTGTGGCCTCTTAAATGCTGCCACCTGTGCAATGGGCACAGACAGCAACCCAATAACTCCACAGGCAGTGGACAGGGTGAGGGCAGATGAGATAGTTCAAGCCCTTCAAAAGATGAAAAGTCAAAAAGCAGTAGGCCCTGATAGGATCCCAATGGATGTTTGGCACATCTTGGGGACCACTGGTATTACATGGCTAGGGAAGCTCTTCAATAAAATAGCAGATGGTGATGAGATGCCATCTGCATGGCGTGAGAGCTGGATAGTTCCACTGTTCAAGGGCAAAGGTGATGCCCAGGACTGTGGAAACTATAGGGGCATAAAGCTGATGAGCCATTCTATGAAGCTGTGGGAGTGAGTCATAGAAAGTCGCCTCAGAGACCAAACTAGTGTCCGGGGAAACCAATTTGGGTTTATGCCTGGTAGGTCCACCATGGAACCAATCTTTATTCTGTGACAGATGATAGAAAAGCATAGAGCAGCAAACAAGGACCTTCATGCAGTATTCATCGACCTGGAGAAGGCATATGATAGTGTCCCAAGACAGGTTGTGTGGAATGTTTTGAGAAAGAAAGGGGTTGATGAAGGCCACATTAGGATACTGCAGGATATGTACAAAGGTTCCATCACTAGGGTGAGGACAGCGTGGGGAAACAATGCTAGCTTCAATGCGCAGGTGGGTGTGCATCAAGGGTCAGTGCTTAGCCCATACTTATTCACTCTAGTAATGGATGAGCTGCTGATGGGAATTGGGGAATGGGCCCCCCAGTGTCTGGTATTTGCAGATGATGTGGGAAGGCTTGAGGAGTCCAGGGAAGATGCACAAAAGGGCCTACAAGACATTAAGACAGCAATGGAAGGAGGGGGCCTTAGGGTGAACATGAAGAAGACTGAGTACCTAGCTTTCAATTTTAGTGGTCATGGGCAAGGGGGTGAGATTCATTGTGGGGGAGTGGGGGTTCCAGTGGTGAAAGAGTTCCGCTATCTTGGATCAGTTGTCCAGAGCAATGGGGAAATAGATTCCGATGTGACCCATAGGATTAATGCAGGATGGCTGAAGTGGAGACAGCCAAGTGGGGTCTTGTGTGACCGCCGAGTCCCAATAAAGCTAAAGGGCAAAGTTTACAGAACCGTTGTTAGGCCAGCTATGCTGTATGGATCAGTGTTGGGCAGTTAGGAAGAACCATGAAAAGCAAATGCAAGTGGCTGAGATGCGAATGCTACGCTACATGAGTGGGGTGTCGTGAGCTGATAGAATTAGAAACGATTACATTAGAGGTAGCTTGGGGGTGCGAGATATTGCAGAAAAGATGAGAGAGAATAGGTTGAGGTGGTATGGGCATGTGATGAGGAGGGGTGAGGAGGAGCTTACTAGGTCCTTGTGGGACTGAGGGTAATCGGGGGCACCAGAGGTAGAGGAAGACCAAAACGGACGTGGGAGCAGGTGGTGCAAAAGGACATGGAGGCCTGTGGGGTGGAGAGGGACTTGGTGGAGGATAGGCGGGAGTGGAGGATTAGAACCCGCAGACCCGACCCTGCCTCAGGCGGGAGAAGGGTGAGATGATGATGATCAGATGTGAAGTACTATCTTTTTGCAACCAAACTGTTGCAAAATTTTACGTTTTTCATTTGGTTCGTTGGTGTTTTAGGGCCCTTCAACTTCAAGGTCATAAGAGCCCCGTCCCTGCGTAGTTCTAATGTGATGACACTACGCTAATGCGATGATTTTTGGGTATTAGCGCTACCCACCTTTCCCAAACTACCACCCGTGTCAGTACTAGCTGGGGTTGCGTTGCTTAACTTCAGTGACCAGATGAGAACTGGTGTGTCCAACGCAATAAGCCACTCCCCACAAAAATTACTAGCAACGGCTGTTCGATGAAGCGCAATTGGTTATACGGCAAACACGCACACACACACACAAAGTTCAAAATTAAGATAATACAAAAAAGCAAAAACAACTACTAAACCTATTCCCGCCTGCGGCCCGGTCAGATACCCATTTTGTGCCTCTGAATGTACACAAGGGTGACCATTCGTCCCGGATAGTTCAGGACAATCTCTGACTTCAACTCTGCGTCCTGCATAGATACGCATCCCAGTGGCGTAACTTCAGTTGTGGCGCCCGTGGCAATAGGCATTCGAAGCGCCCCCTGCCCGGTTGCTTGTCCTGAGCAGATATGGTACATGTACAGTATGTAGGTACTTTTTATTTGCCATAAAGTCGTTGCACAGTCGTCGCAGTGGCTGATTTCCAGCAAGGCGGAGGCCAGGTGGGGCTTTTTCCCTTATTAAGGGTACTGAAAATATAAACAGCGCCCTCTAATAAACGGTGCAACAAATAAATAAACGGCGCACCGTTTATTTTTTAACTGCATTTGCATGTTTCGTTTTCATTTAATTAGTTTTTAAATAATTTTTTTGAAAAGAGAAAAAACATTTTTTTCTTGGGTGATGGGGGGTCAATGTCCCGGATTGGCCTGTGGAAAAAATGGCCACCCTCGAAATTTTGGACAGTGTTTTTCCGCAACCGTCTGTCGACGAAAGCCAACCCCCTACGAATATTTATCGTCAGTGTACTGTTCGCTGGGGCATTCCACCGACGCCAGGTGGCGAACTCCTACGCCTGGAAATTATGCCTCATCTACCCGTGCATAGTAGAGAGGGTTCTTTTACGTGCAAATGCCATCGTACACCACACGGGGCCGAGGTTTTACTTCTCATCCGAAGGAAGGCGTACTCGGGCTGCTCTCTTGCCAGAAGGAAGCCAACCCATGGCGATCCAGCATCGAACCTGGAACCACTGGCGCAGTAAATTGCGTACGCCACCTATTGCGACACCAAGCCAGGTTTACAATTAAGATACAGTGGAACCCTGTTATGTCGATGGGATAGGGGTTTGCTAAAAAGCATCGAGATAACTAAACACCAATATGGCGGCAATGGTGTGGGTAAATAAAGAAGAATGTGCAATGCACATGAGTTTATACATAAAACACATCTGCAGTGAACTACTACACCCCCTATTGTAGGCCATCATCATCATCTCACCCTTCTCCTGCCTGTGGCAGGGTCAGGTCTGCGGGTTCTAGTCCTCTCCTCCCGCGTATCTCCCACCAAGTCCCCCTCCACCCTGCATGCCACCATGTCCCTTTCCACCACCTGCTCCCACGCACCCCCTATTGTAGGTGCAATGATGTTAATGGTTAACCTTCCGTCCAAAAGGTAACGATTTCTGGCACACACTACAAGGTGGGGTCTGTGATGACCCCAAAAAGTCTGATTTTCAAGAATTAAATGTTCAGATTAAGGGCATTATTATGGATATTGAATTAAATACCATCCAAATAAAGCTTTAGAAATGAAAATAATTTGGAAACATGCTGTAAAAATTCTATATTACCCCAAGAAGACAAGACATCATCATCACCTTACCCTTATCCCACCTATGACAGGGTCGGATCTGCAGGGTCTAGTCCTCTCCTCCTGCTTATCTCCCACCAGGTCTCCATCCACACCAGAAACTACCATATCCTTATGAACATCCTGCTCCCATTTCTGCCTTAGTAACCGGTGTTTCTGACCAGCCAACCATGGTGGTACTAACTTGGGTTGCATTGCTTAACCTGAAATAAAATATGCTAATTAGGAAACCTGCCAACTTCCCTAGATAGTTAAAGAAAACATCGAGGAACAGGTACTCAAAAGTTGGTTAAGATTGGAGAAAGTGGTACCTGTGTAGACACAACTTTGTAGGTCTGGGGTCTGCCGAGACCCCCACCTTGTGGACGGAGGGTTAATACTGTATTCAAAAGCCAGCAGTCCAGGGGATTCTGGGATCGCAGGATTCTGGGATTCTGGGTATTCACAGATACACAGGTTGCACATAGAGTCAACATACTGTTAATGAGACAGTTGATGAGTCCGTGAGGTAGCTCCAGCCACTCCTGCCCCAAGGCGGTGCTTAAGGCGCATGATGGTTTATGCATGACGCTTGACGCTTGGCACATGACGCTTTCGATGGGTTTACTCTTCGTTTCACTCAAAAAGTGAAATAACTTTATGTTTACACAGATCAAAGTGAACCATGTCATTCACTTAGTTCAATGTAAATATGTCCGAAAATTCACATGTGTGAAATTCACACTCATGTGTGAGAATTTACCCCAGTTTTACCCCAGTCAATCATCAAAAGTGATGGAAAAGTTGAAGACGATCCAACTTTGTTCATCTGTCATCCTGGTTGATCACTTTGGATGATTTCCTGTTTATATGGTTCACTTGACCGTCACTTTGAGGGAATCATCAAGGATGATCGCAAAAAGTGAACCGTGTAAACGCGCCTTTAGCTCCTGGATGGCTTTGGGTTTCGCTTGGTGAATTGCAATAGCCCCCCCCCCCCCCAACACGTTCACACTAGATACTGCATGTTCAATCAATTCACTGAATATTGTCCGTTTGAACATATTCATTCGCCATTTTGGGCCTATGTGGAAACTGCATTCTGAAAAGTCACACATAAGGCTCTACGACCTCCTCTTTACCTCTGTGCAGCCAAAGAACGTGTGTGGAACACATGGAGTGGTTTACGGCTATCCAACATGATGTATGTTTACACCATGACTCCTTCACCTCCATAAAGGTCTCCTTTCCTGATGTTGGAGGGGTAATAGCAGGTAAAGATTCAGCTTATTGATTGATTTGTTGGTGTTTTAGGGTGAAGTTAAGCAACGCAACTCCAGCTACTACTCACATGGGTGGCCGAATGAGAAAACTGTTTATTGTTAAGACCTAAAAATAGCCACATTAGTGTTGTCTGTGCAGTCTCTGCATTAGAACTATGCTGTGGACGGGGCTCTACCGACTTTGTAGTTGAAGGGCCCTAAAACACCAACAAAAAATCCACTAATCATTTGATTTGGCTTTATACTGTATAAGTTACCCTGCATATACAGGGTGTATTTTTTAAAGTAACCAATGCCTTTCTTAAAAAAATCTATGAGATAAGGGATAAAATGGTTAGGAAAAAGTTATAGTTGATGGAGTGGGACATTCACTTCCTAAAAAAGTTCAGAAATTTTGGCCATAGTTCTTTTAAGGACAATGCAAAGTTACATTTTTTTCAATAGATAGGAGTAGATTTAACTATCACATCGCATAGCTCTAAAAAATGTTAAATTTTGATATATTATGTTCGTATACCTAAAATTAAAAAAGCACCTTCAAAACTGCATTAATGAGTGTGCGCCTTTGGCCCAGGGCTACAGCATGTTGTCTCAGGTATGCAGCTCAGCAAATTGTCACTCTGAGCCGCTCCAACTATCAAGGTGTCATGATCCACGTTAGCTCAATGCTAGCTAGTGGGAGCGTCATGTAGTTTTGAAGGTATTTTCTTTTTAATTTTAGGTACGGGAACATGATATATCAAAATTTCACATTTTTTGAGCTACTGTATGTGATGCGATAGTTAAAAATACCCCTATCTATTGAAAAAAACAATGTAACTTTGCATTGTCCTGAAAAAAACTACTGACAAAATTTCTGAACTGCTTTAGGAAGTGAATGTCCCCCTCCATCAACTATAACTTTTCCCTAACCATTTTTTTTTTAAAAAAAAGGCATTGGCTACTTTAAAAAATGCATCCTGTATACATGCCACGTGGCAGCTATATTGTTCTGCATGTCATCCCTGGCATGCGTGCCATAGGTTTGCCACCCCTGCACTACACTGTCATGATGATTTTTGGGCATTAGCAGTACCCGGTGCTCTCGAGTGGACACCAGTATTAGCACTAACAGTGATTGCGATGCTTAACTTCAGTAATCAGATGAGAATTGGTGTCCAATGCAATATAACCACTCCCAAGAGTCAGCCTAGCCGCAGATTCTAAACTAACATTGAACTTGGTACTTGCCATCTCTCGCCTTCCGTATTCCTAAGGGTGCCCGCATAGTGGAGTGGCGATACTATTAGCGATAAAAGCAAAGTGCAGAGCGACGAAAACAAACACATGTTAATCTATGTCTCCACATAGTGGTGTTACTGGGGTGTCCCGACAATTCGGTGAATGACAATTGGGTGAACAAGTATAATCACAGAATAAAGGTGGGACTCATTGCGTCAGAGGCTGGTTTCTGACAGCATTAAGCCTCTTCACAGACTGTTGTAAATAGGGCACAAAGGTACAACAGGTGGAAGTTTATCCCTTGTAAACTACAGGGAGGAAAATGATCATCCATTTAAATGGAATGAGATCTGTGCAAGAACAGACTCACATTACTGGTCTTTTCTTCCAAGGGTCATTCAACAATGGAATTCTCTTAGCGAGGATAATGTGAGGAAGTTTCTGCAAGAAGGTCTGCATATATGGCAGGTATGCATATATGGCAGATTAGGAATGAGAGTCATTCTCTCCACTTCCAATTTGGCCTATCAGGGCTGCTTGCAGTGTATACAATTCGAATTAGAATATGGCAGGGTCAGGTCTGCAGGTTCTAGTCTTTCACTCCTGCCAATCTACCACCAGGTCTCCCCATCCACCCCACACACTATATCAAGGGTCCCCAAATTTCAGGTTCCTAATCTAAGATTAGCCCCTATTCTTCGTGAACATGCTCTGACTGGGGGGTCAGAGCATGTTCACGAAGAATAGCACCCCAGCCAGGCATATGGAATCCAAAGGGATATTGGCTGGGTTGTGTGTAGAGGATGCCAGCCTACACAGAAGAAATTTGCTGCATTATCCACAAAGGCATCAGAGGTTTGCACCCTCTAGAAATTGTGGATGCATGATAATGATAGCCTGCGGTCTACTTGCTCACCCCTTATGGCCGCCAGCACTGGGGTCTTAATTCCCTGCACTGTAGATTGGGAGTTTTTTTTTTGGATTTTTTGAATTTTGCATCATATTAGTGTATATTTTGAATTTCCTGTCCACAGCCCCAGTCCACCACAGAGCCCAACAAAGGGCCGTCATATACAAATGACCACCCATTTTCCTCTGGAGGCCGTGGACAAAGTGGCGTGTTGCCGAAGACTTAGGGTCGCAACCCCACCCCTCGACGTGTGGAAGCTGTCTAGTAGTGGAGGATGGCTCAAAGATGTCGTAGGGCAGGGGTGGCGAACCTTGTTCTGCTGGCGTGTCAAAAATTTAAAGTTATAGTCCTTGATTTACTAACGTGCCATATGCAGTAGTGTTAAAGGAATATATAGTAGGGTACCCTTACTTCCGGTTTTTTTTATAGCAAATGGAAATTTCACCAACTGATAGGTAATATGCTCAGGAACTGCGTCAGTAGAACCAGGTTCGATACTGGATCGAGGCGGGCTGGCTTCTTTTGATGAAAGGGGCAGAGGCTGCGTGTGGTGTAAGATGGCATTTGCCCTCCCCACTGTGCAATGTGTAGATGGGGTAAAAAGGGGGAGCTCGCCCCCTAGCTTCGATGGGTAGAATGCCACAATGAACAGTAGACCGACGATAAATAACTGTAGGGGTTTTAGATTTGGTTGGCAACCGGCAGTCCAGTATCTCGCCCTTGTGTCCATTCAGAGGGACAAGATGGGTACCCAACCCTGCCATAGGCGGGAAAAGGGTTAGGAGTTGCTGACTGTTTTGGCTTTATATACTGTAATTACCCTGTACATGTACCTGTCACGTGCCAACAAAATTGCTCTACGTGCCACAGGTTCGCCACCCCTGTCGTAGGGGATGCTCCCCTCAGCCACCAGGGCCCACTTTCCCCAGGGGTTCAGGTCTTCACTTGCGTCAAACACGTGGGAGCCCACACCCACGTACACCAACTATTATGTTACAGGTTGGCCATCCTTCGATCTGTCCAACTCAGTCCCCCACTACATGCACTGGGGAAGGTGCCGTGTGCCCACCCCACCCCAAGCACACAAGGATGTTATGAACACCACATTCTTAAACCAACGGAGTGGTGAATTGCGTTTGACACACCAGTTCTCGTTAGATCACTGAAGTTAAGCAGCTCAACCCCAGCTAGTACTGACATTGGTGGCCACTTGAGAAAACTGGGTGTTGCTAAAACCCAAAAATCGTTGCATTCGTGTAGTGTCTGTGCAGTCTCTGCAAAAGAACTATGCTGTGGATGGGGTTCTAATGACCACGTAGTTGAAGGGCCCTAAAACCCCAACAAAAAAACGATATTAAACCAAAATATAAATTTTGGCATTTAAATTACTGGTTTGTTGGCTATGGTGTCTGAACTATTGCTCAATAATAATGGATACACAGGTGATATATTAGATGGCAGTTTTTCAGCAGTCAATTTTCACCTAATTGACACATTCACTCTTATACAAGGTATGACCGTGGTAAGCAATGGCACTCATAAAATACATTGGTGTGCATTGCTAGCAGCACCATATGGCATGGTTATGGTTGTAAATGGCAGGGCACAGTCCTCAGGAATATTTAGAGCTCCTTCCGTCAGTTTAACTAGTGCAGGAGCCTGACATGTACCCCATCACTTTGCTTACCATAACCCCCTACATCTATGGTAGTGAACCTATATTTTGCATCTACAAAAGCCTGTGGTGCAATAGAAAAATAACTCTTATAGTTGTAAAACATGATTCCTGAGTGGGGTGGGCACTTTAGCCGATTGTGCTTCCCATGAATTGCACCAATTGTATTTGGAAAATTCCAAATATCAAAGAAGTCTTTTGATATTTGGAGAAAATCCTCTGTTGTGGGCACCTTTAAATGATGTGGTTGAAGACACTCCCATAATGCCAGTACAGTGTTTTGTATAATCTGAGCAACAGAAGAGTGACCAAAGTGAGATGAAAATGATAGGTGCCTACATGATGAACCAGTTGCCAGATATCTGTAATAAATAAAATCACTCAGTATCCAACATACATGATTAACTATAATGCTATGAATATTTTTAATTCCAGGAAATGAAGTAAGAGGAAAATGGAAAAATTGATGGGACAAATTCTGCACTGAGCTTCAGAAAATCCCAAAACCAAACTCTGATGATGCAGGTCTGTACTCCAATTGGTAACATTAACAAGGCCTCCTTTTTTTGAAGAATCAATTTACACCAAGACAAAGTAGAGGGAACCTAAATATTGTCCCACAAATGACAGAAGATGTATATCAAGAAGCAGAATGCCATGACATGCATGTGGAATCTTTCACCTCAGAACAAAGCAGTGATAGCACATACACTACCTCACCTCCAAATACAAATAATGCAAAAAGGAAAGTTTCTCAACAAAGTTTTGAAAAGAGATCATGGGATGAAATTGGCTCAGCATTATTGGAAGTGGAGTAACAAAAACTCTGCCTGTTGGAAAATGAGAGACCAGATGAAGATCAAAGTTCTTTTGAAAGCCTTTTGCCTCATGTCCAAAACCTGCATGACAATAGAAAAATGTTACTTTGTCTTGAGATTCAGCAGTTGGTGTATCAGCATGTTTATTTCTGATAAAATGAAGCTGAACAGTGATTTCATATTTTTACAATGTGATATTCTAGTAATGATTTTCATGTTGTTCATTTCCTAAGTTTATTAAAATTTGAATATGTGACTCAGTGGAGTGCTCATTATCCTAACATGGATAACCCCTATACATTATCAACCATCAGCATTTACATATATTGATTTCACCTTATTGCAGTGGTTTCCAACCTGGGAGGAGTGACTCCCAGGGGAGGCGCCAGTGGAGAGTATAAATCACTGTACTGCAAAGCAATGCAAGTCCTTCTACCACTTGTAAGGTATTATTCATTTGAAATGGGCTTTTCGGCACTGACTGCAATGAAAACCAAATACAGTGATACCTCAACTTACAAGTTTAATTCATTCTGTTACTGAGCTCATAACTCAAGTTGCTCGTGTGTGTGTGTATATATATATATATATATATATGCCGATATATACCGTATTATCTCGTGTATAATACACACTTTTTTTTTCCGAAAAATTGGATACAAAGTCTGGGTGAGTATTATACATAGGTGTAAAAATTTCAGCCATTATCAGAGAACACTAAACATGCATAAAGAATACTGGATCATCCATTGAAAGCAAGAAGAGACATGTTTGCTTATTAACCTCATTTAACTTCTATTAGATGCTGTTTTGAGTTAGTTTTATAAATATAATATTTAGCTACCTATACTTTATTTACCTTCATACCATAGATACAAGTGTTTATATATTAATAGAAGTGTAACCGTTGATACTAGCATACTACTATAAAAAAATTAACAAGTCCTGTAATAAAAATGAATATTCGAAGTTCAGTTATGTCCAACAATACAGATATTAGGGATCTTGCAGGTACACGCGACGTGGGCGTTTCCAAGATGAAAGACGAGAAGTGAGCAACCTTCTCGTCCATCCTTCACGTTTCGTCCCATCCATGGACGGCAAAATCTGAAATACACGTCCTTGTTTCTTGCGACGAGTTGGCCTGCCTGCTATTGGCCAAATGCTTGCGCATGCGCAAATCACTCTTAAGCTAGCTATCTGGCATCCCGTTTTTTTTACATGAAGCAACGGAGAGATAAAAACACCAAGAAATGAAAAATAAAAGTGATGATCCCCAACACCTGTTAGTGCACATATAATATATGTTATATTCAATGTTTTATACAATGCAATAATTATATGGGACATTGTTTTAAGGAGATTTTAATACATTTTACTTAACGTTTCTACCATATAGCCAAAATATGTTTTGTCCGGCAGTCACTAGATGACACACAATTATCTGAAATGGATAACTGCATGTTGCCAAACACAAGCCGAGACAAAACATAAATGGACGAATTTGAGACCTGAAATTCGTCTCTCGTTACGTCCGTCCCTTCTACATGCAAGATCCCTATTAAAAGCCTAAAATTTCTTCACAATTGTCATCTGAAAGAATTGGCAACTGGCAAACTTAACCTGCATATTATACATGGGCATTAATATTTTTCTTTAACTAAGCCTTAAAACTTGGGGTGCATATTATACACAGTTGTGTATTATACACAAGATAATACAGTATATATATCATTATGAAGTGTGTGGTAGGACGGCACCCCCCACAGGTAGCCCTGTCACTAATGCTGCAGGTTCCAGACGTCTGACTGGGGTGCCCCAGTCAGAGCCATCAAACTAAAGGGGTTAAACTGAAGTTAGGGACCTGGAATGTGGGGACCCTCTCAGGGAGAACAGGGGAACTAGTGGATACCCTTAAGAACAGACGTATTAGCATAGCTTTCATACAGAAGACCAGATGGAAGGGAAATCGATCCAGGGCACTGGGAGAAGGGTATAAGCTCCTTTATACTGGCTGCGAAGAGGGACAGAATGGGGTGGGGATTATACTGAACAATGAGTTCCAGTAGTGAAGTGCATCAACAGTAGGTTGATGCTAGTAACAGTAGTCTGGCAGGGCATTGGGTTACACCTTATCAGCACATATGCCCCCCAAGCAGGCCTGGGTGACACAATAAGAGATGAGTTTTGGAGAGTTTTTGATAGAGAGGTTCAGATAGTGAAGGGCAGGATCTCCCAGAGCATGGGAACTGAATGCCTAATCATTGGGGGGACTTCAATGGCCACGTGGGTAAGGATGGGTTGGGATATGAAGAGGTCCATGGGGGATGTGGGCATGGCCTGGTCAGCCATGCAGGCCAGAAAGTCCTGGAATCAGCCCAAGTGCACAGTCTTGTGTTAGCCAATACGTGGTTCACAAAGAAGGAAAAGCACCTCATCACCTTTCATTCCACTCAGGGCAGGTCCCAAATAGACTTTTTCATGGTAGAGCAGCAACATAGGGCAGAGATCTGAGACTGCTGGGCGCTTCCCAGTGAAGATTTCCAGAAAGCCAGTGGGCATAAGTTGCTCATGCTGGAGATGCAAATTAAGGGGGCAGTCAGGAGGCATGCATGAAAGGGAGAACCAGTTATTAGGTGGTGGCAGTTGCCAGCTACCTCAGAGGAATTCAGGCAGGAGATTTCTCGCCAGGTAGACTGGAATTGGGAAGGGTCTGCTGATGCCATGTGCCAGGACAATCAGGGGATGTGGAAAGATGATGTTTGGTATGGCAAGAGTAGGAGGCAACCCTCACAGTAGGCAGTCATGGTGGTGGAATGAGGAGGTGGAAGCAGCCATCAAACTTAAAAAGGTGGCATTCCATAGGTGGCAGGACATGGGAGACCAGGGATCTAAGACCGCCTATTTTCAAGCAATGAAAAATGCTAGGAGGACAATTGCCCTGGCCAAACACCACAAGTATGAGCTACTATAGGATGAGTTAGGGACAAAGGAAGGTGAGAAAAACATTTTTAGACTGGCCAGGACCAGGGATAAAACAAGTAAGGACATTACGAGGACCAGGGATAAAACAAGTAAGGACATTACCAGGGCCATAATGGTCAAGGATAGCAGTGGTAGAGTCCTTTTTCAACCAGCAGAAATAACTAGGAGGTGGGAGGAGTACTATCATGGCCTCTTAAATGCTGCCAACCAGGAAAGGACCATTCCAGGGTGACAGAGGAAGAAATAGTTGGGGCCCTCCAAAACATGAAAGGATGCAAAGCAGTAGGCCCAGATAAGATTCCCATGGAGGTTTGGCATACCCTGGGGGGCCACAGGAGTAACGTGGCTAACAAAGCTCTTCAATAAGGTAGCAAGTGGAGACAGAATGCCATCAGCATGGAGGGAGAGCTGGATAGTTCCATTGTTCAAGTGCAAAGGTGATGCCCAGGATTGTGGAAACTATAGAGGCATCAAGCTAATGAGCCACTCCATGAAGCTGTGGGAAAGAGTCATTGAGGGTCACCTCAGAAAATGCACTATGGTCCAGGGAAATCAATTTGGGTTTATTCCTGACAGGTTTTCAATGGAGCCAATATTTATCCTAAGGCAGATGATAGAAAAATATAGGGCAGCAAAGAAGGACCTCCATGCAATATTCATTGACTTAGAGAAGGTATATGATAGCATTCCTAGACTTGTAGTATGGAATGTGCTAAGAAGAAAAGAGGTAGATGACGGTCACATTACAATAGTGCAGGATATGTATGAGGGCTCTATTGCTAGGGTGAGGACAGCTTGGGGAAACAAAAAGCTTCAACGTACAGGTGGGTGTACACCAAGGGTCAGCACTTAGCCCATACTTATTTACTCTAGTCATGGATGAGCTGCTGATGGGAATGAGGGAATGGGCCCCCCAGTGCTTGACATTTGCCGATGATGTGGGAAAGCTTGCAGAGTCCAATGAGGAGGCCCAAAAGGGCCTACAAGACATCCAGGTAGCAATGGGAAAGGGGGGGCCTGAAGGTGAATATGAAAAAGACAGAATACCTAGCTTTTAACTGGAGTGGTCAGAGGCCAGAAGGCGAGGTATGCTCAGGAGATGAGGTGATACCAGCAGTGCAGGAGTTTAGATACTTCGGATCAGTGTTCCAGGGAAACAGACTCGGATGTGTCTAGTAGAATTAAGGCAGGTTGGCTGAAGTGGAGTCCTGTGTGACCGCCAGGTGCCTATAAAGCTAAAAGGCAAAGTCTACAGAACTGTGGTTAGGCCAGCTATGCTGTATGGCTCAGAGTGTTGGGCCATGAGGAAGGACCATGAAAAGAGAATGCAGGTGGTGGAGATGCAAATGCTGTGCTTCATGAGTGGGGTGTTACGAGCTGACAGGATCTGAAACGACCATGTTAGAGGTAGTCTGGGGCGGAGACATCACAGAGAAGATGAGGGAAAACAGATTGAGGTGGTATGGGCATGTGATGTGAAGGGAGGAGGAGGAGCTTGTTATGTCCATCATGGGACTGCAGGTGGTTGGGAGCGTCAGGGGGAGACCAAAGAGGACTTGGGAGCAGGTGGTACAAAAGGACATGGGTGTTTGTGGGGTGGAGGGGGGCCTGGTTGGGGATTGACGAGGGCGGAGGATTGG
Organism: Trigoniulus corallinus; assembly: GCA_013389805.1. Lineage (NCBI taxonomy): Eukaryota > Metazoa > Arthropoda > Diplopoda > Spirobolida > Trigoniulidae > Trigoniulus > Trigoniulus corallinus. The sequence goes on from JAAFCE010007744.1 coordinate 20,325,907, forward strand.
AACTTGCAGACCCAACCCAGTTTCATGTTGGAGAAGTGTATGATGATGATATATCATTATGAAGAATATATCATTGATTTTTACTTGTTTCCCCATGCTATGATTCCTGCAGAGTGCGCAGGGATGAGCCTTGGTGACATCTTCAGCAGCCTCCAAGCCCATGCACTTTCCAAGGGACACACTCTCTTCTACCACTGCCACTTTTGTCCCAATCCTTTGATATCCTATTCAGACACACCCTCAGAACACATATTACATGCTGAGGTCAAAGTCCTTCTTGTAGCACCTTGCCAGGCCACATCTATAATTGTGAGACTCACATCAAAGCATTGGCAGAACATGTGCTTGGTGAAGAATTTCTTGAAATTAGAGTTCACTGGCTGGTTCATAGGCTGCAGGACAGGAGATGTCTTCAAGGTTTGGTGGATGAGCAGATGCATTATCAAGGATGAGAAGGGCTTACAGGGGGATTCGTCACTAGGTGGAGCATGAATATTGTTTGGTGCAATCCTTGAGCTGCCTAAATTTTGCAATTTTTGGAGTATTTACTGGTGCCATCGGGGGATAATACCTCCCGACTCCAAGGCAAAGACCCAGAGGTTTCAAGTACGGTAGGGCTGTGGGCTTGGTAGTGTTTTGCCAGTGAGGAGAACGTGTTTTTGGGGTGTGGCTTTCTAAGCCTAACCTCATAACATTTTCTCCATCGAGCCTAGCATCAGCCAGTGTAGTGGGTCATCTGCTCCTGCAGTCACCATGCTGTGCCCATCCTGTATTTATGTATTTATTTATGTTTTTCAAAATTCTCTTATTCATTATTATTATTATTTATTTAATTAATTGGTTAAGTCATTGTTATTGTTGACTTTGCGGGGGTTATGCAGTCCTAGGACTGCATCTCTACAGTGTAGGGTGTGAGGGGTGGATTGTCATGTGAGTGTGGGACCTCTGCTCACACAACAATGATGGAAAAATCGTTGAGTGTCTCCTGTGGGGTAGGACGGCACACCCCCAGTTCGTTCATGTTTTAGGGCCCATCAACTTCAATGGTCATTAGGGCCCAGAAAGACAATCACCATGGTGTGGGGTGTAAGTGGCCATCCCACCATGGTGAAAATAAATAAGGGCAAAAGCCCAATAAAATTAACAAAACAAAAGGCAACAGCCAAACAAATAAAGGACAAAAAGTAAGGGCAAAGGCCAACAACAAACACAAAAAAGTAGGCAAAGCCTAAAAAGACAAAAATACAAGGAAGGCAAAAACCAAACAAACAGAGAGATAAAAAGCAAAAGCCAAAACGAATACAAACATAAAGAGGCAAAAGCCAAAACACACAAAAGGAAAACGCAAAAGCATTTGTATTAGATTTTGTGAAAGAGGCCAGCCTCTTTCACAAATACGAGAGAGTTCTCAACTCCCTGGGGGTTATCCCCAAGGGAGTTAGAAAGCTCTGGACTGACCCCCAGTCGGTGTTTAAGTTCACGGTATCTCTCACAGTAACTGAAGATGTGTGCCACTGTGAGAGGCTCCCAACAGCAGTCACACCATGGTTCATCCTCACCCCATAATATGTAGGAGTGGGTGAGGAACGTGTGACCGATTCGCAGAGGAGCAAGCACAACCTCCTCCCTCCATGACAGGCAGCATGAGGACGCCCAGTGCACTGGGGTGTCCTTCAGGGTGCGGAGTTTGTTGGTGGTCTCCGCAAACCACTGGGACCGCCATTGCCCATGGACAGCCCGCCGCACCATCGGGAGAGCATCAGAGGAGGGGACTGTAGTGTCAGGAACATCTGGTAGGTGGGCCACATGACGGGCATGGGCATCAGCCCTCTCATTCCCCATGATGCCGACATGCCCCGGGACCCACATAAATAAAACTGTCTTGCCCTGCTGATGAATCATGAGCAGCAAACTGTGCACACCCTGGACGATGGTATTCCTGCTATACAGGGTGTGCAATAGCTGTAGGGAGGATAGGGAGTCAGTCGCAACCACAAAGTGTCGGTGGTTCAAAAATTGGATGAGTTCCAGTGCCCTGTGCAGAGCAGTAAGCTCTGCAGTTAAGACACTGGTGACGCCTGGAAGGTGGCCCCCTATGAGATGACCAGTTGTAAAGTTTGACCAACCCACAGAGGTGCCATCCTTCGACCCATCTGTGTAAACAAAAACATGGCTCCGATAGGTCAGAGAGAGGCGTCCAAACTCTTGCTGGTACACTGACCTATCGGTACTGGCTTTGGGGAAGGCAGTGAGTGTTAAATTAAAAATTGGCTCAGGTACTGTCCAGGGCGGCACAGATGCTGATAGTACAGGCTGCACCCTAGGCAGGGTCACACCCAGGCCAGTGAGACCATCCATCCACCGCATGCCAAATGGAGGGGGAACCCCTGGCTGGCGATTGAATGGTCGTTGCAGAGTGCGACTAAAAACGACTGGGTGTGTAGGGTGCTGTGGCTGACCTTTCAGCCACAAAATATATGCAGCTGCTAAGCACTGCCACCTTACAGTCAGTGGCGGCTAACCGGATTCAGCATAGAGGCTGAGCACAGGGCTTGTGCGGAAAGCCCCAATGGACAACCGGATGCCAGCATGATGAACACTGTCCAGCATCCGGAGAGTAGATGGAGCGGCCAGGCCATAAACACTACAGCCATAGTCGAGTTGTGATCGAACGAGTGATCGGTATAATCGAAGCATCACCGTTCGATCTGCCCCAAAACCAGTTCCCTGCAGGCACCACAGAATATTAAGGGAGCGAAGGCACTTAGCCCTGAGCTCCTTCAAGTGTGGGACCCATGTCAGACGGCTGTCAAAACGGAGACCAAGAAACCGGGCTGCCTCTACAACTGGGAGGAGGTGCCCATTCAGGGTAAGCTGAGGCTCAGGATGAAGCCCTCGCTTACGACAGAAGTGCATGACTGTTGTTTTCTCAGGGGAGAATTTATAGCCACGTGATGTGGCGAACTCATTGGCACTATTGAGCGCCAGTTGCAGCTGACGCTCAATGCCATGCATTGTGGCACCCCGGTACCAGATGGAAAAGCCGTCCACAAATAGTGACGATTGTACCGGGGGGTGAATGGAGGAGGGAAAACCGTTCACCGCAACAGCAAAGAGCGTCACACTGAGGATGCTCCCCTGTGGGACACCATTCTCCTGCAAAAAGGCGGAGGAGTAGGTGTTACCCACACGCACTCTGAAGGTCCGGTTGGACAAAAAACTATGGAGGAAGAGGGGCAAATTACCCCTGAGCCCCCACTGGTGCAAGGTCTCAAATATGCCATGGCGCCATGTGGTATCATATGCCTTCTCCACATCAAAGCAGATAGCCACCAAGTGCTGTCGGTGGAGAAAGGCCTCACGTACTGCTGTCTCCAGTGAGATCAAATGATCCACCAGAGACCTGCCTGCACGGAAGCCACATTGGGCATTGGAGAGAAAGTTGTGTCGTTCCAGATACCACACCAAGCGCCAGTTAACCATGCGTTCCATGGTTTTACAGACAGCTCGTCAAAGATATGGGCCTGTAATTCGTGGGTAAGGTACTATCCTTTCCAGGTTTTGGGAGGGGAATGATGATAGCCTCCCGCCAGCCTACAGGGATGTCGTGCTGCTGCCAAATATAATTAAAAACCTCAAGGAGGTAGGAAAGACCATTCTCAGGTAGATGCCGTAGTAATTGGTAATGGATGTTATCAGGACCGGGGGCAGTATCCCGGGCCCGTGCAAGAGCTGCTCGCAGCTCCCAAGGGGTAAATGGGTCGTTATACGCCTCAGCAACACCACCAGAGAAGTTAATTGGAAGGCGTTCTGCCGCTTCTTTCTGTTTGATGAAAGCTGCAGTGTAGTGCTGGGAGCTGGAGATGGCTGCAAATGTCCTTGCCAGCTCCTCAGCCACCTCACAAGGCAGAAGTAAATGTCTCCCTTGCACAAGGAGACCAGAGCCACAGGATTGTAAGTACCTTCCCTGGATTTTTCTCAGCTTTTCCCAGACATTCTTGGATGGCGTGTGGTGGGTAAGTGAGGAGACATACTCACTCCATGAGGAGCGTTTGGCCTCCTTTATTACCCATCGTGCATATGCCCGGGGTCTGAGGTAGTTGACACGATTGGCGTCAGTTGGACGAGACTGGAAGAGGCGAAGTGAGCCTCTGCGGGCCCGAATCGCACTCCGACAGTCCTCTGTCCACCATGGCACCCGTGCTCGTGGAGGGTTACAGGAGCTCTGGGGGACAGATGCCAATGCTGCCCTGATCACCACCTCTGTGAAGTGGCTCACTAGATCATTAACCCCATCAAAATCATGCAGTGGGCGAAAGTGAATGTGACGAGCAAACTCTTCCCAGTCTGCCCAACGCAAACACCATCGTGGTGGTTGTTGGGGCAATGCCCCACTTCCACTGCTAATCCTGATGGGGAAGTGGTCACTTCCCCCAGGGTCAGACAGAACCTCCCATTGCAGACCTGGCGCCAACCCAGGAGAGCAGATGGAGAGGTCGATACAGGAAAGACCACCAGTGGCAGTCATCACATGTGTGGGGGCACCAGTGTTGAGGACAATGAGGCCATTGTGTGACACCCATTGTTCCACAAGGAGCCCTCGGGTGTTGCGACTGTCCGAGCCCCATTCTGGGTTATGGGCATTAAAATCTACCATAATCAGAAAGGGTCTGGGAAGCTGGGCTGTGAGGGAGTCAAGGTCTGCCCATGGGATATCAATCCCAGGAGGCAGGTAGAGGGAACATAGAGTGGTGGGCACATTCAGTTGCAGTGAAACTGCTATGGTTTTTTTTTTTTTTTTTTTTGTTGTTGCTTTAGGGCCCATCAACTACAAAGGTCATTAGGGCCCAGAAAGACACATCACCATGGTGGGGGTGTAAATGGCCATCCCACCATGATGGCAATAAAAAGGGCAAAAGGCCAATAAAAGTAATAACAATAAAAACGCAATAGCCTAATAATTATTCAGAAAAGAAATACAGGCAAAAGCCAAAACAGACATATAAAAAGGCAAAAGCCAAAACATACACAACAATAAAAGTGGCAAAAGCCAAAACAGAGAGAAAAATAAATGTGGCAAAAGCCAAGACAAACACAGAAATAAAAGGCAAAAGCCAAAAAAGACAGAATAATAATTGTGGCAAAAGCCAAAACAGACAGTACAATAAATGTGGCAAAAGCCAAAACGAATACAGAAACAAAAAGGCAAAAGCCATATAATTCAAAAATAATTACAAAAAGGGCCTAAAAGAAATGGCACATAATTCAAATTTTGTGAAAGAGGCCAGCCTCT
>JAAFCE010007744.1:20332489-20379726 GCA_013389805.1 Trigoniulus corallinus
AGCCCTGCACCTTAAGGCTAAGAGGCCGTTGCCTCTTGTTAAGGGCAGGTGCTGATGTATTTGACACCACTGGGGCATTCCCTGATCCAGTTGGGTGACTGGGGGAACGCGGCCTTTTAGTTGGAGCAGTGCTCGTCTCCATTAACTCACTGGCAGCTGGCCCACTCAGTTGAGTGGGACCGAGCCTGCCATCTTCCGGCTCAACACAAGTCATTGAAACTAAAGAAGGGGGAGGGGTGGGGTTTTTTGAAGAGGCCCCCAGCCTCTGGGTTATAGTTGCCATAATTGTTGTGAATTATGATTTCGCTGCCCGCAGTTCTCACCCACCACCGAGCCCAACGAGGGGACGCCCATTCGGGTCGTCGAGAGTGCTCGGACAGGATACCGTTAGGGTGGCATAATCCCCGAGTACCGGACCATTGGCATCGGGGTTGACTGCCGGTCCACTTACAGTCACCCTAGGAGGCATAACAACTTATGCGCCCCCGGCCGATTGACCAAGACCGGGCTACTGCCTTGGCCTCCCGTTTGCCCCGGAAGCTGTGGCCAAAGTGATGTGTTGGATGTGTAGGGCCGCAGCCCTAGACCCTCCTCAATCACCAGGATCCGCTTTTCCCAGGGTACGGGTCTCCACGCACGGCAAACACGCGGGTAGGCGTTTTTTACGGTCACCTCAGTGAGGAACCTACGTCGACCGCGAACAAGTCAGACACTCATCCAATAAGGAGAAAGGAAAGATACAACCAACCACAATGATGGTATCGTCCTGTCCAGACCACGTCATAGACAAACACGACAGTGGTGTTGTCCAAACTGGGGCAAGAAAAAGTCACCCCTTTTAGTCGCCTCTTACGACATGCAGGTACGCAGTGTGCCTATTCTACCCCGGGCACACACGGGGAAAACTGCTACGGCTTGGAGAGGCGTCTGCAAAGTAACTGGGGTGTGCATGCATCCATTCCGGATAAGGATTCCCACCCCTCCCACAGGGTGGTTTCCCTGCTGCCGGGTGTCTGCATACATCTTGTAGCCCTGTAACGAAGGTGGGGAATCACTACGGCAGAGGATCTCCTGGAGTGAGATGCAGATGTTGTTGTGCCATGAGATCAGCATTGTGATCTCGTCCCTCTTGTGGGAAAAACCTCGACAGTTCCATTGAAGGAGATTTACCATTAGGTGGGCTTTGGAGGTTTATTTCTATTCCTCCCTTTTTTCCGTCCTACAGCAGACAAGGGAGGGGTGCCTACAATTGGGTCTTCCTCCTCCATCTCAAAGGAGGAATCCTCATCATGTCCCAGTTGGGGCATGCTGCCACTCAGTGCCTTCTGCTGTTGGCCAAAGAGCTTGGGTGGACGAACCAAAGACACGCGCCCCACTGTGGGGGCAGGAGGTGTCCCTGGTTTCTTCCCTCCTCTCTCACCCATCACCACCGCTATGGAGGGGGCCAGCTGGGCTGAGCCAGGAAGAGGGCTGCTCAAAGCAGATGCCTCTGTTTGATGAGAGGCATCTGTGGCCTCCAAGGAGGCTGGGCCAGAGGCAGTGATAGAACCAGAGGAAACCTCTGGCATGGGATCTGGATCAGTCTGGCAGCCAATGCTAGCACACACCGGTATCCCATGGACCCTGCGGGCCTGAGAGGGCAAAAAACGGATGAGTGGGGGGAGTTGTGGAAGTATGTCCGTCTGGGTGCAGACAGATGATACAGCAGCCACCTTTGCAGCACCTGCATAGGACAAGCCACGACTTGGCGTTCCCGGCAAGGCTAGCAGCTGCCGTGCATCTTGAAAACTGATACCCTTCTTGACACGCAATTCCTGGATGGCACGTTCCTGTAACCAGGTGGGGCAATCTCAAGAAGAGGCGGGGTGGTTTCCCTTACAGTTGGTGCAATAAGGTGCAGTCTTACAAGGCTCGGGGGAAAGGTCTCCCTGCCCACAAGTGCCACACATGGCCCTGGCAGAACACGAATTCTGGCCATGACCATACCTTTGGCACTTGAAGCAGCAAAGGGGGCTCGGAATGAAAGGCTGTACTGGCAAGCGGAGGTAGCCGGCCCTGATGTATTCTGGCAACTTGGGCCTACCAAAGGTCAGCACCAAGGTGTCAGAGGGGTGGGATTCCCCATCCCTTCGAACCAAGGTGCGGCAGACAGCCACCACACCCTGGTCCTTGAGCTCCTCCACTATGTTCTCCTCTGACTCCCCACGTAGGTCGGGGCACCGCACCACACCTCTACTGGTGTTAAGGGTGCGATGGGGTTCGACCACAATGGGGAAATCACCGAGTTTCTGCATTTTAAGCAATGCCTCAATCTAGTGAGGGGCAGATGCCTCCACCAACAAGGTGCCATTGCGAAGCTTCTTGACCGAAGTCACGTCACCAGCAACGCCCTTAATGGCTTTGGCAATAAGGAAGGGCGACGCCTTCCCCAAAGCTGCACCATTCTCCCCAGATATGGAAATAAATAGGATATGATAGGAAGAAGGGGTGGAAGGGGATTTAACTGCACCTAAGGCCTCCTTAGATGCAGGTACATGCTTTGCATCATCAGTGGAGCCCTGCACCTTAAGGCTGAGAGGTTGTTGCCTCTTGTTTAGGGCAGGTGCCAATGCAGAAGAAGGCACAGAATCGTTCCGGGGTCCAGACGGCTTACTGGGGGAACGTGGTCTCTTGCTTGGAGCACTACTCGTCTCCACAGGCTTAGCGGCAGTCGGCCCACTCAGTTGGGTGGAACCAAGGCCATTGTCTACAGGCTCAACACAAGAACAAGTCCCAGACAGAAAAGTAGAAGAAGAAGACAAAGGAGCGGGGTTATTTGATGAGGCCCCCAGCCTCGGTTTAAGAGTTGCCATAATTTGATTAAATTATGAAATTCGCTGCCCGCAGGCCTCACCCACCACGGAGCCCAACAAGGGGACGCCCATTCGGGTCGCCAAGGGTGCTTGGGCAGTATACCGTCAGGGTGGCACAATCCCCGAGTACCAGACCATTGGCATCGGGGTTGACTGCCGGTCCACTTACAGTAACCCTAGGAGGCATAACCACTTATGCACCCCCGGCCGATTGACCAAGACCGGGCTACTGCCTTGGCCTCCCGTTTTCCCTGGAAGCTGTGGCCAAAGTGATGTTTTGGAGACTGTGAGTCGCAACCCTAGTCCCCGATATCTGTCAGCCAAAACACAAGTGTGAAGTGGCTCAGAGACATCGCAGGGCATGTGCCTCCTCAACCACCAGGATCCACTTTTCCCAGGGGCACGGGTCTCCACGCACGGCAAACACGTGGGTAGGCGTTTGTTTATGGTCACCTCAGTAAGGAACCTACATCAACCGCGAACAAGTCAGACTGTTATCAAGTAACTGACACAGATAGGACACGAACAACCACAATGATGGTATCGTCATGTCCAGAACACAAGTCATGGGCAAAGACGATAGTGGTGTTGTCCAGTCAGGGGCCAGAAAAGGTCACCCCCTTTAGTCGCCTCTTACGACATGCAGGTATGCAGTGTGCCTATTCTACCCCGGGCGCACACGGGGAGCACCCCCCCAGATAACCCTGTCATTGTTGCTGTGGGTTCTAGGAGTCTGGCTTGGGAGCCTCCAGTCAGAGCTTTCCCACTAAGTAAGGGGGCTAGGCTGCGGTTAGGGACATCGAATGTGGCGACCCTTACAGGAAAAACAGGGAAATTAGTAAACACCCTGAAGCATAGAAGGGTTAGTGTCGCCTTCCTCCAAGAAACCTAGTGGAAATGGAACTGATCACAAGCACTGGGAGAGGGATACAAATTACAGTAAAATCTTGCTATAACGAAGTTGTAGGGGATTGCAATCACATTCGTTATAGCCAGGAATTCGTTACAATCAGGAAAGCTGTTTTTAACCCTAGATAGCTATCCAGTAGTCTGTGATATTAACCCCAAATATCAAGAAATTGTGGTTTTGGTAGTTCTGCAAAACATTAGGTTTCTAATCTTTGTGTATCTTCATGTTTATCCCAATGAAACATTTCTGCATGTTTTTCTTACTCTTTTAATGCCCGTTTATTTAGTTTTCTTGCAGTTGGTATTCTCCTAGACTACTGGTTTGCTGTAATGACTGCCGTTAAGTATTGAAGGGCAGTCAATTCTTGAGGAGTGCAGGTTATTAGGTGTTGGAAACAGAGGAATTCATGCAGGAAGTAGATGGGCAAGTAGACTGGGATTTGGAAGAGACAGCTGGATTGATTTCATGGGTTGGGGATTAAGCCAAGCAGTCTTAAAAAGGTGAACCCTTAAGAGGCTGCTTGTGGGAGATTAGGAGGAAGGTGACAGGCAGAAGGAGAGGGGAAATTTGCAGCATCCAATGTTCTCTACCAACCACCCAAGTTGGTACTAACGTGGGCTTGCACTGCTTAACTTCAGTGATCTCACAAGTACTCATGTGTTCAACGCAATTTGGCTGCACTCCAACGCAACTTGGATGCAGTGTGGGACAGGTTTGCCAGAAAAATTAGAAAATGTGGGGAAGCCATTTTAGGTGAGGCTAGATTAGAAGGTACACTCCAGGGCTGGCAGACATAGTGGTGGAATAATGCAATAGAGGCAGCCACCAAACAATAAAAGGCTGCATTCCATAGGTGGATGGAGATAGGTGACCATGATTCTAAAATATGCTACTGGTCATACACCAGAAGCATGAGGTCCTCTATGATAGAGACAAAGGATGGGATGAAGAAAGAATGTAGACAGGCCAAGACCAGGGATAGGGTGATAAAGATTTACCCTGAGCCATAACAGTGAAGGATAGAAAAGGTAGTCCTGTTTCATCCTTCTGAGGTAAAGGAGTGGGGAGAGTATTTCTCCAGTCTATCTAATTCCTGCAGAGGGAGAGGATATGGTAATGGTGGGGTGAATGGGGGTGATGGGGGAGATAGGCAGGTGTGTAGGGCTAGAACCTGCATACCTGACCCTGCCACAGGCGGGATAAGAGTATGGTGGCGATGATGATGAGAAAATGAACGTTTCTAATATCAGCCTGCCATTGGTGTTCAATTCAATATGTGGTGACCATTGAGTAGAAGTTTGTGTTAAATCCATAAATAAAAATTATTTATGAGATCCATCATTCATTATATCAAACCAAATTACCCAAAGTTTTATAACTTTTCATCGTTATTACCAGGAAATTCGTTATATCCAATTCATGATATCCAACATTTTACAATACAAACTCCTATCCTTTTGCCAGGACCTTGGAAACCATTCATAACATCCAGGAATTCGTTTCATCCGAGATCGTTATAGTGGGGTTTTACTGTCTTATATACAGGTAGTGAGGAGGGGCAAAATGGGGTGGGTATTGTATTGAGTAGGGAATTGCAGCAGGGGATCACAGCTGTCCATAGAAAAGAACAGCACATTATGTTAGTTACTGCAGTGTGGCAGGGTATTGGGCTCCACCTCATCAGTGCATATGCTCCCCAAGCAGGCTGTGATGAGGCCACCAAAAGGGATTTTTGGTGGGATTTTGATGAGTTGGTACAATCAGTAGATAACAGAATTAGATGGGGAAATGGATCTGATCGTCTGATTATTGGAGGGGACTAATGGCCATGTGGGCAAGGAGGGACAAGGATTTGGGGCCATCCATGGTGGATGGGGGTATGGCCAACTCTCAGGAGAGGGACAAAAAGTCCTTGTTGCAGCACAAGAACATGGCCTGGCGTTGGCCAATATGTGGCTCCAGAAGAGGGGAAAGCACCTCATCACCTTTCAGTCACCCCTGGGGAGGTCTCAGATTGATTTTTTTATGGTCAAGATGCAGCATAGGCCAGAGATTTGTGATTGCTGGGTGCTCCCTAGTGAGGATTTCCAGAAGGAAAGTGGGCATAAGTTGCTCATAATGGAGATACTTGTGAAACCACCCATTGGAAAGGTGAACTAGTAATTAGGTTGTGGAAGTTACCACCAAATTCACAGGAATTCCAGCAGGAGATTATTAGCCAGGTCGACTGGGACTGGGAAGGGTCAGCTGATGCCATGTGGGACAGGGTGGCCAGGAAGAATACACAATGTGGAAAGGCGATGTTTGGCACAGCTAGAGTAGGAGGTTCATATAAGGGTAGACAAACTTGGTGGTGGAATGAGGAGGTAGAAGCAGAAATCCATCAGAAGAATGCAGCATTTCATTGGTGGCAGGAGAGGGAAGACCAGGGTTCAAAGATGGAGCATATAGAGGCAAAGAAACATGCTAGGAGGACCACTGCACAGGCCAAACACCAAAGGTATGAGGCTTTATATGAGAGCTTAGGGACTAAAGAAGGTGAGCAGTAAGTTTTCTGACTAGCCAAGACCCGAGACAGAAGTAGTGAGGATGTCACCAGGGCCATAACGATTAAGGATAGGATTGGTGTGGTCTTATTTCAGCCAGAAGAAGTAATGAAGAGGTGGGAGGAATATTAAAACAATCTCTTAAACACAGTTGCCAGTGAAATGGTCATGAACAAAACCCCAGCCACCTCAGTAGCTGTGAATTTTGTGAGTGGGGCAGAAATAATCAGGGCCCTCTGCAAGATGAAAGGTCATAAAGCTGTAGGCCCTGATAAGATTCCCATTGATTTTTGGCATAGCTTGGGAACCACAGGAATTACATGGCTGGGGAAGCTTTTCAATAAAATAGCCAGTGATGACCAAATGCCATCAGGCATGGCTGAAGAGTTGGGTTGTCCCACTGTTCAAGGGCAAAGGTGACGCCTGGGACTGTGGGAACTACAGAGGTATTAACCTAATGAGCCATTCTATGAAGCCGTTGGAGAGGGTCATAGAATGTCGCCTCAGAAATTGTACTAGTGTCTGAGGAAACCAGCTTGGGTTTATGCCTTGTAGGACAACAATGAAATCGATCTTTATTCTATGACAGATGGTTGAGAGGCATAGAGCAGTAAGGAAGGACCTGGATGCAATCTTTGTGGACCTAGAGAAAGCCTATGATAGTGTTGCTCGACAGGTAGTATGGGATGTTCTAAGGAAACAGGGAGTGGATGAAGGGCATATCAGGATAATACAGGATATGTATGATGGTTCCACCACTAGGGTGATGACAGCATGGGGGCTTCAAGGTGAAGGTAGGGCTTCATCAAGCATCAGCTCTCAGCCTATACCTATTTGCTTTGGCAATGGATGACATGCTGACAGGAGTAGGGTAATGGGCCCCCTAGTACTTGGTATTTGCTGACGTTGTAAGAAGGCTAGAGGAGTCCCAAGAGGAGGTTCAACAGGGCTTACAGGACATTAAAACAGCGATGGGAAAAGGGGGCTTGAAGATGAACATGAAGAAAACAGAGTACTTAGCTTTCAGTTGGAGTGGCCTGGACCAAGGGGGTGTAGTTCGTTGTGGAAATGAGGTACTACCAGCAGTGAGTGAGGTTAGGTATCTAGGATCAGTGATTCAGAGCAATGGGGAAATCAAATACGATGTTACCCACAGAATCAATGCAGGATGGCTAAAGTAGAGACAGGCAAGTGGTGTGCTGCGTGACCACAGAATCCCAATAAAGTTGAAGGGCAAGGTTTACAAAACTGTAGTTAGGCACGCTATGCTGTAGGGATAGGAGTGCTGGGCAGTGAGGAAGAACCACGAGAGGCAAATGCAAGTGGCCGAGATGTGAATGCTGCATTACATGAGTGAGTTGTCACGTGCTGACAGAGTCTGCATCGAGTATGTTAGAGGCAGCTTGGGGTGGGAGACATTGCAGAGAATATGAGAGAAAAGAGATTGAAGTGGTATGGGCATGTGATGAGAAGGGGAGGAGGAGCTCACACAGTGTATTCTGAGTCAGCAGGTAGTGGGTGGCATCAGGAGTAGGGGGAGACCCAAGCAGACGTGGGAGCAGGTTGTACAAAGGGACATGATTGCATGTGGGGTGGATGAAAGCCTGGTTGGGGATAGACGGGAGTGGAGGATTAGAACCCACAGACGCGACCCTGCCATAGGCGGGATAAGGGTGTGATGATGATGATGAGAAGGGCTTGCAGGGGTAGATAACTTTCTTGGAGATTGCTAATTATTGGTGGCGTGTGAAGCTCACTAGTAACTCATATTTTAGTTTCTATCTCAAATCAACAAATTGACCAAGTGGCAGCTCATATCTCGAGTAACTCATAAGTTAGGGCACTTGTAAGTCGAGGTATCACAGTATTGAACCAGGTTAATAGTCAAAAAAGAGATATGAGTCTTGCTCTCCACATTTCCCCAAGATTTGATATACTTTGTGGCAATAAACAACACCCACCCTCGCATTAAATTTTGAGGCATTAGATGTAGGTAAATTAGTAATTGATATAAAAATACTGTAAATATGCATGTTCAACAACACACTCATCATCAATTAAAAGACAGGGAGGCACAGAGGAAAAAAAAATTTAGGGAGGCGCAGTAGCATAAAGGTTGGAAACCACTGCCTTATTGTAACTGCAAGGCGTTCCTCTGCATTGATGGATCTGGAAACAAAATTGCTCCAAATTGGCTCAGTATGAGGTGTGATAATACCCAAAATATAGGCAAACGTTGATATGGATATCCTGAAGTACTGATGAAATTTTTCAGGATGTTCATGTAAGTTTTTAACTAAATGATGGTATTCTCCACATATTTTTCTTTCCCTATTAATAAGATGGGCATCAAATTGTCTTTGCTTATATAACTTCAACATATACAGTAAAACACGGTTATAACGGTTTGTTGGGGACAAAAGGGAACAAACGTTATAACCGTGAAAATGCTATAGCCATGATATGCCTTTTTGTGCTTTTCCATCCATAATACCACATAGTGGTAAAACGTCATGTTCGGGTACATACTGTAAATGATTTCCCTATGTGTACAGTAATCAAGAATTGATGATTGCTTCATGGTGGATGGCTGCTTCCACTCTGGATGTTGATTGTTTGCTGGTGTTTTAGGGCCCTTCAACTACTGGGTCATTAGAGCCCCTTCCATAGTGTAGTTCTTACACAGAGACTGCACAGATACTACACTATTGCGACGATTTTTGGTTAATAGCGGTACCCAGTTTTCCTAAGTGGCCACCCATGTCAGTACTAACTGTGGTTGCATTGCTCAGACGTTTTCAGTGATCAGACGAGAACTGGTGTGTCCAATGCAATTTGCCACTCCCTCTCTAGATGTTGAGGCACACATATCCTCTTGGTATCTTGGCTGACCTCTGCACAAGTTCATTGTAAATTGTCTTACCACCTCAATTCTAGGTCGCTTGTGTCATTACTACTAAAACCACACATTAGCAGGATTGAGTGGTCTGTTCAAGTACAATGTATGTAATGCACAGCTTATGCTGTACATTCTGCACATATGCAACATTCCTAATCAGGACATGTGCACATACAGATTGGAAGTTTTTCATATGCATGATAGGATATGAAAAACTTGGCTGCCCACCAGGGCCTTGAAACGTTATAGCCATGAAAGCAAACGCTATATCAGTGACCCTCTACCATTAAAAAGCCATAGGCTCTGCTGGGACCAGCCCAAACAGACACTATAGCCATGAAAACGTTTTAGCCATGAACGTTATAAACGTGTTTTACTGTAGTATAATTCGAAACTGCTGTTTTCATTAAGGACAGTACAGTGATATTTCCACGAATTCTAAACTGCTAATATTCCACATTCACATTTTGGTTGTGGCCTACTGGATGGCACCATCTTATGAAAGCGGTTTTCTCACTGCTCCACCATGGCCATGTAATTCTCCACTTCATTTGCTCAATATCATGCCTCTTTCATCTCATTTCTGCTCTCCACTCCACCATGGCTACAGCCTAAGTGATAAGAGCAACACGATTAAACTTCATTTGGTCACTCTTCTGTCTTGTATCACACAATGGACATCCAAATGCTTACAGCAAAATAAATTTAAACACACATGCTTAACATGAAATAATGGTTAACACGAAATGACACTGTGGTCCAGACAAAATACTATGCAATTTCATACATTTTTTTTCTTTTAACACAAAACAAAAATCGCTTAACATGAAATTATTTTCCTTCTCAACTGACAAAATACTGGATATACAACATATACCATAGTTTTCATTAAACTAATCAAATAAACAATGGTTGCCACTGTTCCTAGATTACAGCCTGGGTTTGGGATGGTAGAGGCATGCCATTGACAAATCTTTCAAACTAGGGGAAGGGGGCCTTCTTTAATGACAATTTTATGCTCAAAAAACACTACAAAAAAATCACATTTTATCCCAAAAACAATAATTCTTTTAGGTTTTTTTAATTATGCATGTGTGCATCATTATTTAAATTGGAAATATTGAAGCTAATATGATACCCACAAGTGTAACTTTTAGTCAGCATCATCATCACACCCTCATCCCACCTGCAGCATGGTCAGGTCTGTCAGCCCACTGAACATGCTCTGGACTGGGGGCACCCCGGCCAGGCATCTGGAACCCACAAGAATATTGGCTAGGTTGTCTGTGGGGGATGCTGGCCTATCCCACTTGTTCCAACATTTCACTATACAACCAAAATAGAAACTTTGGCAGGTAAATTAAAACTTTGTTGGTTATATTACTAAAAAGTACAGTATCACAAGATAAACAATGATGGGTTTCCTGCATGTGTCGTTTAGCTCAAAATTCTTTTAACACAAAAACATATTTTGGTCGTTTCAGTTTCATTTTAAACGAGTTTCACCATATTCGCCTTTAAGGGACCAAAAACACCACCAGTACCACAATCGATTTGTGCTTTGCCACTTGTGGGATGAGGTGGCCACAACTATGAATACAAGAAGTAGTGTACATTTTAACCTTTTGCTTCCAGTGGGTAACGTTTAATCTATTGCAGTTTCAAAAACCTAGTGTGTTGCATATAGGCCAGTAAAATTATTACTGGATATCAGCGCCTTCCCATCTCCATAAATTGCATATCCATTGTAATAAAAATTTCATTTTTACAAAAGATCGCCCATCATCATTATCCCCTTTTCCAGGATGTTACAGGGATGGGGCAGCAAAGTTGCATTGGACACACCAGTTCTAGTCAGATCACTGAGGTTAAGCAACGCAAACCCAAGTTAGTACCAACATGGGTGATTGGTAAGGGACGTTCCGTGCTACAAATTTCCTCTTTCCTACATCCCCTACTCCTACCTCCTCCTCACCCATGATAGGCCTCAATATGGTTTGGCATGATATTTCTCTTGGCTTACTCCCCAACCCATTAGCATAACGTACTAATATCCTTTAACCCAAGCTACCCCTAATATACTCATTCCTAATCTTATCAGTTCTCAACAACCTACTCATGCACTGCAGCAAAACCTCTCAAGTGAGGGGCGTCGCAAGGTCATTGTCTTACTTATATTTCATTAATTCCAACAGTTTATGTTAAAAAAAATCCCTAAAAAACGTAATTGGGAATGAAAGGGTTAGACGTAATGTATTATTAATTTATTTTGCTAGTACCGTATTTATTCCAATAAACGCCGCACCATTTATTTATTTCGTGGCGTTTTTGGCGCGCCGCTTACTAAAGGGAGGCGTTTATTAGAAGGCGGCGCTTATTAATTTTATCAGCTTTCATAGACAACAACAATGTGTGGTAAAATAACAATGACATATTTTCTAGGGGCGAACTGGTGAACGTTCCATTGCAATAGGGAAATATACTCTGATGTGACCCCCATAGAATCTATGGTGGATGGTTGAACTGGAGATGGGCAAAAGCTGTCCTGTGTGATAGGAGGGTCCCAATCTAGTTGAAAGGGAAGTTTTACAGGGTGGTGGTTAGGCCAGCTATGTTGTATGGATCAGAGTGTTAGGTAGTGAGGAAGAGCCACATCAATGGAATGCAAGTAGCTGAGGTGTGAATGCCGCAGTAAATGAGTGGGGTGTCAAGAGCTGATAGAATTATGAAAGAGTACATCTGACGTAGCCTGGGGTGGTGGGCATCGCCAAAAAATAGACAAATGATAAAAATATGAACACGTAATGAGAAGAGAGAAGGAAGAGCTCATTGCGTCCATTTCAGGAATGCAGGTGGTCAGAAGCACCCAGGGCAGGAGGATACTGAAGTAGACGTGGGAACAGGTTGTCCATAAGGATATGGCATTGTAGGGTGGACAGGGACATGGTGGGAGATAGGTGGGAGTGGCAGGCTAGAACCTGCATACCCGACCCTGCTGCAGGTGGGATAAGAGTACGATGATGAGCAAGGGCAGCAGCGATTATTGGAGGGCGGCGTCTATTCGAGGACGGCCCTTATTGGAATAAATATGGTATTCTTTCATATGCCATTATGACAAACAAGATTGACAACACAAACGAAGATTGTAGATGAAATGCAGTTATTTTGGAAAATGGCAGGGAGTTGTTGTCTACCCCCAACTTTGTAGCATGGTGGGTAGAACGCTCGGTAACTGCGTCAGTAGTTCTAGGTTCGATACTGCAACGAGCTGGGTTTGCTTCTTTCAGGCAAGAGAGAGGCCGCGAGTGTGCTTACTTTCAGATGAGAAGTAAAAACCAAGGTCCCGTGCGGTGTTCAATGGCGGGTACATGGGGCAAAGGTTCCAGGTGTAGGAGTTCAGTGGAGTGCCCGAACGGACAGCAGATCGACGATAAATAAGAAATAGCGGCTACAGCTTTAGTCAGCGACCGGCTGTGGAAAACCATGTCCAATATATCGCCCTTGTATCCCTTCAGGGGGACAAGACGGGTACGCGACCCTGCCACAGCGGAAATAGGGTTTGGAGTTGCTTTATTGTAGAGAATTGTTTTTTAACGTCGCTTTTATCTCTGCTCCACTATGTGGTGCCATCACTTCACCTGTAACACTCTTTGATCATTGCTATGCTCTTTTCTCCTATCACTGCTATTATCGTCGCTCCACTATGCGGGCACCCTAAGACGGAGGTAAGCTCCTAGCCTTGGTGAGTTTGGCAATCTGATCCATAAAGAATGGGCTCTTTTCAGTGACAAATGACATGGGGGGGGTTATAGTTTGTCTTCGCACGTAAGGGATGGTTCAACTCAGACTGCCGGGGAGCTGCTTATTGCGTTGGACACACCACTTCTCGTCTGATCACTGAAGTTGAGTTTGTTTGTTTGTTGGTGTTTTAGGGCCCCTCAACAACAAGGCCATTAGAGCGCCGTCCAAAGCATAGTTCTTATGCAGAGACTGCACAGACACTACACTAATGCGACGATTTTTGGGTATTAGAAGTACCCAGTTTTCCCAAGCGGCCACCATGCGCTGCTTAACTTCAGTGATCAAACGAGAACTGCTGTGTGCAACGCAATTCGCCGTTCACTCAAGTTGAGCAACGCAACACCAGCTAGTACTGACATGGGTGGCCGCCTGGGAAAACTGGCAACTGCCAATACCCAAAAATCGTCGCATTAGTGCAGTGTCTATGCAATCTCTGCATTAGAGCTATGCAGTGGACGGGATACTAATGACCTTGTTATTTGAAGGGCCCTAACACACCAACGAGCCAAACAATCAGACTTCCGTCTAGCCCAAAAGAAGTGGCTTGCGTCTTGCAGGATCGAATCTGTAATCATTGGACGCACGAGTGAAATGCAAAAGAAGCAAAACTACTTTATGGAACTCCCTAAAACAATAAAGGTCCCAAACAGACGTAAGAGTATGTAACATTTTTGTTTTATTTACAATTAAACAATAATAAAGAATTTTATGGAATACATGAAAGGTTCTTGGGTGGGACACCCTCGTCAGCTTAAATCGGTACAACCACTATTTGCAGAATCATGTTGAGATAGCGCTATCTGATACCCTCCAAAAAAAGCGGAATCTATCTTGAGCCTCAGAATATTCCAGCAGGTTGTATACTGAGGTTTCCATATAATATTTTAATAGAGTCTAAAGGTCTTTAAAGATTAGGCCACATTTGGTTTACAATTTCAGGACAGATTAAAGCGTTTTACTTCCGTTGTGACGCAAGACCCGCCACCCTCGGTCCGGAACGAACCTGTATACTGTGGAGCTCAAGGAGGCAAGTACAATCTACAATGTGAGTTACCTGAGGCCTATACCGGTATTTTGGCAGTTATGGATACCTTAAAGTCTCCCTGAAAAGAAGGAATTAGAAACCCCATGACCAACTAATAGACGTCCGTAGAAGGGTAAGGGGCAAACGGAATAAATGCTGCTCCTTCCTGGAAAATATTCGGAGGACGCCCTTGATGGTATAGGTTCATAACAAAATCGTCCCTTGGGGTCTTAAGTCCATTTGTGGCAATTTTCAATCCCCTGCTGAAACTTTTTGGGCAGGACATTACGTCACCTTTCACTGAGGCTAACCTCTGCAGAGAAGGAAACGTCATCATCACCATCATTCAAAGGGGAGGTCATTATTCCTAACTCTATATCCAACTATGGCAGGGTCCCATTTGTCCCGCTAGAACCAGAACGACATGGAGCGAACTATTAAAATTGAAGGTACCGGTACATTGAAAAATTTAACATAGTAAGGACCTCCGCCCCAGCAATGTCTGTTACTATTGTTGGGGCATGCTGAGCCAGCTGGAGGTTTTTGCGAGGCCTGGGGGAAAAAGTTATTCGTGGGGCCCCAAAATGTTAACAAAAAAAATTAGAAGTGCAGGGCTCCTCTGAGGTCAATCGCTGTCAGCTAGTCTTGCACATGGTTCACAGGGCCCTTGAAGTAGGAGGCATTAGGGGCATCAGATTCTGCAAAGCGATCAACATTTCGTTTAACATTCCGACAGAGTGACTCAAGGTAGATTAGTGGTAAAACAAAAAGACAAGAAATAGGAGGCAGGAAGGGCGGCCGTGGCCATATCAAAGGGCCATCCCAGCATTTGCTTGAAGTGAGTCAAGGGAAACCACGGAAAACCTTACTCAGGATGGGCAGGTACTCCCAAGACGGTTAAAATGTGACAGTCTTTAAGCAAAGTGCCTCGTAATTGTCGTAACCATATTCCTTTCCTCCAAATGGAATGTAGAGCACTTTGTGATCCGGATGGATTTTGCCGACTACCAGAGATCCACCATGGTTAGTACGCCCAATGTACAATGGCTTTCCATCAGACAAGATACCACCTTGAACGGCACCAGAGGGAACTGCACCTTTCGAAGCTTCAACCCATGACACTTGGGCGCTATTGAGGGTCCTCAAAACTTGATAGTTGGTAAGGGAATTCTCTTTGCTGCCCCATGGAACGTAGCAGACAGCATGACTCTTAACCACTTTGCCTGGCACAACGTCGCCTCCAAATAGACCGCGTCCGATATACAGAGTTTCTTTGTTGACGTCCTCGCCTCCTTTAATGGCGTTGTCCACTGTCCAGGAGCCACCGCTCACGGCAACCCATTCGAAAAAATTAGGATTTTTCAGCTCTGAAATCGGAAACAGGAAGCTTAAGTCAATTAACAATAGTATCCAAGGATGTGATAGCAAGGGTCTTGGTATGTCAGCGAACTGCAGCAGGTTCAGTGGCGTACCGAGGCAGGCCGACGGTATTCTGCGCCCGGGGACAAAGACCGAAATCTGCGCCCTCTTGCACCCGCTAAGCGCATTTTTGCTGTACATTTTTGCGCCCCCTGCCTTCGGCGTCCGGGGACATCTGTCCCCCCTTGCCCCCCTCCCTAATTACGCCTCTGAGCAGGTTTGTCCTGGTTTTGGTTTTGTTTGTTGTTTCGTTAGTGTTTTAGGGCCCTTCAACTACAACGGTCATTAGAACCCCGTGCACTGCGTAGTTCCAGTGCAGAATCTGCACAGAAACTACGCTGTTACGACGATTTGTGGGTATTTCCAACATCCAGTATTCCCAAGCGGTCAGACGAGAACTTGGGCATCCAACGCAATACAACCTCTCCCCTGGTGATGGGCATGAGCACAAAGGACGTCTATATTCAGTCATATGAATGCCAACTATCCAACATATTGACTTTCCGCCCATCAAGGAGCCTTAGAAATGGAGATAGGAATCCTGGAATGCAGTGTCACCCCCACATAGAGGGCAAACGTTCTTCCTCTGTGGCAGATGGGCCACTCACACAGCACTGGAGGCGGATGTGGGTCACCTGGCCCCTGACACCATCATCAACACGTGAAATGAAGAGTAATCTGGACCGAGACGCATTCCAGGTTCACGCTAATAACCAGTAAAGCCCTAAGAACACAACAAAAGGTCTAGCCTGAAATAATGTGTTAAGCGCTCCCTGGTTAGTGCCCTAAGGACAATGGTAGGTCTCGCATCGGCAGTCTAACAGGAAGTCGGTAAACGCATTTCACCTACCCCCAAAAAACTATACTGACCTTGAATTCCAAATGTCCATAACCCTTTCCCTTACACGTTTTCAATCTTGTTATTTTTATCTAGATTTTTGTTTCGGTGGTATTTCGCGACCCTTCAACTACGAGGTCATTAAAGTCCCTTCCACTGCTTAGTTCTAATGCAGACTGCACAGATATTACGCTGATGTGACGATTTGTAGGTATTAGTAGTACCCAGTTTTTCCAAGTTGTTGGTGTTTTAGGGCCATTCAACTACAAGATCATTAGAGCCCCGTCCACAGCATAGTTCTTATTCAGAGACTGCACAGACACTACACTAATGCGACGATTTTGGGGTATTAGCAGTATCCAGTTTTACCAAGCTGGGGTTGCGCTGCTTAAACTTCAGTGATCAGACGAGAACTGGGGTGTCCAACGCAATTCGCCGCTCCCCAGTTTTTCCAAGCAGCATCCCATCTTAGTACTAGTTGGGATTGCGTTGCTTAACTTTTTTTATCTAGAAGCGCCCGTGTTAGGTTCCGCAAATGGATATCGAGCACGTTACCTCCTGCGCCACAGAGGCAGGTTTTACGCTTCGCCAAAATAAAAATTGGAATTCAAAGTCTACTTACTGTTGGTGTAGTAGTCGTTGGCCATTTCTTCCTAAATTTCACTTCAAAATTCGAAAGGTCGACTGAAGTAACTGTGAAGTGGCTGGTAGGTATTGTGCTGTCGTTTGTGAGACACTATACTTTTTTGGAAGCCACATCAACTCTTTTATAGGTCTTGGTGATGAAAGGATTGCGTCCTCAACTAGGCATTTTAATAGTCTGAAATCGCACCTCCACCCTGGTGTCACACAAATGGTTTTCGCACCGATTTCGTTATTTGTTGCTCGCAAACATCGGATAATAAAGGATGTTTGTGAACAATCTAAAACGGTAAGAACTGTGCCAAATGACCATTTCGTAGAGAGCAACGGCGCTTATTTGGACAATGATTACGTCATAATTACTAACGGTGGTCATACAATACGACTAACCACAACACAGGCTGGTTAGAGTATTGCCTATCAACGATGCCAACGATCCAATTGGTAAGCAAAGTTGGGACCGTTGCATCACTTAACATCCACGTGCTAATTTCTGTTGGGGCGAACCGTCGACTACAGGACAACCCAAAACCTTAACACGTGACACGTACTTACAAGACCAATCGCAGCAGAGGTGTCATCAGAGCATTGACCAACGATGGCGTCATCTGAGGTCCAGTTGGTCGACAGAGTTGGCACTTTGCATCACTTGACATCCACGTGTTAATTCTCCTGAGGGTAACCACCGACTACAGACCGGAAGTGGTTAGCACGTACAACAGTAAGTGTGGCAAGAGCACATAATGAGTTCAAACCTTGCAGCACAGGCTCCTCAGCTTTGCTTCTGCTCGTCAACTGCATGCTTTGAAGTAATGCCGGATGTCTGCCATTGGATCCGTGTTTGTAAAAGCACAAGCATGGTAAGCATCAAGTCACCTGATAACCCTTTTTTCCGCCTATTGAAGGATCGGGTATCCATTTTTGTCCCCCTGGGACATATGGACGATCTGCTCGACGGTATTTTTATGCAGCTCCCTGCCGACCTAATGCTGAAACTGTTACACTTATTTTATTGTCGGCCTATTGTCTGTTTGAACACTCCAAAGGCGACGGGGGAGAGGGCGAGCTCCTACACCTAGAAATTTTCCGATTTATTTGGTGCATGTAGACAGGGAGCATGCAAGTGACATCGTACACGCCGGGGGGGGGGGTAACTGTTCTACTTCCCATTCAACGGAAAACGCACTCGGGCCCTCCCTCTCGCCCGAAAGAAGGCAACCTACTTCGATTCAGTTTCGAGCCTGGAACTCTGACGAAGGAATCAACCAAGCTAGCTCTGCCCCACTAAGGCTGGTATAAACATGGTAGGCATCCAACTGCCAAATCAGCCCCCCCCCCCCCCGCCCGTGATAATGCGCTTTCTACGTGACAAAGGCGTTCTGCTACCCATTGTAGGTAAATTAGCATGAATTTTAGTTACAGGAGGTTGCGCCTAATAACTAGTGGACAGCCTTAACACTGGACCACGACAGAGGATAGCAGAACAGAAGAAATTCTGCATTCTGGAATTGTTCGGGCTCTAGAACTGTGCGGTTCGCACCAACACATATCGAACTGCAACGTCAAGGCCTCGAAGGAGGTGAGGCAAGAACTTATCAAGTGTGCCTTTTGTAAGTATCAATCGCCAGGAATGGGACTTGAATTCGTGAAGGTGGTAAGTACACGCACCACTACCCTACAACTGAAAGGTCTTTATCTTCGTTTCAATCCCTATTCCCACCAATGATAGAAGGGTTGGGAACCCATTTGTATGGAAAGCGCACGGACCTCCTCCATGCGGGTGCTGACCTAATATCATAACCGTTGCTTATTTTACGTCGGTCTAGCGTCCTTCTGAGGATTTTAATTACACCAGGGGGCGATCTTTGGAGATGTACAACACCACTCCCAGTATATTAGAGGTAGCCTGGGGGTGGTGGGCATCGCCAAAATAATGAGGGGGAATAGGTTGAGGTGGTATGGACACGTATTGAGAAGAGGGGAGGAGGAGCTCGTTAGGTGCATTTCAGGAATGCAGGTGGTCGGAAGCACCCGGGGCAGGAGAATACCGAAGCAGACGTGGGAGCATGCTGTCCCTAAAGGTTGTCCGTGGGGTGGACGGGGACCTGGTGGAGGTGTAGAACCCACAGACCCGACCCTGGCGCAGTCGGGATAAGGGAATGATGATGATGCAATAAGGGTTATTTTCTGTGCAGTGTTGACACGAAACTACGTTCCTTTCATGTGCCTTCCAGGTAGAATTCAGGATATTGCATCAGTGGTTCCCAGCACGCTTATCGTCGGATGGGAAATAAAGCCGTGGCCCTGTGTGGTGTGCAAGATGATGACACCACTGCAGGGAAAGGTACCCTTAGTACATACTGTATACTGTGTATAGTAAAATACTCGTGTAGGAGCTCGCCTCTTCACCTCGGCGGACGTAAGGTGCCCAAACAAAGAAAAATAGGCTGACGGTAAATATGAATAGGGTTTGATGCATTGGGTTGGCAGCAAGCTGCGTAACAATAGGCTACAACACATCCCAGTAGGGCAAATATGGGCACCTGACGTGGGAAAAGATGTTAATGATGATGAGACAAGGCGTTCCATGGTATAGGGTGAAAGGTTCCGTTACAAATCTTATATTTACGACTATAAGCGTTGGAAGTTCTTAATCGATCCCAGGGAAGGGTAAGAGCCCGATTTGGCATACGTCTCTACAGCTCGACTGCACCCTAACCACGGATGACATACGGATTCCTAATAAGCCGGTCCTCATGACGTTATTATGCCATGTTATTATGTTACACTAATGGGTTTGGGAGTAAGCCAAACAGCCATAACAGGCCGAACCCTTAGGAGGCTGCTCGCGGGAAATGAGGCGGTAGGTGTAGAGGATGTAGGAGAGGGGAAATTTGCAGCACCCAACGTTCTTTACCAACCACCCATGATGGTACTAACATGGGCTTGCGCTACTTAACTTCAGTGATCGAACGAGAACTGGTGTGTCCAACACAACTCGGCATAATACGAACTGTTACTCTGTATACGAATTTGGCATAGTTGACTTCGTGAACACATGGTTGCAAGATCGATCCGGGTTGAGACCGATAACTTCTTTCGGGCAAGAAGTTCGCCCACGGGGGCCCTCCGCGGCCATGTGTTAGGTTATGATGTCTGCTTTACGAAAAAGAACTCTTTATGCATTACAGTAACAATTTCAAGCTCCTTTTCGTCTACAGTAGGTTCCAACGTTCATATGTCCTTGGAAACCGGAAACAGACGGGGAACCCACTGGACTACATTTTCCTCTTATTGATTGCTGATTGAATGCTGCGTGGGCCTACTTTATTCGTTGGGGCTTTACTCCCGCGAATTTCCGTAGAGGTAGATCCCGCCTCGGTGGCGCAGTGGGTAGCGTGCTCGGTAACTGCGTGTTCGATACTAGACCGAGGTGAGTTGGCTTCTTTCGGGGGAGACAGAAGCTCCGAGTGAAAGCCCCCACTCTACTATACAACGTGTGGATGAGGCAAAATTTCCAGGTGTAGGAGCTGGCCCCCTGACGTCGGTGGAATTCCCCAACGAACAGTAGACTGACGATAAATTAGCATAGGGCAGTGGTTCACAAAGCGTGTTCCGTGAAACAACTTCAAGTGTTCCGCAAAAAAAAAATTAATGCACAAATAAAGCAATGGAGAGATACTCTGATGTGACCCGCAGAATCAATGGGGGTAGGGGGTAACTGAAGTGGAGGCAGGCAAACGGAGTCCTGTGTGATAGGAGGATCACAATCTAGTTGAAAGGGAAGTTCTACAGGGCAGTCGTTAGACCAGCTATGCTATATGGATCAGAGTGCTGGGCAATGAGGAAGAGCTATGTAAATAGAATGCGAGTAGCCGAGATACGAATGCTGTGGCGTGTCGAGAGCTGATAGAATTAGGAATGGGCATATTAGAGGTAGCCTAGGGTGGTGGACATTGCAGAAAAAATGAGGGTGAATAGGCTGAGGAGGTATGGGCACGTCATGAGAAGAGGGAAGGAGGAGCTCGTTAGGTCCTTGTCAGGAATGAAGGTGGTCAGTAGCACCCGGGGCAGGGGGAGACCGAAGTAGACGTGGGAACAGGTTGTCCGTAAGGATATGACAGTGGGTGGGGTGGACGGGGAACTGGGGGAGATAGACGGGGGTGGGGACACCGACCCTGCCACAGGCGGGATAACGGTATGATGATGTTGTAAGTAGGGTAAACCATACAGTAATTAGACAGTTGCTTTTACATCATAGAAACAAGCAATGTGAAACATTGAAATGAACGGCAAGCAACATACAAGTACTGCCACCTCTAACAAAGCACTTGAACTATTAATTAATGCTTCACATTGCTTGATTCTAGGATGTAAAAAGCAACTGTCCAATAGCTGTCCACTGTCCAATTACTGTATGGTTTACCCTACCAAATGTAGAAAGTGTACAACCTGCTTTAAAGTTTATGTTGAATTGTAAGTGTTGCATGCTAGTAAAATGTCAGTTTAATGTTCCCTGACTTCAAAAAGATTGACAACCACTGGCATAGAGGTTTCAGCTTTGGTCGGCAACCGGTCTCACCTGATGCAGTATCGACAAAGGTTAACTACACACGCACAAGTACAGCACGCTACCTCTACACCACTGATACACCATATGTAGGACCGACAATCATCATCATCACGCGCGGATCCAGGGTGGGG
The DNA here is from genome assembly GCA_013389805.1 of Trigoniulus corallinus. Taxonomy (NCBI): domain Eukaryota; kingdom Metazoa; phylum Arthropoda; class Diplopoda; order Spirobolida; family Trigoniulidae; genus Trigoniulus; species Trigoniulus corallinus. The sequence goes on from JAAFCE010007744.1 coordinate 20,354,125, forward strand.
TTTTTGGGGTTGCAACCCCCCCCCATGCACATATAAACTTATTCTCATAATATATGCGAGCTTTAGCTCAACCCCCCCTGACGAAAATCCTGGATCCGCCACTGATCAACATCACTTTTCACGGGAGCAGCGAATTGCGTTGGACACACCAGTTCTCGTCTGATCACTGATGTTGAGCAACGCAACCCCAGCTAGTACTGACATGGGTGGCCGATTGGGAAAACTGGGTACTGCTAATACCCAAATCGTTGCACTAGTGTAGTGTCTGTTCAGTCTCAGCATAAGAACTATGATGTGGGTATGGCTCTAATCACCTTGTAGTTGAAGGGCCCTAAAAAACCAACAAACAAACAGTGACTTCTCACGCCTATCGCAAGGTCATGAGCCCATGCTTGCCCTACTGCAAAACATTCTAATTCTAATTCACTACACTGAAAGCAGCCTTATTTGGCCAATATGGCAGTGGAGAGACCAGAACGCCTCAACCCGTATGTTTTTCTTTTATCTTTGGCCCAGGTTGAACTTTTGATGGGGCATGTGTTTTTTTACCGACAGCCAGCGGGCGAGCTCTTACACATGGGAATTTTGCCTAACCTAGACGTTACTTAATAGAGAGGGTACTATTATGTGCAGGGCCGGCGCTAGAGTTTGCGGGACCCAAGGCAGCAGGCGAGAGTGGGGCCCCAGTGAAAACATTTACCATATTTATTCTAATAAACGGCGCGCCATTTATTTTTTTTCAAAGGTTTTTTTTGTGCCATTTATTGGAGGGTGCTGTTTATTACTGGGCGCTGTTAATTAGAATAAATGAGGTGTATAATTGGGTGCTTTCCAATGCAGGACTTTAATTTCTTTAAACACACATGAAATCAAAATAAAACGATTTGAGCCCTTCACAGGACAAATTGATTAACTCCACTTGAAATTTTAGTGTCAAAGCACTTGTTCAGACATAACTTTTATTATGTATAATACATTTCCGAAATAATATAAATTAATACCATTAAAAATCAAAAAATTTTTGGCCAGTGAATAATTAATAATTTCTTTCAGAAGCCATTCTGACTAACTCCATACTGTAATGTAAATCACTGCAATAACGAAAATTCTGTCTTCGATAGGGAGGGAATTTGGTGCCCATTTCCTAATCTTACTACACCAGTAGCTTATTATAAGCAAAATTTATATGTTTATATTTTTGGTTGTCATGATTTTAACAAAAATATAAGCCACATGTTTGTTTGGTCTGAAACTGAAGGATCTCGTGGGTGTCAAGCAGTCGGGGTCTGCAACAGAAATATATAATGTTAGTCTGATTTGGGTGTTATTTGGTTCCATTGCTATGGTCAGGACAGCATGGGAAAATACTGCATGCTTCAACGTGCAGGCTGGGTGCATCACGGGTCAGCACTTAGCCCATATACATTCACACTAGAATGGATGAGCTGCTGATGGGAATAGGGGAATGGGCCTCTCAGCGCCTGGTATTTGGTGATGATGTGGGAAGGCTTTAGGAGTCCAAAGAGGATGCACAAAAGGGCCTACAGACATTAAAACAGCAATAGAAAGAGGCGGCCTTAAGGTGAACATGAAAAAGAGATTGTACGTAGCTTTCAATTTTAGTGCCAGGGGCAAGGGGGGAGATTCGTTGTCGGGAGTTGAGGGAATACCAGTGATGCAAGAGTTTCGTTATTTAGGATCAGTTTTTACAGAGCAATAGAGAGATAGATTCCGACGTGATACACAGAATTAATGCAGGATGGCTGAAGTGAAGGCAGTCAAGTGGAGTCCTGAATGATTCCCAATAAAGGTTTACAGAATGGTCGTTAGGCCTTCTGTGCTGCATGGCTCAGAATGTTGGGCAGCTAGGAAGAACCATGAAGGAGAATGCAAGTGGCTGAGGTGCGAATGCTGCACTGCATGAGTGGGGTGTCACAAGCTGACAGAATCTGTAATGATTACATTAGAGGTAGGCTGGGGTGGGAAACATCACATAGAAAATGAGAGAACAGTGGATGAGGTGGTATAGGCATGTAGTGAGGATGGGGAGGAGGTACTCATTAGGTCCATTATGGGACTGCATGTGTTGCAGCACCAGGAGAGGGGAAGACCAAAACGGACGTGGGAGCAGGTGGTGCAGAGGGACATGGAGGTTTGTGGGGTGGAGGGGTCTTGATTGGGGTAGATGGGAATGGAGGTTAAGAACCTGCAGACCTGACCCCATCATTGGCAGAATAAGGGTGGGATGATGATGATTTTGATGTTATATCTTTTCTTTCACTTGCCAAATCGATTAACTCCCTTAATTACCCAAAAGTTGTGATATTAATAACTATTACACCAAGGCTATTCTGTTTCATTTATTCTACTTGTCTTTAGATGAAAGCTACATCTTCATTTATGCATTATACAATGTTTATTTCAATTTTTGTCTTAAAGGGAATTTTTAAAAACAATCTATATTAAGTCATCAAATTTCTCCACTTTCTGTTTTATGGAGTTAATCGATTTGGCAAGTGAGTGGCTCATTTATTGAAACTCTGCCAAACACAAAATCAGTATGTCAAAAATGTAACAAGTTAGAAGTACAAGAGATTGAATTAAAGAATATTTGAGAAGTAGAAACACCAAAAATATTGCAATACCTTCATTTTGTGTAGAATTTATTAAATTTTTTAATTCAGCAGCGCGGGGTCCAAGGCGGTTGCCTTGGTCGCCTTGCCCTAACGCCGGCCCTGATTATGTGCATGGCTTACCTTACCACCCGACGGAAGGCGCACCCGGGACCCCTGCCTCTCTCTCACCTGGAAGAAACCAACACACCTCAATCCAGTATCGAACCTGGAACCACTGGCGCAGTAATAGAGTGCTCTACCTTCTCGGTAGAGTGCGCCACATAGGACCATGGTGATCCATAATCGAACCTGGAGGCCACTGAAGCAGTAGTCCAGCACTATCTCTGTGCAACCGAGGCGGTGTGTGCAGAGCCCGTAAGACATTCAAAATATTTTATTCAAAAGTGTGAATATTAATTTTTAATCAACAACAGATTTTTGGAAAAGTAGACAACATTTTCAATTTATCTATCTGTACGTCCAGAATTGACCGGTGTCACTGGTGCACCTCTACTTAAAATTGCACTGTTTTCAAGCAAAGTACTTCGTAAGCTAAATACGAGTGTTCTTTTCCAGCATATGCTATGTACATTCCGCCATTGGCAGGTTGCACTTTCCCAACAACCAGGGATCCATCATGTCTTGCACGTCCAATGAAATAGTTCTTACCGTTGATATCTACGCCACCTTCAACACCACCAGACGGAATGATGCCATGGGCTGCCGCTGTCCAAAACAAATTAGCGTCTTCCGACGTAATTTGAAGCACTTGATACTCAGTGATGCAATGCTCTTGACCGCCCCAAGGAAAATAACAAACTCCCTCACTGAACTTGACTTTTCCGGGAATCACTTCGTCCCGAAAAAGTGCCCTTCCAACGTAGAGTTTTTCGCCATTTGCTTCGTAACCTCCAACGACACACCGACTGTCCGGGATCCAGCTATTGCTCGTTACAGGCTGCCACTTAAAAATTACTCTATTTTCCAAATCTGAAATTATAAAAATATAAAAAAAATAATTATAAGAGCGAACAGGCCGACATATGTTGTGCAGAGGTGGCGCAATCGGCAATTGCGTCGTGGTTCCAGGTTCGATACTGGATCGAGATGGGTTGGCTTCTCCCGGGCAAGAGGCCCAGAGTATGCCTTCCACCAGATGGAATGCAAAGCTGTGACCCCTTGAGGTGTGTACATGTCACCTGCACGGTAAAGACCTTCTTCTACTATGCAACGCGTAGATGAGGCAAAATTGCCACGTGCAGGAACTTGCCCTTGACGTTGGTGGGATCCCCCAACGAACAGTAGCCAACAGTAAATAAGTATAGGGGTTGCAGCTTTGGTCGGCTCCTGGATCGAGGTGGGTTGGCATCTTTCGGGCGAGGGGCCCTGCGTGCGCCTTCCGTCAGATGGGAAGTAAAGTTAAGGCCCATTTAGGTGTGTACCCACGTCGTCTGCACGGAAAAGACCCCTCTCTACTATGTAACGGGTAGATGAGGCAAAAATTCCCAAGTGTAGGAGTTCGTTTACCGACAAAAGACCGTAGTCTTTTTTTTTCATGAGGTCTTCCGGCCGTCTTTTGTGGGCTATGGTCATTTCACAGCATTCTTTTGTCAGCTGCGGTCGTTTAGATGCGGCCTTTTGTCGTGAGATGTTTCCGCTGCAGTCTTTTGTCATAAAACCATAGGACAGTGGTGGCGAACCTTTTTTTGAGGACGGGTCGAAATAACACAAAAAAAATCAGAAAGTTGTCCGTGGGTCAGGTGCATAATTATTATTAGGTGGGTCATTATTATTAATAATGAATAAATTAGTTTATTAAAGTAGCAAATAGAGAACATCCTCATAATACCCCTATCCCGCCTGTGGCAAGGTCGGGTCTGCGGGTTCCAGCCCACCAGGTCCCCGTCCACACCACACACTATGAGACGATAAACTAGATATTATTCACGTTCGGGTTACTTAAAATTTCACGGTGGGTCACTTTGTGGCCCGCGGGTCAAAGGTTCGTCACCACTACCACAGGAGTTCGCCTCTGGCGTTGGTGGAGTGCCCCAAGGAACAGTAAACGGACGATAAATAATCATGGAGGTTGCAGCATTGGTCGGCAACTAGCTGTGTACAAATACCATTCAACAGATGGCCCATCTGTCCATACAGCGGGACAAAGATGGGTGCCGAACCCTTCCATAGGCGGAAAAAGGGGTTAGTAGTTGCTTTTTCGCTTTTACATGTATAAGCTACATTAACTATCAAACAAACATTAATAACAGCAACAAATAATTAACCTTAAAGCCTCTCGCACACACAGCCACTTGCAGCAGCTATTAGCGACGACCACTAGTCGCTGTACACGGCCACCAGTGGCTGCCACAGGCAGCTGCAACGTGATGTCGTGCTTGCGGTAATAGGAAAAACGAAGCCTCTGGCCACAAGTAGCGAGATACGGCTACTGCTGCTAGTGCTACGGCAAACGCAGTGTTTGCGCCGTGCCTATTTGATTTCAATTCGAAACGCAATTCGCAACGTATGGTCGGTCGCCACCAGCCGCTGTACACGGCCACCAGTGGCTGCCACAGGCGGCAGCAACGTGATCTTGTACTTGTGGTAAAGGCTGGTACACATTAGTCAAGTAGAAAGAGCAAGTAGATCATCAAGTGGCAAGTTGCCACATGTGAACCTAGCTGAGATAGTCAAGTAACCAAGTAAAAAGGCAAGTAAAAAAATTAGAATCTCTTCCAATTTTTCAGGCAAGTAACGCCTTCCCACAATCCCTCACTGCTAAAATACTGCTGGCGATTGGTTGCTGTTGGAACGAATATTTCTCAGAGAAAGTTAGCAGGACTTTCAGAGCTTTTGGTCGGCAGCCATGCTATTTGATGCCTATAGGATTGTAATGCGCTCATCTTGACAGCTCCTCAACAATGAACTTGCTGGTAAACAGTGTTTTTCTACTTGCCTCTTCGTGGCAAGTGACACGTCAAATATACGTCTCTTGCTCTTTCTACTTGACTAAAGTGTACCAGGCTTAATACCAAAACGCCGCCACCAGCCATAAGTAGCGATATACGGCCACTGCCGCAGCTTGTGGCTCAGTAGCGCTGCTGCAAACATCACGTCTACGCCACACCTATTGAGTTTCAATTGGAAATACAGTCCGCAGAGTAGCCACTGAAAGTTGCTGTGTGTGCGAGCGGCCTAAAACTTACTTCCATAATATGCTGATGCCATTGTTGTCAGTGATGAATAAAAACCTTCCTATTAATCCCAGTAGTTCGAAAGTAATAATGAAGGAACTAAATGTACCTTTTGATTCGCGGTTGTCATCAACAAGCATCCTGCAACTCTATATACGGGATATACTTCCTCATGTTCTATTCCCAACTCCGTTTACTACTGGCAGCATGCTGTAAATTCCAGCATTGCAAAACTTTTATTTCACGTCCCCCACCTTATGTAAATAAAGACATCGAGGAAATACTGAGATAACGGTGTAAAATTTAGTGCTTAACAAACAATTTTTACGAAACATCGACGCCATAGCTTCACTGGCGTCATTTTGCTCACTTTGGAGCTTATATACGCTATACGTTAGCTGAAAGAAGTTTCGGTAGCGGTTCGAAGCGCTGCACATTCAATATCATTACCACGTAACGCAGCTCAAACAAGCGCTACCCTGACCGCGTGATAAGCTAATTCAAATGTCAATTTTTTTTTTTAGAAACAAAAGTTGGACGCGCTGAGATTCGAGCGTATTTTGGGCGAATTCAATGAGGTAAAATATTTCGTAATTATTCGCTGAATTGCACAACATATCATAGGAAAAGCATCGAATCTGGTAGGTGGATGAATTTTGTTTCATATTAAAGCAACTGTGTCATATTTAGGGGTTTTACCGCGATAAATTTCTATATTTCCTGTCATATGCTTTTTACGTAGAAGCAGTAATGACTACCGAGAATGTCTTAATTGAAATTTACAAAATAAACTAATTAAAGTCATAGCGGCCGAAATTCATTATTATAAGGTGTCATAAAATTATGAATAATTTCTTACCAAGCACAGTGCGATAATAATATAATTTGATACAGACGGCGAGGTTCGATTTCTTCCGAGTACAAATTTAAAAAACCAAGGCGTGACCCTCTTCTTTTTCCTGCAACACCATGTCGGCTTTCCTCTTTCTTGTTTTTTTCCTCTACTGTTAGAAAACGAGATTATTATCAACTAAATTAAGTGTAGACTTAAACGTTTCAATTCTTAATTAAAGATTATGCCAAACCACTAATCCAACAAAATCACTCACTGCATTTTATCACGTCATTCAATTGCACTCAGAAAGCAACCGCCATTTTCTGAGAATTTCAATTAAAGTTCCAAATCGTATGGTGGACATTAATTACAGTATCACTTTGAATTGGCATTTGTTTTACTTAAGCATTTAACGTCGCTGTACCTGTCCATAAGACTGTTTCTGGACACCACCGGCCGTTTTCTAATTCTAATACTAGTTCACTGCAGGCAGCCACTATGGCCAATTTGGCAGTGGAGAGACTAACTTTCATTGCTACATAACCCAGAAATCTTCTAAGACCCCAAGCTATTGTTGTGCCCCATTACAAAATTTGCAAAGGTGGCCTTCCCATTCAGTAAGTCCTCTACTCTATTTTCCCCAAGAATATTCCATTGTCGAATGGTCCTTGGCAAGAAAGACCAGTAGTATGAGTCTGTCTTAGCCCTCAGTTCCTGCAATTTATATGAAGTATAGGCTGTTTCTTTAACCTCCTTTGTGCTGTCCCCAAGAACCCTACGAATCAAACGGAGAAATTGCCCAGCCCTCCCAATCAATTTGCCAATATGATCCTTCCAGGTACCTTTACTATTTGAAGTAAGCCCAAGGTGTTTATGAGTAACCACCCTCTCCACCAATGTGGTAATCAAAATCAACAGGGTTACTTGATCTGGATATCCTAAGAAATCTACACTTATGAAGGTTCAAAGGCAATTCCCATCTAATGCACCAGTCATAAATTTTATCTAGATCCCACTGTAATTTTGCACAGGATGATATCCCCTCATCCAATACCTGAGCAATACATGTATCATCTGCAAATAGCTCAAGAAAGGAGCTAATATCAAGCCCTATGTCATTTGCATAGAGAATGTACAGCAAAGGACCCAATACACTTCCCTGAGGGACCCCAGATGTTGCTGGTTTCCATTCAGATGCACTACCCTTGAACAGGACCCTCTGTTGTCTATCCAGGAGATAGGACCTTATCCACTGAGTAACCTTAAAATGTATCCCCAAGCTAGACATTTTAGAAATCAATTTATCATGGGGTACCATGACAAAAGCCTGTTCAAAGTCCAAGAATATGACATCAACCTGCTTTCTGTTGTCTAAAGCCTTTTGAATATAATCCATCAAGCAAGCCATTTGGGTGTCACATGACCTCCCTTTCCTAAACCCATGCTGATTATTGCTAAGCATGCCATTCTTTTCTAAATATCCCATTATAGATGTGAATAAGATATGTTCAAAAATCTTGCATATAGCGCTTGTTAAGGAGACTGCTCTATAGCACTTAGGGTCCAGTGTGCCCCTCGACTTGAAAATTGGCACTACGTTAGCCAGTTTCCATGATGAGGGAACAATGGCAGTGTCCAACGACTTTTTAAATATTTCCACCAAGTAATAACTAATAATCCCTTAGAGCCACTGCAAAATAAAAGGAGAAATGCCATCTGGGCCAGGAGGCTTATAAACTACTGATTTACTCAGTAGTTGCTCAATTCCCTTTCTAGTGATAATAACCTCATCCATTACTCCTGGGGAATACCTATCCTATACTGGCTGGAAGTCATTCCTACTGCTTTTAGCAAAGCCATTTGCAAATCTGTCGTTGAAAACATTGGTAATCATGAGACCATCATCAACTAAATTTCCTGACCCATCCTTAATCACTGTATCCATATAACCCTCTCTCCTACACCTCTTAAGATAACCCCAGAATGCCTTGGGATTTTTCTTCACTGCTAATGAACTCTTTTACCAATGCATACTTGAATCCTCTCTTTTGACCCATTGAAACACAAGAGTAAAGTAATCTGTTAGACCAGTGCTTCCCAAACATTTTGGAGGTGCGACGCACTTCTGCCCCGTTTTGCAACCCTACATACTTAAAATCTATTACAAGGTAGAAAAGTCTCGACCCACACATTGGGAAACACTGTGTGATGGGAACGGCAAATTTCGTTGGACACACCAGCTCTCGTCCTATCACTGAAGTTAAGCAGTGCAACCCCAGCTAGTAATGACACGGGTGGCCGCTTGAGAAAACTGGCTACTGCTAATACCCAACAATCGTCGCATTAGTGTAGTGTCTGTGCAGCCTCTGCATAAGAACTATGCTGTGGACGGGGCTCTAATGACCTTGTAGTTTAAGGGCCCTAAAACACCAACAAACAATTTGACAATATTTTATGCAGCCGGTTGATAACCTAATGCTGGGTCCACACCGGCTGTGCCACACTGTGCCGCACTGCGCCCTGCAACAGTGCTCTGTTCAAAATGGAGCAGAACTGCGCAAAACACCGCATAACAGAGCAATGTGTTTGCAGTTGAGCAGTCTGTTCCACTTTGAGTGCGTACATGTGTCTTTTGGTTATTTGAAAGGAGATACGATAATAAAATCATGATAATGATCATTGAAAGGAGATACGATAATAAAATCACAATTGCAGCTCGAAATGCCAGCCGCACCGTCAAAATAGCATGTGCACGAACGAGCAGATTCGTTTGATGTACCGACATCAAGCGGATCGTGTTCGCCAGTGCGCAGCTTCGCACAATGTTGTGCAGTTCGCCATCAAAACCGGATGCTCTGCGCAGCGCTGCACGGCGATTTCTTGTTTGGCGCTGTGTGGCACGGTCGGTGTGGACCCAGCATAAGGATGCTAACACTATGCTATTTTAACGACCTCCCAGTTCTCTTTATTGGTGCTATGGCGGTTGTCCTGGCTGGTTCACGTTTGGTATTTGACGGAAAATCGTTATACCAATAAAGTTTATTGTAAAGATGATAAAAATAAAATAATCACTAATTTACCATTAACGGAATTAAAATGAATCACTTGAGATAACACACAACAGATATTCAATATTTAAATGTAAGTGAAAAGGATCGTCTCCAAACGAGTGCCGTTTTTCAACTCAAAACTGTCTGACTGAAACTCTAAACAGAAAATCTGTTATTTTAAATGACAGAACGAAGAAACAGTTTAAATTAGCCAATAAACAGCAAGCTGCACAGAACGTGCAACAATCAGAAAAAGAGAGCGTGCATGGAACATTCCATGGAACACGCTACAGTGCAATTGAGAGGTGGAAGGGCTTCGTAAGTGGAATAGCCTAGGGAAGTTGCGGGGAACCTTTTTTGAAGACAGGTCACAATACACCAAAAAAAAAAGTTGTCCACGGGTCAGGTGCAAGCACTGTTTAATAACGAATAAAGTTTATTCCTAGGATAGGCCGGTGTCACACGTCAAAGGTCTACCTCAAAGTGTCTGGCGGGACACTTTGAAGTAATTTTTGAGTACCTGAAAGTGTCCACCACAATGCTTAACAATTTGTCTTTTCTGCAGAGCACATATGTACTGCAGAGAAAGATGCAGGTAGAATTATCTTTGGTACACTGTAAATATATACCTTAATAATGATCTCTACTTTCGGTCTCCAATATCACAAATATCCCGGTTTTACAATCTCTTTTCTACTCACAGAAAAATCTCAATCCTGCTTTCCTTCTGCCTAGCCTCAACGTCACCACACTCAAGTTGCAATTCTGTCATTACAAAAATAATGTTTATTCATAAAAATACTTGTTTTCGGCAATAATTATGCCCTATAATACCAACGAACCAAAAAACCTACCCGGCTAAAACGGAGAAAGGCCGGGACACTTTGAGGTATGACACCGACATCCCCCAACCGACAACTTTGACAATATTCCTGCGGGTTCAAGACGCCTGGCTGGGGTGACCCCAGTCAGAGTATGTTCAGTGGCCCCGCAGACCCGACCAATGTTCCCTCTAAGCTGCGCTGGCGCACAATTTTTAGCTCAACGCAGGAGCGGTCAGTATGGCAAATAAACGGATCAAAATATTTTTATTTTGCACACGAACCAGCAATCCTTAGAGGGAACATTGGACCCGACCCTGCCACAGGTGGAATAAGGGTATGGTGATGATGAATGAATGAATGAATAAATATTATTAAAGTAGCATTTAGAGAACATCATCATCATCATATCCTTATCTTACCTGTGGCAGGGTCGAGTCTGCAGGGAGCAGTGAATTGCGTTGGATACTGATCACGAAAGGCTAGCGACGCAATCCCAGCTAGTACTAACATGGGTTGACACCTGAGAAAACTGGGTACTGCTAATACGAAAAAATCTTATCATTAGTGTAGCGTCTATGCATTAGACTTGTGCAGTGGGCGGGGGTCTAATGACAAACAAACAATCGGGTCTGCAGGTTCTAGCCCTCCATCTCCACCTATCTCCTACGAGGTCACCATCAACCCTACACACCACCATATCTTTACGGACAACCCGCTCCAACGACTGCTTCGGTGCCCCCCTGTCCCGGGGTGCTTCCAACAACCTGCATTCCTGAAATCGACCTAACGAGCTAATCTTCCCCTCCTCTCATTACGTCTCCATAACACCTCAACCTCCTCTCCCTCGTTTTTCGACACTGGATAGAGGTGGGTCGGCGTTTCTTGGTCAAGAGAGGGGCCACGAGTGCGCCTTCCGTCGGATAGGAAGTCAGGCCGTGGCCCCTTGATCAAGATTCCCAGGTGTAGGATCTCGCCCCCTGGCATTGGTGGAGTGCCCCAACGAACAACAGGCCGACGGTAAGCAAGTTACTGTCTAGGTCGACAGCCGGTAGCGTGACAATGTAGTCCACGAGATCGCCCCCGTGGCAAAAGGGTCAAAAATTGATACTGCACCTTCCTATAGGTGTGAAAAGGGGTAGCAGTTGCTAAGATTTACTTGGGTTCTCTCGCCCTAAAGAGCCTCACTGCTTATTTTTCACGCGAAAAATAAGGAGGGATTACTGCATTAGGTCGGTAATAGGCGGCGTAAAGGTACCCCGCCCTACAGTTAGTTAGTGTTTCCCAGGTTCTAGCGGGCCAGATGGTAACGCAGCCTTGACTTAGTCGGCAGCGGCTTATTGCGTTGGACACACTAGTTCTCGTCTGATCACTGAAGTTAAGCAACGCAATCCCAGCTAGTACTAACATGGGTGGCCCCTTGGAAAAACTGGGTACCGCTAATACCCAAAATTCATCACAGTAGTGTAGTGTCTGTGCAGCCTCTGCATTAGAACTACGCAATGGACGAGGCTCTACATGGCCTTGTAGTAGAAGGGCTCTAAAACGCCAACGAGACAAAAAAAATTGCCCTAGGCGGAGAAAAGGTCTGGGATGTTGATTAAAGAGTGCTTTTACTTACAGGTGACGACATCGTACACACCACACGGGGCCACGACTTTACTTCTCATCCAATGGAAGTCGCACTCGGGACTTCACTCCCATTCGAAAGAAGCTAACTGCTTCGGCCAGGATCAATCGCGAACCACGGACACAGTGAACACCAGTGGATTGTAACTGCTTTTCTGATTTCAATTTCAGCAGTTAAGGTAACTGTCCTGACTTTGAAACACCATGAGGAATGTTAAAACAAAAATCAGCTTCAACAATGCAACCAACCAGCAATCGAGTTCATTATTTGTGATCGTTTGGTTCTTGGTGAATGCCATCACGGCGAACAATTACTATTCGACAGCAATCAATTCTGTTACAGAACGTGTCTGGGATTGCAGACTTTGCTCACAATTGAGTAATAAGAGTATTCAGTGCTACATTTCGCCGAATCGAAATTCTGTAGACGATTTCAGCATCATTTGTTGTGATTCTTTGCTGAGCACATTTGATTGGTTTTTTCAGCGAACAAGCTTGGAGATGACCACAAACACCAGAACCTTGACTCTAAAATCCGACAGGTGCGACGGCGATTACAATCATTTTTATCGTTATGCGTCATTGGGAAACATCAAGTTGCCAATAACATCTGGAACATTCATGCTCACGAATTCCGACGCACCAAGTCTGAACATCGAAAGACACCTTACTGAAAGTGACTCTTTATGTCAAATAGACAACGTAACATATGTTCAACTTATCTCCAATCGATTGAACTCATCACAGAATGTTCGCGTTCAAAATTCTTGCGTGCAATGTTCTTGTAACATCACACGAATGAATTCTATATTGCACAGGTACACCGTCATTCGTAAATCCATGTTCGTCTCTCTGCCAAATGTAATTCTGCTGAATTTAGCTTACAGCTCGATCTCGACAATTGACGAGGACGCATTTAGTTCCATGAAAGGGTTAAAATTCTTGAGTCTCAATATCAATAGCTTGACGACACTGCCGGAGAAACTCCTTGAGCCTTTGAGGCAACTGCAGATGTTGAACTTGTCAAACAACAAATTAAACTCCAGCGTTTTTCATGCTCTTGAACATAGCTCATCGTCGTTACAAGTGTTGATATTGAAATATAATCGCATAAGTGAAATTTGTGAACAATGTTTGCGAACACTCGGGTCGTTGAAAATACTAGATTTGTCCAACAACCTGCTCACGCGGGTGGGCGAACTAAAATATCTGAAGAATTTGCAAACGCTCGACCTTTCCGACAATGGAATTAGGCACTTGTCACCGACGGCTTTTAATTCCTTGGTTCAATTGCAGGAACTGAACTTGAATATTAACTTGCTGATGGAAATTGCTGATGTTGCATTCGAGAAAACGTTGGAACTTCGACATTTAGATCTTTCCAGTAATGTTTTAGAAAAATTTCCGGTGTTGTTGCCATCGTCAAATGGATCGAAATTGACGTATCTAAATGTGAGTGACAACTATATCGCGTTTCTAACAGTAGAAAACCACTTGACCTTATGTCATCTGCAATATCTGGATGTCAGTCATCAAAAAGTCGGCCTGGAAACTGCAGATTTCTTCAAATGTCCTCATTCAACCGTTCTGGAATTGCATGCTGAACAATGCAAACTGGAATACCTGGGCGTATTTCAACATGCCAATGTCTCACTTGTGAATGCCAAATTTAATCAGTTCAGTTATTTTGCGTTTAGTGACATTTCTTCTGCAATTATCCACTTGGATGTCAGTCACAATCAGATTTCAACTTGGGCAGTGGAAGAGTCTGTTTTCAACTGGAATCACTTACAACTTGAACAGCTAATATTAAACAACAATCAGTTGTCCATTTTAAAAAATATAAGAATTCCTCCACGTCTTCGATTTCTGGATTTGTCCCACAATGAAATCACCTCCATATCTTTCAAGAATCTTGCAGAACTCTCCACGAGTCTTCAAAGGGTTCAACTAGATTCCAATAAACTTGCCATAGTTTGCCACTTAATTGTACATCCAACCAAATCTCCTTCAAACCCCATATTTGAACTCAGTTCAAATCCACTAATATGTTCGTGTGAGATCTTGCTGTTACAGAAAACAACAGTAACTATATTTGACGTTCGTGAACATCAAAATGTTTGCACGAATTCGCAACAGATTCGTTCTGACACTAGCGATGACAAATATTTCTGCAATCAGAAGACGAACAACTCTTCTGCTCATTGCGAATGCAATGCCAATAACCAATATGTAACCAGGTGTAAACTGCCTTGTCCACGAACCTGTTCGTGTTTCGTCAGTGGATCCTACGATTTTTACTTGATGAATTGCACAGGCAAGGACTTAACTGAGGTACCCAAGAGCTTGAGTTCTTCTTCCACCTCAGCTCTGCCTTATATTGTGGATTTGTCCCACAATTTCTTGGGGTCTATCGATTCGGCAGTGCTGTCGCCATTCGTGAATGCTCGTGAGCTGTATCTGGCTCATAATGTTTTGGACACAGTTGAAAACGATTCCTTTGTAGGTTTTGCTGACCTAACAGTCTTGGATTTGTCTCATAATATGTTGTCAGAATTGTGGCCAGAAACGTTTCGTGGTTTGCAAATGCTGCAGAAACTCTACTTGAACCACAATTTCTTGCTGAACGTCAACAGTGCCACATTCAACTACTTGAATCGGTTAAATGTCTTGCATCTTCATGAAAACCTCCTGATAGATTTTCCAGTTTGGAACATGACATACCTGACATCTTTGACCGAAGGAAGTTTGACTCTTTCTAACAATTCGTGGACTTGTAATTGTGACTTTTATCTCCAATTTCAACAATTTTTATTAGAATCGCCGGCTGTTGAGAGTGCCTCGGACTTGTGGTGTACTGATAACGGCACAGATAACATGTCTTATCAGTTCCTGTCAGTGAATGGAACCATTTGTGCTCTTCAACAGTCCGTCATCATTACCGATAGTAACAATATCTTAATGTGGTCACTAGCTGTTTCTCTTACAGTCACGTTCTTTGCTCTCCTTTCTCTAATTTATATTTATCGTGCAGAAATTCAAGTCTTAATCTACTTCCGGTATGGTGTCAGGTTGTTTTACCGTCAGAAATTCCATGATGAAGTTAAAAAGTACGACGTCTTTATCGCTTACAGTAATGAAGATTCAGAATTCGTGGCGAACCACTTGATTCCAGGTCTAGAAGACATTGAGAATCCATATCGGGCCTGTGTCCATCATAGAGATTTTTTGGTAGGTGCTCATATCACCGATAACATTTTGGAAGCAGTGGACAACAGTTGTAGGATCCTTGTGGTGCTCTCTCAGTCATTCGTCGATAGTGGATGGTGCCAATTCGAATTCAAGATGGCTCACAACAACGCACAGAGTGACCGACTGGCCAGACTTATAGTTGTCGTTGTGGGGAATATTCCCGAAAATTGTAACTCTGAAATGAAATTGTATCTGAAAACGAACACTTACCTACAGTGGGGTGATAGACTGTTCTGGAAGAAGTTATATTTCGCTTTGCCACACAGAAATCGAGCGGTCGCTAATTAATTCACGGTGGTGTACTTCAGCCCTCAAGAATCAAGGAAATATCCACGAATCTCAAGCTCGTTCAGTGTTCTATCGATCTTTCTCGGTAGTGCAATAGTATCGTGTTTGATTACTGCGTCAGGTTTGCAGGTGCGATTCTAGGTCGAGGTGAGCTGGCTTCTTTTGGGCGAGAGAGAGAGAGGCTCTGAGTGCACCTTAATTCGGATGACAAGTAAAACGGAGGTCCGGCTATGGTGTGCAGCGGGAAGGAGCGGCTGTATTGCGTCGGATACACCAGTTCTCGTCTGATCACTAAAGTTAAGCAGCGCAATCCCAGCTAGTACTGACATGGATGGCCGCTTGGGAAAACTGAGTAGCGCTAATACATTACGCAAAAAGAGTCGCATTAACATAGTGTTTGTGCAGTCTCTGCATTAGATGCAGAGGACCGGGCTCTAAAGGCCTTGTAGTTGAAGGGCCCTAAAACACCAACTAACGAACTGTGGTGTACGATGGCATTTACACCTAAATTTGGCCTGTAGTGCACCTACCTTCGGATGGAAAGAAAAGCAGTGGCCTCCTGTGGCGTCGTGTTGTCATTTGCCCGTAAATGAGCCCACCTACTATGCAACGGGTAGGTGAGTCTAATACCCAAAAATTGTCATGACAGCGTAGTGTCTGTGCAGAATCTGCATTAGAACTATGCAGTGGACGGGGCTCTAATGGCCTTTGTAGTTGAAGGGCCCTAAAACACCAAAGGATATAAGTTATGTACGGTGTCACTTGCTAGTAAAAGGACCCTCTCTACTGTGAAACGAGTAGATGAGGCAAAACTCCCAAGTGCAGGAGCTCGCTCACTTTAGCGGTGCCCCAACAAACAGTAGACCGACGACAAATAAGCACAGGGATTGCAACTTTGGTCGGCCGCCTGCTGCTAAACAATACCGTCCAATATATCACCCGTGTGTCCCATCAAAGGGACAAGGTGGCTACCTTTGAGTGCTCCGTTAACGTACAACGTATGCTACCCAAAGCAGACGTATTAAGTGCTGCGTATGTGCAACATTCCTAATAAGGACATGTACACGGATAACGGATCCCTCAAGCTACCGGTATTCCTTGCGGCTCAACAGTTCGCTGCTGTATGCTCTATGCAACGGGACCTATGGTAATCAAACTCTGTCCTAAACTGAAAGGTGGGTTAAGGGCTCCATCAACAGGTGTCGCATTTCTTTTTATAATATGATAGTTACTCATTTTACTGTCTGACTGAACGATAAATCCACACTGGATTAATTTTCATGGGTTGGGGAGTATGCCAAGCAGCAATAACAGGACGAACCTTTAAGAGGCTGCTCGCAGGAAGTGAGGAGGTAGGTGTAGAGCAGGGGTGTCAAAGTGGCGGCCCTAGAAGCCTAGAGATGCGGCCCTCACAACCGACATCATGTAGTATACTTGGATTAGTTTCGTGGGTTGGGGAGTAAGCCAGGCAGCAATAACTGGTCGAACCCTTAGAAGGCTGCCCGTGGGAGATGAGGAGGTAGGTGAAAGGACGAAGGAAAGGGTTGATTTGCAGCACCCAACGTTCTTTACCAACCACCCAAGTTGGTATTAACGTGGGCTTGTGCTGTTTAGCTTTAGTGATCTCACGGGAACTGGTGTGTCCAACGCAACTTGGCAATACATATGCATATGCAATACGTACACATATGCAGTTGGCTACTCAGAGGCGTAACGAGAGGGTGACAGTTGCCCCCGGCATAGTTGGAATGGGGTGCCATGTGACATATTTTGATTAAAACTATTGTTAAATACAATTACGACAATTGTCTTGGTACTTTTAAAAACAAATTTCCAAAATAACAAAATGATCAACACTGCATGGCCCTCCTGACAATGCTCATGTTACGATGTGGCCCTCGGGGTGCCACGAGTTTGACATACCTGGTGGAGAGGACGTAGAATAGGAGAAATTTTCAGCACCCAACATTCTTTACCAACCACCCATGTTGGTATTGACGTGGGTTTGCGCTGCTTAACTTCAGTGATCTCACGAGAACTGGTGGGTCCAACGCAACTTGGCTGCACATCTGAGTAATTTTGCCCGTTTGCTTAAGCATATAGCCACGTAACCAAGGGGGGGGGGGCATCTTCTGGGGAAGACAATAAACTTTATCAATTAGCACTGTATAAAATAATGATAATATTTTAACTTCTCTGAAATTTCCTGAGTATGTTTGCCTGATTACCTGTGTCGATCTACACGAACTACCTCCTTCAGGGCCAAAGTAAGACAGCCTCATAACTTAACTAGCACAGAGTCTAATTTGTCCTAAATCCGGCACTTGCAGCTTACAGGTTCGAACCTGGTCTGGTTGGCTGACCGGTTTGTTATTTGGGAAGTAACGAAACGTTCGTACTTTCATAAACTATGAGGAACAGTTCGTTATTCAACAGCTTCTGCTGCTTTGGCCAGCCTGTCCGTTTCCGTCAAGGCTCCTCCGAACTTCGTGCATTTCTATATCCTGCTTCCTGTTACCATTTTGTTCCTGGTTCGAAATTTCGATCATATGTGTATCATACCCATTATAAACGGAGGGAGACATTTCTCAACGTGAATGTGCTTTCCATTTACAGACTGTTTACGTTGAAGAACAATGTGTTTGCATCAGCACTAGTACCTTCAGTTCCTGATTATACGAGCAGGCCAGGATGTTCAAGTTTTGCGGGAAGGTGCTGTCGTACGCCTACACACGTATAGACAACGTTTTTGTTTTATATATAGCAGTATAATTCGCACTCTGTTTCTCTATAGCTCTTTTTGTGTGTATAATTATTTCTCTCTCTGTCTGGATCTCCATTCTCCCTCTTTCTCTCTGTGTCTCTGTTCTCTCTCTCTCTCTCTCTCTCTTTCTCTGTTCTCTCTCTGTTCTCTCTCTCTCTCTCTGTCTCTCTGTCTCTGTCTCTCTGTCGCTCTTCTCTCACTCTGTCTCTCTGTGTCGCTGTCTCACATTCTGTCTCTCTGTTCTCTCTCTGGTTCTCTATTCTCCTCTCTGTGTTCTTTCTGTCTCTACGCTCTCTGTGTGCGTGTGTTCTCTCTCTGAACTTTTTCTCTGTGTGTTGTCTCGCTCCTTCTCTGTGCCCCTTCTCTGTTCTCCCTCTCTCTCTCTCTCTCGCTGTGTTCACTCTGTGTTTTCCTGTGTGTGTGTGCGGTCCCTGTCCGTCTCTCTGTCTCTGCATGTTCGCTCTGTCTCTATGTGCGTTCTCTCTCTCTCCCTCTCTGTCTAGATATTGTCTCTGTGTGTGTGTGTGCTCTCTCTCGGTCTTGGTGTTGTCTCTGTGTTCTCTCCCTGTCTCTCATTCTAATTCTGTATTTCGTTCACAGGAAGAGAATCATCGATTTCAGCCAATGTCCAATGCAGTCTACAATTTCGGCTAAGAAACTCATTCCTGAGAACACTCCAGTACAAAAGTTGGCCACCATGTTAGTGAATCTTTTAATGATATTTGTGGCGGTGAATTCTTTGGCATCATCTTTAGTAACGTCTGCATCTGTTCAACGAGATTCGAACTGCCACACATTCACCGATCGGATGGCTGCACGTCGCAAAAGTTGCATCATTGCACCACAAGACAATACTGAAGATGATCACATCGTGGTTTGCAGTAAATCTGTGGCCTGCACCGTTCATTCGTATTTTCAGAGTCCTGTGTTGGCCAACAGGACACAGTTCTATAAGCTGCAGATACCATCGCCACTGTGTACAAATGATCATAATCCTTATTTACTTTTTAACATTGGACTAATTGGTGACATCATAATTCCGCTAACAAGAGGTGCATTCCTACTTGACGGAAATCGTTACGAATCTGCAGGCGATATGTGCGAAATCGACAATGTTACTTACGCCGAAATAACATCGACTGCCAATCCACATTTGAATGCTGAAGATAAGTGCACGCCTCAATTCTGTTCTTGCAACGTATCAATCACTTCTGTTACACTTCCGGGAAGTGGGTTCGCCCAGACACTTCATACTCTGGATTTACAATATCTGCCAAATGTAGTTCATCTGGAAATCAACTATCAAGATGTTTCAGTAGTGGAAGATGATGCGTTCAACTATAATTCCAAATTAAAAACGTTGGATCTGAGTTTCAACGAATTGAAAACGGTTCCTGTTGGAGTTTTTCGTCCTTTAAATCAACTGCAAGTGTTGAACATATCGCGTAACAAGTTGGATGACAAGGTGTTCGATGCTGTTGCAAACATTCCATCATTACAAACCCTGATCTTAACAAGAAATCGTATTACCGAACTATGTGATTACGGTCTCAAAGGACTCCAATCTCTCCGACTGTTAGATGTGGCTTCAAACAACATTAGCAAGGTGGATCAAATGCCTTCCTTAAATCAGTTAGAAGTTCTGGATTTATCACATAACGCTATCATGAGAATATCAGAAAGGAGTTTTTCTTCTTTAATCAACTTGAAACAGATTGATTTGCGTGGCAACGCCATTCAGTTCATATCTGAAAGAGCGTTTGTCAAGAATATCAACTTGGAATTCTTGTCTGTCCAATTCAATAAGTTAATGTCCATTCCAGATTTGTCCATGTCGTCCAACTTGTCAGAAATTTTCATGGATTCCAACATTATTCAACGTCTAACTCTGAAGGACAAAGAATTGTTTTGCAGTTTGCATCATCTCTTCAACCTTGACATGTCACACAACTCTTTCCATTCTGTTGCTGAAGAACCATTTGCTTGTCACCATCCACTGAGGTCACTGCGACTTGTAAACGCCAACCTGACAGACATGACTGCATTCCGGAATGCCAATGTCTTGGTGTTCGATGCACAATTTAATTCAATTAAATATTTTGCATACTACCACGTTTCATTTCACATAGTGAAATTATATTTAGGAAAAAACGAAATTGAGGAATGGGTGCAGAGTGAGGAGGACAACAGACACATCTTACAAATGAATCTTGCAGAACTGAAGTTGGACCGTAATCGCTTGAAATTTGTGTCTAATTTAGAAATCCCGCCAAGTCTTCGTCTTCTGGATTTGTCTGACAATCAGCTGACAGCGATAACTATCAAAGATGTATCTCAGGCTGTTGCCTTACAAACTGTCAACTTGCAATTCAACAAATTAGCCGTCATTTGTAACTTTCTGCCACTGCTTCACCACAAGGCTTTCAAGGCAGATATTGACTTTGGTGGGAACCCACTAATGTGCTCGTGCGAAGTGCTGCAGTTGCTAAAGTTGCGTCATCAACTCAGGCCCCCTTCTGGCGAGGTAAAAGTGCAAGACGACTGCACCAATGTGCTGACATCGCACATTGACCGACAAGAGGTATCTGCTGACCAGTATTATTGCAGGCCATCTGTTGGTAAATGTCAGTGCAATGCTGATAGTAGGTATGTCTCTGCCTGTGGGCTTCCATGTCCAACAGAATGCTCATGTTACGTAAGTGGACACTACAATTTTTACTTGGTGAACTGCACTGTCAGAAATTTAACTCGTGTGCCACCTACGGACACTTTAAACCTGTTATCTGCTGTCGATTTTTCCAGAAATTTCCTGATGGCCATCAATAATACCATGTTACTTCCTTATCAGACTGCCATGCAATTGAATTTCACTGACAACTCTTTGACCGTGATCCAAAATAGAACCTTCTTTGGTTTTCGACAGATGAAAATGCTGGACTTGTCATTCAATAAACTGATGCAGTTGCAAGAACATGCGTTCGTGGGCCTGCCACTGCTGGAACAGTTGCACCTTGATCACAATCAATTAACCACTCTACCAAGTGATGTATTTCTACCGTTTCAACATTTACAAACTCTGTATCTTCATGATAACCTTTTGACAGAATATCCAATTTGGGACTTGCAAGGTCTGAAAGGGTTGAGTCAAGGAGGGCTGACGGTCGACCATAATCCTTGGAGTTGTGAGTGCGAGTATTTTACAAAGTTCAACGAGTGGGTGTTAGAGTCTATTGAAGTCAAACGTTCTTCAGAGTTGTACTGCATAGGAGAGGATTCTCAAGGCTCAACTGTCACATTTCAATTTCTGTCTCCTTCTTCACAAGAAGCCGTTTGTGGCAGTCGGCAGTCAGTGACATGGTATGGCACCGTGGAAACGTGGGGGCCGATTCTGGCAGTCACTATCGTCATATTTAGTCTTCTGTCAGTGGTTTACTTGTACCGCACAGAGATCCAAGTGCTCGTTTATGTCCACTATGGTATCAGACTCTTGCAAAGGGTTAAAATCGATGACGACGGTAAAATGTTTGATATCTTCATGGCTTACAGTAGTAAAGACGAGCAATTTGTGGCTGAAACCTTGATGCCAGGCCTAGAGGGCATTGAAAGGCCCTATCGAGTTTGTGTCCACCATAGAGACTTTCTGGTAGGTTCGCCAATCAGTGAAAGTATCTTGGAAGCTGTGGACAGAAGCTGCAGAACCATCGTTGTCTTGTCAGAAAATTTTGCTAACAGTTCCTGGTGTAAGTTTGAATTTAAGACTGCACACAGCACTGCTGTCTGTGATCGTGTTGCCAGGCTAATTGTCATACTACTAGGGGACATCCCTGATAATCTAGATTCTCAAATGAAAAAATATCTCAAAACCAACACATATCTTCAGTGGGGTGATAGATTGTTCTGGGAAAAACTCTATTTTGCGTTGCCTGACACGAACACAAGCAACAATTTAAATCCGAACCAATGTG
This sequence comes from Trigoniulus corallinus, assembly GCA_013389805.1. NCBI lineage: Eukaryota > Metazoa > Arthropoda > Diplopoda > Spirobolida > Trigoniulidae > Trigoniulus > Trigoniulus corallinus. Next base: position 20,376,538 of record JAAFCE010007744.1, read on the forward strand.
TGGGGTAGTCCGGCAGCTACCTAGCCCCCTGGCAGGGATGGACTCAGGGTTCACTATACTTGATACTACAAAACTTAACCATTTTCCCGTCTGTGGCAGGGTCGATTACTTATTGTTGCTCAGCAGGGACGGGAGCGGCTGTATATGTTGCGTTGGACACGCCAGTTCTCGTGTGATCACTGAAGTTAAGCAACGCAACCCCAGCTAGTACTAACATGGGTGGCTGCTTGGGAACACACTGGATACTGCTGATATCCAAAAATCGTCGCATCAGGGTAGTGTCTGTGCAGTCTCTGCATTAGAACTGCGCACTGGACGGGGTTCTCATGACCGCTGTAGTTGAAGGGCCCTAAAACACCAACGAAACGAAAAAATCTATTGGGACACAGGCGATCTGTTAGACGTTATTCTTACACTGTCGGCTGCCAACCAATTCTGTAACCTCTATGCTTATTCATCGTCGTCAGTGTTTTTATTCGTTAGGGCACTTCTACTCCACCGAGCTCCTGCACCTGGGTGTAGGATATTCAGTTAAGCTGCTGGAACCCGAGCGGTATTTCAATTTCAATCCCTCTTTTCCGTCGTTGGGAGAATTGGGTACCATTTATTCAGTAGGAGCATAGGCGAATCTCATCTCATTGCTTAGTAACATCAGCCTGATTTCTTCGTTGGGAAGCCTGACATTTACTAACGCCAGGGGGATCTCCGGAACTTGGTAATTTTGCCAATTTACATGCTGGGTATAAATAGGGTTCTTTTAGCTGGAAGTAACATCGCACACACACATACGGGGAAGCGGCTTTACGACCTTTCCACGGGGTCGATGAAGTTCAACACTAACTCAGTGCCACCGAGGCGGGACCCAAACATCTGGCTGGGGTCAGGGCACGGCTTTATTTCCCAATCGACGGCAGCCCGTGTACTCTAGAGCCTCTCTCTCTTTCTCGATCGAAAGAAAGCCAACTTACAGCATATCGAACCTAGAATTACTGAAGCAGTAATCTAGCACGCTACCTCCTGCGCCACCCAGATAGGTCTATTTTACACTAATAAAATTTTAAAAAATACTGAAAACATGGTTATTTCGGAACGAAGACGGGACCAATTCAAGGTGCTGGTCCTACGGCCAGCTGTAGTAAGTGGGTTCCTTGATTCCTTTTGTACTCCACGCTGGCCGCTGTACCACAAAAGAACCATTTTTACATGAAGTTAAATATCGACACAATTCCCGGTGTAAGAGCATGCCCCTAGGGCGCCGGGCCTCACCTGGAGAAAATGTGACACACTTAAAAATACAAGATCAATGATAAATAATCCTTGCCTTGGGTTGAACGATATCAGAGTTATAGAAAGGGAAGAACTCTTATGGGTTCTTCTAACAGAACCCCATCCACCACACACACACTACCATATACCTGCTCGCAACCTGTTCCAAGTATGCTTTGGCCTTCCCCTACCCGGGTACTTCCAACAACCTGCCTTCCCCTGACAGGGTACTTCCACCAACCTGCATTCCCCTGCCAGGGTCCTTCCAACAACCTGCATTCCCATAATTCTCATTACATGTCCATACCAATGTACTCTCCTTCACTTTTTCCGCAATGTTTTCCACCCCCTAAACTACCCCTAATAGTATCGTTCCTAATTTATCAGCTATTGACACCCCACTCATGCACCACAGTTGGCCTCACCACCGCCTTGCAAAATTTTTCCTTTGAACTTTATTGGGACCCTCCGATCACACAGGACTCCACTTGCCTATCTCCAGTTTTTTCATCCTTAGTTTCTTACACAATAACGGATTCGGGAGTAAGCCAAGCAGTCAAAACAGGCTGAACCCTTAGGAGGCTGCTCCCTGGTGAGAAGGAGGTAGGCGTAAAGGATGAAGGAGAGGGGAAAATTGCAGCACCAAACGATCCCTACCAACCACCCATGTTGGTACTAACGTGAGATTGCATTGCTTAACTTCAGCGATCTCACGAGAACTTGTGTGTCCAACGTAACTTGGGGGTCTACGACAATTGGGTGAAAGACAATTAATTGGGTGAACGACAGTTGGGTGAATGACAATTGGGTGAATACGACAATTCGGTGAATACGACAATTGGGTGTATACGACAATTGGGTGTATACGACAATTGGGTGTATACGACAATTGGGTGTATACGACAATTGGGTGTATACGACAATTGGGTGTATACGACAATTGGGTGAATGCGACAATTGGGTGAATGCGACAATTGGGTGAAAAATTTGTTTTTTAATTTGCCTTTTGCCCCACGTAATCCTACTACCTCGCAAAGCACAGCTGTCATGCGGAGCTGCGCTACTACAAGTAGATTTACAACACACACACACACAATCCAGGACATGCCCTGGTGTAGCCGGACATATACAGTAACCCGTGCAGTAACCCTAATAGCATCCCGCTATATGGGTTGCCCCACGTGCAAAGAGCGAATGGTTGAATAGAGTGATGAGTCCCGCTACACCATCTAGTAATCGGATGGATGGGTTTGGGTATGGTGAACGTTACCTGCCAAGCTGTGTTGTGCCCATGGTGAAGTTCGGCGGAGGGTCAGTGATGGTGTGGGGTGCTTCTCATGGTATGGGTTGGGTGCAATTGTTTCTATGGACAGACATCTAAACGCAGAGCGTTACCTGGACATTCTGGACAATGCAGCACTCCCATCTCTCTGGCAGCACTTTGGCAATGGCCCTTTTCTGTTTCAGCACGATAACGCACCTTGCAATAAAGCACGGGCTGTAGGCACATGGTTTGATGAAATGGGGGTTCGAGAACTTGACTGGCCTGCACAGAGTCCCAATCTGAACCCCATCAAATAACTGTGGGACGTGTTGGAACGTCGAATGCACACTTGTGCAGAACTCCCGACATCTGTGATGGAACTGTAAAACTGGTAACTACTGGTAAAGCTATTTGTAGTAGCACAGCTCCGCATGACAGCTTTGCTTTGCTGTGTAGTAGGATTACGTGGGGCAAAAAGCAAATTAAAAAACAAGATTTTCTCCCAATTGTCGTATACACCCAATTGTCGTTCACCCAACTGTCGTTCACCTAAATGTCGTATTCACCCAATTGTCGTACTCACCCAATTGTCGTACTCACCCAATTGTCGTACTCACCCAATTGTCGTACTCACCCAATTGTCGTACTCACCCAATTGT
>JAAFCE010007744.1:20385154-20404761 GCA_013389805.1 Trigoniulus corallinus
CAGCCGCTTCGACGAAGGCAAGCCTGCCAACCGCAGATTCCCAAAGACTGGCTACTTCGTGAACGTTAAGGGAATTTCGAAACAATACTGTTCGTTAGGGCGGAGCTCCTACCCCTGGGAATTACTGCTTCGTCTACCCGTTGCATAGTAGAGAGGGGTCTTTTACGTGCAATTGTTATTGTACACAGTGGCGTCACTGGGGGGGGGGGGGCGGAGGGGGCGAGCCGCACCGGGTGACACCACTCACAACATGACAAATGGGGTGACACCAAAACCGGGAGGAGGGGGTGGGGATAACACCATGCGTGACCGCAACAGCTAGCGACGCAGACAGCTAGCAATGCTAGCGACGCTTCTGATTGTACACCACACGGGACCTCAGTGTTACTTATCACCTGAAAGAAGATGCATTTGGGGCTTCTCTTTGTTTTACATCACCAGGAAGTTAATTACTTTTTACGTATAAGAATAAATTATTTTAACCGCAATTGAAGATTTGTTGGCCTCGCCGCGGTGGCGTAGTGGTTAGCCACGCTCAGCAACAGCGTCAGTAGTTTTAGGTTCGATACTGGACCGAGGTGGGTCGGCTTCTTTCGGGCGAGACAGAGGCCGCGAGTGTGCCTTCTTTCGGACGAGAAGTAAATCCGAGGTCCCGTGTGGTTGTACGATGGCACTTGCGCGTAAAAGAACCCTCTCTACGGGTAGACTAGGCAAAATTCCCAGGTGTAGGAGCTCGCCCCTGGAGTCGGTAGCATTCCCAAACGAACACTAGACCGACGATAAATAAGCGTAGGGGTGCAGCTTTGCCTGGCAAGCGGCTGCAGAAGAAACTAAGGCCAATATATCGCCCTATGTCCATTCAGACGGACAAGATGGGTACCCGACCCTGCCATTGTTTTTTTGATTGAAGATTTGTTGTAACAAAAGAAACCGACTCCTAATAATCCTTTTCCCGCTTATGGCAGGGTCGGGTAGCCATCTTGTCCCTCTGAATGGACACAAGGGCGATATATTTGACAGTGTTTTTCCACAGCCGATTGCAGATCGCCTGTGGAAAAACTACTTGTCGCCTGGAAGAAAATTCTTGTCGTCCATAACAGGGTTGAAAAATAAGTCGTTTTTACCGCACCAGCAAAACTACTAACCCTTTTCCGCGGTATGACAGGGTTGAGTACCCATCTTGTTCCGCTCAATGGACACAAGGGCGATATATTGGGCAGTGTTTTTCTATAGACGGTTGCCGACCAAAGCTGGAACTTCTTGCTTATTATCGTCGGTCTACCGTTCATTTGGGTATGCTACAGCAAGGGGCAAGCTTCTACGCTTGAAAATTTTGCCACCCCTAACCCTAACCCTCTTCCCGCCTATCGCAGGGTCGGGTACCCATTTGTCCCTCTGAATGGACACAGGGCGATATATTAATCATAGTTTTTCCTGCAGCCGGTGCCGGCCAAAGCTGCACCCCTACGCTTATTTATCGTCGGTCTAGTGTTCGTTGGGGAATGCTACCGATGCCAGGGGGCGCGCTCCTACACCTGGAAATTTTGCTTCCTCTTCCCGTTGCGCAGTAGTCAGGGTTCTTTAACGTGCAAGTGCCATCGTACACCCACACGGGACCTCGGTTTCACTTCTCATCCGAAAGAAGGCACCCTCGCGGCTTCTCTCTCGCCCGAAAGAAGCCGACCCACCACGGTCCAGTATCGAACCTAGTACTACTGGCGCAGTTGCCGAGCGTGCTAACCACTGCGCCACCGCGGCGGATGAAGACCCCCCCCTTGCCCGAAAGAAGCCAACCCACCTCGATCCAGTATCGAACCTAGAACGACTAAGGCAGTCGCCGAGCGTGCTACCCACTGCGCCACCGAGGCGGGTCAGAAAGGCATCAGTTTGGTGCAATGAAATGTTAATTAATTTCTTGCGATAGTCTAAAGCATTGTAATTTATTTTAAAAATCCACCCACCACAATTCGTTAATTTCAGGCTGTTATCCAACAACCCATAAATTTGTTTAGTTAGTACACTTGACTTTTACATCCCAATTAAAAATTCTAATCATGTGTAAGATGAAACCAGCTAGAGAGTCAATTCGGGGGTGAAAAAGGTACCCAGGGTGTGTCTTTCTGCAATGATAAAGGGAGAACTTTATAATAATTTATGATTATTTATACCTTTAGTTTAACAAGTTAAATGACACTGTTTCTACGAAGTACAATCCCAGTGATTTCCTAACTGCAATTCTGCTGTCAAAATTACAGAAAAAAAAGGTAAGGTAGAGCATCAGTACACACCCTCAATTTGATCTATGTCTTGCGATTTCTTCACACCACACAGGGCCAACAGCTCATGAGAATCTCCTGGACTAGGTTTGCGCAAAAAGAAACAAAAAGAAAGTGAAAGGGTGAAGGATGAAAACGAACACAATGGGAACATTGAAGAAAGAAAAGAACAGGACAGGAAAATAATGGTGACGTATTCTCTAGGGGCGAACAGTGAAGAAGATGCAAGAGGTAAAGTACTCAGTATCAACGTTCCAAAGCAATACGGGATAGACTCAGATGTGACCCATAGCATTGTAGGGGCCTTGTCCCTCACTCCGTCCTACACTGAAAGTGGTTATTTCTTCCCTCCTCTGAGTGTGATCAGGATGGGACCCATTAATAACATCACAATGCGATGGTCCAGCATCCGGTAACAAATTATCCTATTTGTAGATTAAAGAATACTGTATCTCAATTCATTTGTTTGTTTGTTTGTTGGTGTTTTAGGTCCCGTCAACTGCTAGGTCATTAGAGACCCGTCCACTGCATAGTTCTAATGCACAGACTGCACATACACTACACCAATGTTACGATTTTTGGGCATTAGCAGTACCCAGTTTTCCTGAGCGACCACCCATGTCAGTACTAACTGGGATTGCGTTGCTTAACTTCAGTGATCAGACGAGAACTGGTGTGTCCAACACAATTCGCCGCTCCCTCTCTCAATTCCTATCAGAATAGGAATGACCATGGTCACACTTGAATAGCAAGTGACCAGGATGTATTGTTTTGTTTTTGTTGGTGTTTTGGGGCCCTTCAAGTACATCATGATTACAGCCCCATCCACTGTGTAGTTCTAATGCAGAGACTGCATGGAAACTACACTAATGAACCGATTTTGGGGTATTCCTGGTACCCAGCTATACCAACCAACCACCCAAGTTAGTACTAGCCGGGGTTGCTATGTTAACTTTAGTGACCAGATGAGAACTGGTGTGTCTAACCCAATAAGCCACTCCCAACCAGCAATGTAGAACAATATGTTGGCAGCAGGGATATTGTTCAGCTCATTGAATTGGCCGGTCTGATTTGGAATAGGCTGGGCATCAAACTCAGGCACTTCCCGTCCTAAATTCTTGAGTTTTCATAGTATTTGGATAAATGTTCCAAAGTAAGACATATATTCCCAGTGTCAAACTTAACCTTCCCTGGAATTATTTCTGCAGCCCAGGGGTGGCCCAGTGCACCTGAAATATTTTGAAATATTCAGAATCCTTTAGTATAAATCTAGCTAGCATTTGCAATAGGTCCTCTTATTCCTCTTAGACAATGTCCTATCTTCAATAGTTCAGTCAGCTATAGATTGGACAGCAACTATTGGACTGGCAGTATAGAAATGGGGGTAGCAATGCAAAAATACCTCATCAGTTGCACCCCATTGACGCATTGAGGTGGGAGGAATTGTTGCACGGCTCCCCCATCTGGATCTACTCCTGCTATAGCCTCCACACTGCCTGATAACTGCAGAAAAGTTTTCAGCAGCAGCACACAATAGTTTCTATTCCTTTGCTCATGGTTATTATTGTTCATATAGCACCTAGCCTAGCCTTAGGCTAGACGCACACTAAGACAAAACTGTCTCATGACAGTCTGATGGGCAATGAAAGTCAATGGGCAACCGCCCACTGAAACAAAGCGTCTAGCAGACAAAACTCATTGACAACCACAGAGCACCTAAGACTGTTGGGAGACAGTTTTGTCTTACTGTGCGCCTCGCCTAACACTTGATAATTACTGTACAGTAAATACTTCCAATTATTCTTTTCAAAGTCATAAATGCACCATATAACTCATGAAGACAAGTAGTTTTTGCACTCCATCTACTAGGTGGCGTTCTTTGTTTGTTTGTTGGAGTTTAAGGTCCCGTCAACTATGAGGTCATTAGAGACCCGTCCACTGTATAGTTCTAATGCATATACTGCACAGACACTACACTAATGCGACGATTATTGGGTGTTAGCAGTACCCAGCTTTCCCGAGCGACCACCCATGTCAGTAATAACTGGGCTTGCGTTGCTTAACTGCAGTGATCAGACAAGAACTGGTGTGTCCAACGCAACTCGCCGCTCCGGCGTTCTTTGGGTAAGCGGACACGAAAAGGGCGGATCTGTCCCTTTTTGTATTAGACCCCTTGAACTGACCATGACGTTGCAACAGTGCAACGTGTATGACATCTCACATTCCTATTTCAGTCAAACGCGACATAGTTGGTCCTAGGACTACTTTTGTTCGTTTGGTTCGTTGGTGTGTTACGGTCCTTCAACTACTAGGTCATTAGAACCCAATCCACTGCATATTTCGGGACGGGATCTGGAACATTCGCCCCCGACGTTTCGGCTCCGACATTTCGCCCCCTTGAGCTTTCGCCTTCGGACGTTTCGCCCCCACACATTTTGCCCCTTGGATGTTTCGCCCCTGGGAGGACAATAGAATTTTAAATATGCGGCAATTTTGGCAAGAATTCTACACATTGTGGAGGACATAAACAATAGAAATTTAATGGACTTTCTTAAAGGAATAGCACACAATTGTGAATTTTAGCTTAGGTTTGTGTCTTTTTTAAAATTATTATTATGTTAAGCAGAGAAAAAGAGAAATAAATGTCAGGGGGTGGTGGACGTCGCCAAAATTGAGGGAGAATAGGCCGAGGTGGTATGGACACGTCATGAGAAGAGGCGAAGAGGAGCTCGTTAGGTCCATTCCAGGAATGCAGATGGTCGGTAGCACCCGGTGCAGGCGGAAACCAAAGCAGACGTGGGAACAGTTTGTCCATAAGGACATGGCCGTGTGTGGGGTGGACGGGGACCTGGTTGGAGATATACACGGGAGTGGAGGGCTAGAACCCACAGGCCCCCACCCTGCCACAGGCGGGATAAGGGTGTGATGATTGTTGGTTGGTGTTTTAAGGTTCCGTCAGCTACAAGGTCATTAGAGACCCGTCCACTGCATAGTTCTAATGCATAGACTGCACAGACACTACACTAATGCGACGATTATTGGGTATTAGCAGTACCCAGTTTTCCCGAGCCACCACCCATGTCAGTACTAGCTGGGCTTGCGTTACTTAACTTCAGTGATCAGACGAGAACTGGCGTGTCCAACGCAATTCGCCGCTCCGCAGGGTGTGATGATAATGGCGATGATGACTCAGCAAAAAGTCCGAATGAACAATGCTGTTTTTCTAAATAAAAACAGAAAATAAAAAAACGGCCATTTGCCCTCCCAGGGGCGAAATGTTTGGGGGCGAAACGTCCGAGGGGTGAAAAGTACTCAGGGACGAAAGGTCGGGGGCGAAATGTCGGAGGCGAAACGTCGGGGGGGATGTCAGGGGCGAAACTTCCGTGGAGTGTGGGTTAAACGAAAAACTTAAGAAATACTGTAATAACAGGATAGAAAAGAGAAACAGAGAATAACGACTAGAAAAGCAACGAGAGTTACAAACGGAGATTTCTCCCTATCTACGCGTTAGGGTAGTTCCATAACCAACAGTAGAGGTAGGGTCACGCTCCTATATCTGGGGATTTTTGCCTATCTACATGACGGGGTACTCCCAATACCGACACGCTCCTACATGTTCCTACACGTTCCATGTAGAGAGTGTTCATTTGCATGCCGCATAGTGCCATGGCTTTACTTCCCAAATGACGGATTTTCGGTTCGTTGGTGTTTTAAGAAACTTCAACTACAAGGTAATTAGAGCACCATCCACTGCGTAGTTCTAATGCAGAGACACTATACTAATCCGACGATTTTTGGGGTATTAGCGGTACCCAATTTTGCCAGGCGGCCACCCATATTAATACTATGTCTGTGTCACACTAACGGGTTGGGCAGTAGGCCAAGCAGCCATAACAGGCCGAACCGTTAGGAGGCTGCTCCCGGGAGAGGAGGAAGTAGGTGTAGGGGATGTAGGAGGGAAAAGTTTGCGGCACCCAACGTTCTCTACCAACCACCCATGTTAGTACTAACGTGGCTTTCCGTTGCTTAACTTCAGCGATCTCAAGAGAACTGGTGTGACCAACGCAACTTGGCCACACTGGTGTCTCCAACGCAACTTGGCCACACTGGTGTCTCCAACGCAACTTGGCCACACTGGTGTCTCCAACGCAACTTGGCCGCACTGGTGTCTCCAACGCTATTTGCCGGTCCCGAAGCAACGCGGAGATGAGGCAAAACGTTTCAGGTGTAGGAGCTCGCCCCTGACGTCAGTGGAGTGCCATAATGAACAGCAGACCGACAATAAATAAGCAGAGGGGTTGCAGCTTTGGTCGGCAACCGGCTGTGGAAAAACCGTGTCCAATAAATCGCCCTTATGTCTATGAAGACGGACAAGATGGGTACCCGACTCTGCCATACGCAGGGAAGTGTTAGTAGTTGCTACCAGTTGCATAGTTGAGAGGGTTCTTTTTCGTGCAAATGCCATCATACACCACACGGGACACTGGTTTTACTTCTCATCCGAAGGAAGGCGCACTGGATCCCTCTCTCCCGAAAAAAACCAAGTACCTCGGTGCAGCATGGAACCTGAAACTAGTTGTTGTTGTTGTTTGTTGAAGTTTAAGGTCCCGTCAACTACGAGGTTATTAGAGACCCGTCCTAATGCATATACTGCACAGAGACTACACTAATGAGACGATTATTGGGTATTAGCAGTACCCAGCTTTCCCGAGCGACCACCCATGTCAATACTAACTGGGCTTGCGTTGCTTAACTTCGGTGATCAGACCAGAACTGGTGTGTCCAACGCAACTCGCCGCTCCTGAAACTAGTGATGCAGCTACCGAGCTTCCTACCCTCTGCGCCACTGAGGCGGGTTCTCTGACTATAATAATGAAGATGTTAAATTGACTATCAATTTATTGAACGTTGCCTGGCAGGCAGGAGACTTAAATACCCGACATTGCTTCGAAAGACGGCGCCTTGTATCTTTTAGCCCCAGGCCTACATTTGTTAAGAACCTGTCTCCTATGTCTAAATTTCAGCAACTTCCTCGACACAGTGGCTGGTTCCACCAGACTTCCTCGACAATATTATTATAGGAGTTTGGTTAATTTATTGGCTTGCTTTATATTTAATGTCAACCATTTCTAACACCCGTCCGCCAAAACCAGGAGGTGAGCATCCGCACATAAATTTGGCCTTTCTTTTTGTTTGTTTGTTGGAGTTTAAGGTCCCGTCAACTACAAGGTCATGAGAGACCCGTCCACTGCAAAGTTCTAATGCATATACTGCACAGACACTACACTAATGCGACGATTATTGGGTATTAGCAGTACCCAGCTTTCCCGAGCGACCACCCATGTCAGTGCTAACTGGGCTTGCGTTGCTTAACTTCAGTGATCAGACGAGAACTGGTGTGTCCAACGCAACTCGCCGCTCCCACCGGCGTTCGAGAGACACAACTCGGCATGTAGCCATTGAAGGGTCACTTACCTAGAGTACGTTAGATCCAGTATAAGATACTGAGAGTCATCATTATCACCATACCCGTATCCCGCCTGTAGCAGGGCCGGGTCTGCGGGTTCTTGGGAGTGGCTGTATTGCGTTGGACACACCAGATCAACGCAGCCCCAGCTAGTACACACATGAGTGGGCGCTTTGGAAAAGTGGGTACCTGCTAATACCCAATAAGCGTTGCAATAGTGTAGCGGCTGTGCAGTCTCTGCACTAGAACTATGCAGTGGAGGGGGTCTCTAATGACCTTGTAGTTCAAGGGCCCCTAACCACCAACGAAACAAAAAAAATCCTGATCACGCCTGTGGCAGGGTCGGATCTGCAGGTTCTGGCCCTCCACCCTCGCCTATCTCCCACCAGCATTCCGTCCGCGCCACACACTACCATAGCCTTACGTACAACCTGCTCCATACCTCTTCCCACAAGCTCATTTCTCGCCTAAAGGGTGGGTCAGGCAGCAGCACAAGTTCTGACAACGCTTTTAGACACGGTTCGAAGGGAAAGACAAAGTTAAAGAGATAGTGTTCCAAAGGAGGACAGACCTCGGTGGCAGTGCTCCCATGGAGGATAGAGCTTGGAGACAATGTTCCACTGAAAGACAAAGCTTGGAGACAATGCTCCAGGGTAGGACAAAGCTGGGAGACAATGTTCCATGGGAGGATAGAGCTTGGATACAATGTTTCAGGGAGGGGGGTACAGAGCTTGAAGACAATGTTCCAGGAATGGACGAAGCTTGGCGAAAATGTTCTAGAGGAGGACAGAGCTTGGAGAAAAGTTTCCAGAGGAGGACAGAGCTTGGAGAAAATGTTCCAGAGGAGGACAGAGCTTGGAGACAACGTGAAATAGGAGGACAGAACTTGGACACAGAGTTGCAGGGGAGGACCTGGAAATTTTGCCGACGTAGGCCCTACATATACAGTGCCATCACAAAGTTCAGGTACGGACAAATATTTCGGAATCTATGGGTTTAAATGACAAATCACATAGGTAGAATTATTTATGGATTTTAGTGGGAGCGGCGAATTGCGTTGGACAACCAGTTCTCGTCTGATCACCGAAGATAAGCAGCGCAACTCCCGATAATACTGACATGGGTGACCGCTTGGGAAAACTGGGTACTGCTAATACCCAAAAATCGTCGCATTAGTACTGCATAAGAACTATGCTGTGGACGGGGCTCTAATGACCTCTGTAGTAAAAGGGCCCTAAAACACCAACCAACAACAATTTATAGATTTTAGTGATCTATTAAATGCAACAGAAATGAACCATTTTGTAACCTCTCCATGGTGGAGGTACAATGTCAGCTGTACATTGAAAAGTAATTACTAAATGGAGTAAACGTATAGGTGGGCAAAAGTTTCATGCATACAAGTTCGCCCCCACCCCTGCCGGCGGAAAAGTTCTCCAACGAATAAACCGAAGTTAAACAGACAAGTGCTGCAGCATTAGGTCGGGGCCCGGCAGTGATATGTTCGCTCGTGTTTTGGTGCCAATAGGGCAGGCACGACACAGAGAAAACACCGACCCTGCCAAGGCGGGAAAGCGGCTAGAAATGATAAGCGGCTGCATTGCGTTGGACACACTAGTTCTCGTCTGAGCACTGAAGTTAAGCAACGCAATCCCAGCCAGTACTGGCATGGGCGATCGCTTGGGAACACTGAATACTGCGAATACCCAAAAATTGTTGCCAGGCGACCCAGATGCGCCTCCAGTGCTGCGCGTCGAGTGGTCCATCTGTTGCAAGGGAAGAACGTTAGTCCTTTATGTGGGGTGACAAGACATTCCAGGATTCCTCAACGTGGTGTCCACAATAGTCTTGAGGGCCAGGAATCCTACCTCTCCCTCTAGGGCTCCTTGGTGGGCGGATTGTTGTTGTTTTTTGTTGGTGTTTTAGGGCCCTTCAACTACAACGATCATTAGAGCCCCCTCCACAGCATAGTTCTTATGCAGAGACTGCACAGACACTAGCCTAATGCGACGATTTTTGGGTATTAGGAGTACTCCGTTTTCCCAAGCGGCCACCCATGCCAGTACTTGCCAACCTTGTAGTTGAAGGGCCCTAAAACACCAACAAACAAACAAGCCAGTACTTGCTGGGGTTGCGCTGCTTAACTTCAGTGATCAGACGAGAACTGGTGTGAACAACGCAATTCACCGCTCCCTTGGTGGGCGGAAGGTCAATATGTTGGATAGCTGGCATTCATATGAATGAATCTTTTAGACGTCCTTCGTGCTCATGCCGGAAACCAGCGGAGTGGCTGTATTGCTTTTAATGCATCCTCTGATCACTGAAGTTAAGCAATGCAATACCAGCTTGTACTATCATGGGTGACCGCTTGGGAACACTGGATACTGCTAATACCCAAAAATTGTCCCAACAGTGCAGTGTCTATGCAGACTTGACAGTAGAACTTCACAGTGGACGGGGCTCTAACGACCGCTGTACTTGAAGAGCCCTAAAACACCAACGTAATTAAACGAAAGGAATCCCCCTCTCGTCGGGCCAGGGTTAGGGTACATTCTACACACACCAGGGAAGAGGGGAAGGATACCCTGGGTAATATTCATCAGTCGGAACCTATCATTCAAGTAAAAAAAACAATTTGACTGCTCCCTCTAGCAGACCTGTTCAGACCTACAGTATGAGGTCGTCAATTAACCGAATAACCAAGTGCAAGAAATTTAGAAAAACGTTTGGGGAGAGGGGAAGAAAAGAGGAACGAATATTGTCTTCCTTTATTCTGGGGTAGGAAACGTCCGTTAGAGGTATTATCGGCTAAATCATGAGTAATTATTTCCCAAAAAATTTAGAGGCAGGAAGTAATTAATCTTGCAAATAAAGATTGAGAAGCTATTCTAATGTGAGTGACATGTGAATTACCGCGTCCAGGGCTAGGTGCAACACAAAAAAACTAGGTGCTCTTCTCACACCCGAAATTCACTATGGAAATTTTTCAAGAGGGTTACTATATTATGTAAACGTCAACGCCCAAAAATTTTTCAAAAATATGTGTTCAATGATATGAAGTCGATTTAAGCATCATTAATTTTCTTATTGAATTGCCTTTCATTGCCCGTCGTCCTGGTCGTCGACGGGGAACACACACAAAAAACGGGTAGCCATTGTTCAGAAAATGGGTTCAATTTTCAATTAACCAAGCTAAATATTATCCATTTTTAAACGGCCAGAGGGCTATAATTGTGAAATTTCGGAGGTGAACATCTTTTTTTAATATTGGCTACCATAGTCATGGATTACAAAACGAAATAAATGATCCTGAGGCGGAATTGCACTCGTCCTTCCCAGTAGGGTCAGTCAAGAATTACAACACATTGATTTCGTTAACCATTGTCGGCCGATACCGGAAAGAGACAAGCAATTACTAACCCTTTTCCCGCCTAAAGCAGTGTAGAGTACTCATCTTTGTCCCTCTGAATGGGGGATTCCACCGGGGGACGAGCTCCTATCAGGGGGGAGGGGCGAGCTCCTACAAAAGGAAATTTTGCCTCATTTACCCGTTTAAATTGTAATGAGTGTTCTTTTACGTTTTGTAGAATCCATTGCGGGCATAGGACGTTGTACACACCACATGGGGCCACGGCTTTACTTCCCATCTGACGAATGACGTCAAACCACCTCTTTCCGGGGACCTTTCACGGAAGCAAGCTGCCGTCACGAACGCAATGGAAGCGGCTGTATTGCGTTGGACACACCAGTTCTCGTCTGATCATACTGATCAGTGAAGTTAAAACAACGCAATCCCAGATAGCACCGGCATGGGTGATCGCTTGGGAACACTGAGTATTGCTAACATCCAAAAATCGTCAGAGCAGCGTAGAACCTGCGCAGACTCTGCATTCGAGCTACTGTTTGTTTCGTCGGTGTTTTAAGGCCCGTCAACTACAAGGTTATTAGAGCTCCGTCCACTGCATAGTTCTAGTGCAGAGACTACACAGACACTACACTAATGCGACGATTGTTGGGTAATAACAGTACCCGGTGTTCCCAATCGACCAGCCATGTTAGTACTAACTGAATTTCGTTTTCGGTTGGTTTTGGGGCTCCTCAAATACAAGGTCATTAGAGTCCCGTCCTCTGCATAATTATAGTGCGAAGACTGCAGACACTACACTAATGCTACGGTTATTGGGTATTAGCAGTGCCCAGTTTTTCCAAGCGACCACCCATGTTAGTACTAGCTAGGGTTGCGTTGCTTAAACCACTTCCTTAGAGCTACGCAGTGGACGAGGCTCTAATGACCATTATAGTTGAAGGTCCCTAAACCACCAACCAAACAAAAAATACGAACGTAGTAGTCGAGCACCTACCGAGACGGGTCATAGCCAAATTGAATGTGCACCTAATCTGGTGACCGGTATGGAATCTGTACCAATTTTCATGTGTGAAAAGACAGAAATCACCACCACCACCGACAACAATAACAACAAAAAAATAAACCAAAAAAAAACCTTTTTTTTTCTGCCTTCACTATTACGCGGACTACTTGTCTGTTGCATGTTTGCAGTTTCTTTGCCCTCGCCAACCTCGACCAGGTGATGTAGGGCGAAATCTCCTCGGAATCGGACGTGATTTGCTTGACTTCGTATCTTTGCCTTAGTCATTGAAAATTTTCAAGAGTTGCTATTGAAATTAGTAATAATAGATACCCTCGTTTTAACATGTGTACAAAATCATATTATCATGTTATTGTTGTTGATGGTGGTTGAGTCTATCCCGTCCTCCCCCATCCGAATTCGGCCTTGAAATAAATTACATCAAACTGGTTCGTGCCCTGGAAAAAATGTGGTCATTTTCACACGCTTTGTTTCAGATTGAGTTGACCCACAACTCAAATCGGAAGTTAGTCTTTTGCAAAACTGCTGATAACTTCAAATCGTCATAATAATCATAATATTATTCTTATGACTATTATTATTTGCTGACAACTCAAGAGTTCATGAGTAGAAGGAAAAAAACTGACAGGAGGTAGCCATTTGGCCCTCCTCCTTCTCCATTTCTTTGGTATTGCCCTGAACTTCTCCACCTTCCTTTACGTCCTGAAACTCTACTCCGCCCCTACCTACCACTCCTGCTACCCTACCGCTTGAGGTCAACTGTTGGGTATCAATTTATAGGACAGAGACCTCCCGCCCCCTACCTCCCTCAAAAAAAATTTGAGTTCATAAAAACTGTCTGTCTGCCTGTAGAAAAACTAATTATTTGTTTTCACACAACACTACGACCTGCTCCAGGGCAAAATGCCTAAGGCCCAAATGAGAATCGCCACAAAGCTTAACTTCAAACTACTTGTCGTGAGTCAATCAGCGTTCTCCCAATGCTAGTGAGCTCGGATCCCCGTTTCCAAACAGTTAGCAAGGGAAGACTGGCCCTGGTGCTTCAGGTACAGATCCTTTTCGATTTTTTTTTTGTTGTTTGTTGGAGTTTAAGGTCCCGTCAACTACGAGGTCATTAGAGACCCGTCCACTGTATAGTTCTAATGCATATACTGCACAGACACTACACTAATGCGACGATTATTGGGTATTAGCAGTACCCAGCCTTCCCGAGCGACCACCCATGTCAGTACTAACTGGGCTTGCGTCGCTTAACTTCAGTGATCAGACGAGAACTGGTGTGTCCAACGCAACTCGCCGCTCACCATCCTTTTCGAGTTAGGGGGCTGCCTTACATCGGATGAGAATGTCAGGAGTGGAGGTAAAAAGAACCCTTACTTCGACAAAGGTATTCAGTTGCAGGAACTCGCTGTCCCGGTGTCGGTGAATGAAAGGGGTCATTACCTGAAGAATTTTCGGCTTTGTTGGTGTTTTAGATCCCTTTAACTACAATGGTCATTAGAGCCCCGTCTACCTTAAAACCGCGAGTGGGGTGGGTGATCTCTTGCATCTCGAAACTTTATCTGTCACTAAATGATATGGGTTCAAAGGGGGCGCTCTTTCTCTTTTCCTCCTTCCCAATTTCTCGGTTTCCACCGCGACTCACCCACAGGGCACCACGAATTTCCTATTCAATGTAGCGTGCCTAAAGCTTTTCATCCAATGGAGGTGTACCTCAAGCTTTCTTTTCAGGGGGTGAAATGCCCTGCTTGTCCAACTCCTCCACTCTTAGGACGACACAGGGCGGCTACCCGTCCTCTCCCCACCGCTTGGAAGACCTAAAACACCACCTGCCTCCGGCAGGATCACTGGAGGACACTGCTAGAAGCAGTATCAAAATCTATGCTTTCTCGGGTCCCCAATATCTATTCGCTGACAATAGGGAGATTGAGCGTACAGTTACCGATAACCATTTGTCCCATAAGCAGACGACACTTAAATTACGCATGCTCCGAACAATTAATTTTATTTGTGGAGCATGCGCACCTTAAATTTCGCCTGCTTATGGGACAAATGGTTATCGGTAACTGTACGCTCAATCTCCCTAATGTGAATCTCTGGCGTTTATTGAGTTGGACACACCAGTCACCCAGGGTGGCCGCTTGGGGAAACTGGGTTCCGCTAATACCGCCAAATCGTCGCATCAGTATAGTGTCTGAGCAGGCTCTGCATTAGAATTATGCAGTGGACGGGGTTCTAATGATCTTGTAGTGGAAGGGCCCTATAACAGGGGTGGCCAACTTTTGTGTACATAAGATCTACTTTTTATCTCAAAAAAGTGTCGCGATTGACTTGTTGTCATAGGCGTAGTCAAAGTGGGGAGGGGAGGTTCGATACTGGACCCACATCGGTCCAGTATCGAACCTAGAACCACTGACGCAGACCTAGAAACACTGAGCCACTACGTCACCAAGGCGGATGTTAAGTCAACACATCGCGAGTGATCGACCGGTCGATCGCGATCGACGTGTTGGCCACCCCTGCCCTATAACATCAACAAAGCAAAATGTGAATCTCTGGGACGTAACCCGGAACTGAAAAGTCCGAATTGTCTGTGTTGTTCTTTGGGGCACCACTAGATGGCAGTAGCAGCTATCCATCTCACTTTCAAGATGACAATGATTAATGACAGGAGTGGATGATAATCTTTCCAAGATGGCGAACTATGGATATAACACAGGGGTGGTCAACCTTTTCAGCAGGCGGGCCAAATTTAAGAAATAACATTTCCTGCTGGGCCACGCATCAAACTTTTTTGGTTGAATTAAAGTAAACAAGAAAGCGCGCTGCAGCTTCGACCACATCGTCGCTTCCAAGTGTGTGAGACCAGGTCAAACGCTTGCCTGGTTGATACCGACTCATGATTTAATGTTTAGCATAAGTGATATTTGACCCACCTCCGCTGGTCGCAACATGATTACCGAACGGCCGCATGCGGCCCGTGGGCCTCGTTTTGGCCCCCCGTTATATAATAGAACCATGGTTCGGTGGCATGGGAAGTAGCGTGCTCGATAACCGCGCCATTGGTTGCAGATTCGATAATAGATCGAGGTGGGTTGACTTCTTTCAGGGCTAGAGGTGAGGAGGGCGCTTTCTGTCGCACATAGGGGTATTTCAATGATCTGGGCGGCCAAAATTATTTTTCTAGTTTAGATGACACCAAAAGTGTTCTTAGGTTATATTTTATTTAACTCTATAGGTTATTATGCTACATTGATGCACTGATAGACAATAAATATGTTGCATTAAAATTGCAATGTCTTCCATGTTGCACAAATTATTATTAGAAAAATAAACAAAATATGAATAAGACAAATCTCTTAGCCTGAGGAAGAAGAGCTCCAAGGTTCCTCATCATCATATTTTAACCCTAGGGAGATAATGCTTCCTTTGCTGTTACATTACAGGTGTGTGAGACTACCAAAGGAAATTCCAATATTTTATTGAAATGCAGTGCTATAACTTTCAAACTTGATTGCATATTTGTTAATCAATATGTTGCAATGCACAATACAACATTCATTTTAAATTTTTACATTCAATAAAAATTTGCCCATGATGATTACCACAAATTGCTCTGGAGCACTAATGGTATGGATTTAATTTTGAAGGGCAGAAGGAAGAAATTCGATGATTGCATGTAGCAGATGTGTTTGCACCCTTTGCACTTTTGGATGGGAGGGCCTTTGGTCTCCCCCTGCCCAGGGTGCTTCGGACCACTTGCATTCCTGAAATTTACTTAACATGGGAGGAAGCTGTCCATAGTGATATGGTAGTGTGAGGGGTTGACAGGGACCTGGTAGGAGATAGGTGGGAGTCAGTGGCGTCGCTAGGGTTGGCGTCACCCGGTGCGGTAACCCATGTAGTGACACCATGGTGTCACCCCCTCTCCCGAAAAACGCCGCTTCTTCTGCTTTGGTGTCACCCCCATTTCTCATGGTGCGAGTGGTGTCACCCGGTGCGGTCCGCCTCCGCACCCCCTAGTGACGCCACTGGCGGGAGTAGAGGACTAGAACCTGCAGACCCGACCCTGTCACATGTGGGATAACGGTATAGCTACCAATTGCTAGGCTGCCCCTTAGTCATGCTGCACTGGGCTTCACATTTGTCATGCAGAGCTGCACTACTACAAGAAGCTTTACAAACGTGGATGGTAACGGTAGTCTGTCAGACTACCAGCTACCAAAAAAATATAGGTTGGAATTAATTTATAAGGAAATTATTGCTTGGATCGTTATTAATCAGAAAAAAATTAAGGTACAGAAAATTTTAAGGACATTGCATGCTTAGAAACCAATGATCTGCAATTTTTGTTAGATGGTAGTAGTCTGTCAGACTACACTTTACCATTCTAGGGTTAAAAAAATAGCACTAACTAGCAGTAAATTTAACAACCACTATCAAGAATAGACTTTAAGCTTTCTATTACATCTAAAATAAATGAAAAGAGTTTCAAAATACAACACTGCAAATTTACATTCATTTGAAATGCTGTATTATGGGTAATATGGTAGGTAATGTAACAAATGAGTGTGATTAGTAGGAACACTGACCAGCTATATCACAACCCTTAGCTTGCATTTTCAACAATCTACACATAAGAAAATCAACCTCAATCAACAGTATGGCTATTCCAAGTAAGATGTATCCACTTATGATGACAACCTAATTCTGCCAAGTTTTAAGATTGTTATAATTGTATGAAGAGGGGGAGAACATTGTCATATCACATGAACACCATTTAACTTTATTTGACACCATGTTTTTTCAAACTTCTATGAACATTTTCAAATTGACTTTTGGCCAGCCAGATCGATGTAATACCCTTCTCTGCGTCGGTTCCATCTAATGAGCAAACAAAAGCAACTCCTAACCCTTTTCCCTCCTATGGCAAGGTCGGGTACCCATTTGTCCCTCTGAATGGACACAGGGTGATATATTGGACATAGTTTTTTCTGCAGCCGGTTGCCGGCCAAAGCTGCACTCCTACGCTTATTTATCGTCGGTCTAGTGTTCGTTGGGGAATGCTACCGACGCCAGGGGGCGAGCTCCTACACCTGGAAATTTGCCTCATCTACCCGTTGCATAGTAGA
The DNA here is from genome assembly GCA_013389805.1 of Trigoniulus corallinus. Classification (NCBI taxonomy): domain Eukaryota; kingdom Metazoa; phylum Arthropoda; class Diplopoda; order Spirobolida; family Trigoniulidae; genus Trigoniulus; species Trigoniulus corallinus. The sequence continues at coordinate 20,402,418 of JAAFCE010007744.1, forward strand.
GAGGGTTCTTTTACGTGCAAGCGCCATCGTACACCCACACGGGACCTCGGTTTTACTTCTCATCCGAAAGAAGGCACACTCGCGGCTTCTCTCTTGCCCGAAAGAAGCCGACCCACCACGGTCCGGTATCGAACCTAGAACTAATGGCGTAGTTGCCTAGTGAGCTAACCACTAGGCCACCGTGGCGGGTTGGTTCCATCTAATGAGCAGAAGCAAAATTCCCAGATCCCCTACGTCGGCGGAGTGCCCAAAAGGGTTGCAGCTTTGTTCGGCAGCCGGCTGTGTTAAAAATGGTTTAGGAAAATTCGTTTCCAACAATTCGTCCCAACACAATTAGTCCCGAGGTAAATTTGTCAACGACACTGACAACTACAACTAGCCGTATTGTGAATTTAAAGTAACGAGTTTTAACGAATAACTAACAAATTTAAAAATCACAGAATTCACTGAATTTTTTCCATTGTTAATGCCATATCGTTCACAGACTGTCGGGACTGTGTCACAGAATTGTCAGGGACAGGATACACTTTTTCTTTTACCCGGTTACTAATTTTACCTAGCGATTGAGGTGAAAGATACAGGTGATGAATTATCTTTGGTAAGTGCCTTTACAATGATCTCTACTTTGGGTCTTTCGGTCCCTCCTCCCCGCGAACAAGATACATTATTGATTCTGCGAATGATCTCGTGTAGCCATCAATTCTGCTGTCCTTCTGCCTGGCCCCCAACGTTACCACACTCAAGTTGTAATTCTGTCATTATACAAATAACCATCCCTGGGGTTAGTAGAGGGGAAAGTCCCAACAAAAGAAAGTACTCCTGTTTCACTGCTGTTTAACAGCTCTGAAAAATGACTACAGTACATGGATTTCTTGGCGGACATACAAACAACTACTAACCCCCTTTTCACGCCTATGCTAGGGTCGGGTACCTATCTTTGCCCCTCTGGATGAAACATGGACGATTTATTTATTCTATTAGAAGGTTTTTTACACAGCCGGCTGCCTGTGTAAACCCTGCGCTCATCGCGAGTGCCTCATCGGCCTATAGTTCGATGGGGCACTGCATTGAAGTCGAGGATGGGCAAGCTCCTGCGACCTGAAAATTTTTCCCTCATTTACCGGTTGCATAGTAGAAAGGATTCCTTTACTTGTAAATGGCATCGTACACACCACCGCGGGGTCACGGCTTTACTTCCCATCGACGGAAGACGCACTCGCGACCTCTCTCTCGATCAGTATCGAACCTGAAACCACTGAGGCAATAATCGAGTACGTTACCTCCAGCCCCACCGATGTGAGTCCCATCATAATTTAGTTTACATTTTCCTTCCCCCACCTTAAATAAGCAACTCCTAACCCCGTTTCATGTCTATGGCAGGGTCGGATACCCATCGTATCCCTAGTAAAAGGACACAAGGGCGATATATCGGACAGTTTTTCCACAGCCGGTTGCCGACCAAAGCTGCAACCCCTTTGCTTATTTTATCGTCGGTCTATTGTTCGCTTCTTGGGGTAATTCCACCGACGCCAAGGGGCGAGTTGCTACACCTGAGAATGTTGCCTCATCTACCCGTTGCATAGTAGAAAGGGTTCTTTTAAGAACCTTGGTTTTTATTTATCTGTCGCCCGAAAAAAGCCAACCCACGTCGGCCCAGGATAGAAATGAGAACTACTGACGCAGTTACCAAGCGTGTTACCGACTGCACCATCAAGGCGGGTCCTTAATTAAATGACATTAAGCCAAATTTTTATTGTAAGAGAAAGGAGGGATTTGAGGGTGCAATTAAAATGACTCACCAGACACCACGAGCTACAAGGGGCCGTCCACACCTCCTAACGAAGGTATTCGTGCGTCTACCACTCTTTAGTATGACTGTGCCAGTACCAGTACTGTAATCCTAACCGGTTTACGGAAGTTTCGCCCCCGACATTTCGCCCCTGAGTACTTTTCGCCCCCACACATTTCGCCCCTCGGACGTTTCGCCCCCGAACATTTCGCCCCTTGGATGTTTCGCCCCTGGGAAGGTAAATGGCCGGTAAACGATGTAAACGCAAACTTAAAACGTAAAATTCACGTCGTCAAAGTCTTTTAAGTGATGTTCGTCTGCTAAATTGTACTTAAAAAAATAGCGGCAGCGTCGATGCTTAAAACTACCAATGTAAAATTTGGCGCATGCACGTGTTGCTACCTTATGTCCGAAAACACATCGATTTGTAGGGCACTAGTGGTTTTTTAAATTAATAACCTTTTTTTATATTAGATGGTAAAGTGAATTTCCAGATATTTAGGCTATGCCTTTCAGGGGATCACGTCAATTTGGCACATGACAATTTGGCATATG
>JAAFCE010007744.1:20405161-20427088 GCA_013389805.1 Trigoniulus corallinus
ACCCTTGTACCGCCTGTGGCCGGATCGGGTCTGCGGGTTCTAGCCCTACACTCCCGTCTGTCTCCCACCAGGTCCCCGTCCACCACACACACACTGCCATGTCCTTACGGACAACCCGCTCCCACGTTTGCTTCGGTCTCCCCCTCCCCCTGGTGTTACCGACCACCTGCATTCCTGGCAAGGACGTGTCCATACCACCTCAGCCTATTCTCCCTCATTTTTTTCTGCGATGTCCACCACCCCCAGGCTACCTCTAATATACGCATTCCTAATTCTATTAGCTCTTGACACCCCACTCATGTACCGCAGCATTCCCATCTCTCGGGGGAGCGGCGAGTTGCGTTGGACACACCAGTTCTCGTCTGATCACTGAAGTTAAGCAACGCAAGCCCAGTTAGTACTGACATGGGAGGTCGCTCGGGAAAGCTGGGTACTGCTAATACCCAATAATCGTCACATTAGTGTAGTGTCTGTGCAGTATATGCATTAGAACTATACAGTGCACGGGTCTCTAATGACCTTGTAGTTGATGGGACCTTAAACACCAACAAACAACAACAAAAATTGTTCTATTACCTTGCAATGACTGTTGAAATATGTTGTTATGACCGTTGCAATTTTGAACTAATTTGGGCACCCAAGATATCAGTATGTATGCCAAATTGACGTACGCCAAATTTGTATGTATGCCAAATTGTCATATGCCAAATTTGTATGTACGCCAAATTGCCATACGCGAAATTGTCATGTGCCAAATTGACGTAGACCCACCTTTCAGAAAGTCTATTAAATTTCTATCGTTGATGTCCTCCACAATGCGTAGCATTCTTGCCGAAATTGCTGAATTTTCACCTTACCTATTCCTTGAAACACTCAGAAAAAGGTCTGAATGAACAATGCTGTTTTTCTAGGTAAAAACAGAAAAACAAACAAAAAAAAAACGGTTAAAATAAGGTAAAAATCAAGGGCTGTCATTGACTCAAGGGTCAGTTGGCACTAGCCCTTGATTTTGACCTTACCCAAAACGGAATAACAAAAAATAACAAAAAACGGCCATTTGCCCTCCCAGGGGCGAAACATCCGAGGGGCAAAATGTTCGGGGGCAAAACGTCCGAGGGGCGAAATGTGTGGGGGCGAAAGCTTCGGGGGGGAGAAAAGTACCCAGGGGTGAAATGTCGGGGGCGAACGTTCTGGATCCCATCCTAACCATATACCGTATTATCTCGTGTATAATACGCACTTTTTTCCCAAAAAATTCGATGCAAAGTCTGGGTGCGTATTATATATAGGTGTAAAAATTTCAGCCATTATCAGAGAACACTAAACATGCATAAAGAATACTGGATCATCCATTGAAAGCAAGAAGAGACATGTTTGCTTATTAACCTCATTTAACTTCTATTAGATGCTGTTTTGAGTTAGTTTTATAAATATAATATTTAGCTACCTACACTTTATTTACCTTCATACCATTGATACAAGTGCTTGTATATTAATACAAGTGTAACCATAGATATAATAATACTAGAGTACTACTATAAAAAAATTAAGAAGTCCTGTTATAAAAATGAATATTCTAAGTCCAGTTATGTCCAACAATACTGATATTAAAAGACTAAAAATTATTCACAATCGTCATCTGAAATAATTGGAAACTGGCAAACTTAGCCTGCGTATTATACATGGGAATTAATATTTTTCTTTAACTAAGTCTTAAAACTTGGGGTGCGTATTATACACGAGATAATACGGTAAATGTCAATACCAAAGAACTGTTGTAGGAACTTCGTTAGTACGATGGTGAGCCCCCCTCCCTCACCAACCTTTGGACCACGGTGGTCAAGATAACGGTTGAAGGACAAGCAACGTGAAATCATACGGTCTTTTACAGATATCACCACTTATGGTTTGAAACCCCTGACGTTTTATGATCCATGTAGGCGATTCTGACGGTATAAACCCTTAGATTTACCTCATAAAAGAGATGGGAGGGGGTCAACCAAGAACCACACAATGCCTGTAATACAACCTAAACATCTGCACATGCCTTGCCTGCCTTGGCGGACAAATGCTTAGTTTGTAACGCCCTGGTTTCAGGAGGTTGGATATTGACCAAAGAAAATGCTAAGAAAGAGAAAAATAGAGACATGGCCCTGTATAATGTGCACCATATCACCTGGAAGAAAAAAACGACCCTTTCTACACGATGTATTATATACTTGAAGTTCAGCAAAATTCCCAGGTGTTGAAGCTTAGTCCCCCCTCCAGCAGAGCAGTCAGATTTTGGTGGATCGAACAACGGAAGGACAGATAGTGCTAGAATGGGTGACCACTTGGGAACACTGGGTACTGCTGAGACCCATTTGTCGTAACAGTGTAGAGCCTATAGACCCATTTGTCATAACAGTGTGGAGCCTATAGACCCATTTGTCGTAACAGTGTAGAGCCTATACACCAGTGTTTCCCAAACTTTTTGTACCATGCCCCACCTAAGCCTTTCTAAAATTCATAAGCCTCCTCCTAACATATACATAATTTTTAATATTCAAAAATTGAAATGTTCACTAAAGAAACTTGAATGAAAGGTTTTATGAAGAAATCACTAGAAAATTATCAGTATGTTACATAAACGGGTTGGGAAGTTGGCCAAGCAGCCATAATGGGCAGAACCTTGGAGAGACTGTTCATGGGTGAAAGGGAGGTAGGTGTGGGCACGCACGGATTCAGGGTGGAGTTTTTGGGGTTGCAACCCCCCCCCCCAAATTTTGGGTCAACCTGCCCCACGCAATCGCCGCCTCTCAACCCCCCTGACGAAAATCCTGGATCTGTACATGGGTGTGGGTGATATAGGTGAGGGGAAATTAGTAGCACCCAATGTTCAGCTGGCCACCCATTGGGCTGCATTGCTTAACTTCAGTGACCTGACGAGAACTGGTGTGTCCAATGCAGCTCAGTAAGGTAATCTTGAAAACATATAATGCAGAAAAGAAATTCAAGTACAATATAATGTTAATGAAAGATTTTTTCTATATTTTTTTAACTATTAGTAATTATTTATTATTTAAATTTAGTGAGATCCTTGCACTTGAGCGCTTGCTGCAAAGAGATTTTATGTCGGCTTCCAATATACAGTTGGCTCTCATTTTATGTGGGTTCTTTTCATGTGATTTCCAAGTTATGCAGTTTGCATTTGGTTAAAAAAAATTTCGCCAAATATACATACTGTATGCTTTTTCAGGAAGTATAGTCAGTCTAAGGCCCATGACACTGATAAAATCCACCGACCATTGTATTAGCCAGTCAAAGAAGTCTTAGTCTGTCAGAAATTAGCTTACATAATAGGAAGTTCCGCACTTGTACATGACACTTAACAATCATACCATTATCATCATACCCTTATCCCGACTGTGGCCGGGTCGGGTCTGCAGTTCCACTAAGCATGCTCTAGAATTAAAACTTATTTTGGAGGTGATTTGAACATTTTTTTTAACCATGATGATATAGAAGAACTGCTGGCGGATGATGTCTTAAATGACGATGATATTATTAAACTAACTTTAGGTGCAGGCTGGTGTCAAAGTGTCCCCGGACACATTGAGGTAATTTAACACACACCTCAAAGTGTCTGCTTTCACGTCAAAGTGTCTCGGCCGTTTCAATTACCCGGTTAAGTTATTTTGATAGAAATTTTGCAATGATTCACGTTACACATGTGCTCTGCAGAAAAGAGACAAATTCGGACCTAGATGGTGGGCACTTTAAGGTACTCAAAAATAATTGTCTCAAAGTGTCCCGCCGGACACTTTCAAGTGGACCCCGGATACTTTGACGTGTGACACCGCCATCTCCCCCCCAAAGACAACCCAGCCAATATCCCTGCGTGTTCCAGACGCCTGACTAGAGTGTCCCCAATCAGAAGATGTTCAGGGAACCTGCAGACCCGACCCTGCCGCAAGTGGGATACGGGTATGAAGATGACGATGATGATGGTCAAAACAAAAGTCTGCAGAGAGTGAGAAAAAAATATGTTTGTGAAGATGTATCGTCTATATCAAAGAGATCTATTGCAAAGACAGTTATTTCTGATGATGAAAGTGATTTACAAACAGTTTGCAGATGGTGTACACCCTTACCAGATAGACAACTGAATTGGAATACAATTGTATTTAAGATTCATATAAATCTTTTTCAGCTTCCAAAAGAAATTTATGAAGAAACCTATTTTCTTTAACATCAACAAGCTTTTTTTATGCAGTTGTACATTCATTTTAATTCGTTATTTCGGAGTTATGCAAATTTTAAAAATTATGGAACGTATCCCTCATTTTCCCATAGACTTATAGTCTTATTTTATGCGAATTCGTTTTATGCGCTTTTCTAAGGAACGTATCCCCCGCATAAAAAGACCTGACTGTAGTTAACTTCAGTCTCAAGTCTCCCCATCCCAAACTCTAAACGAGTCCATTTTCATATTGCCCCCATGTGGGGCGTGGGCCCCACGTTAGGAATCACTGATATGTACTCTGCATTAGTATCCATTCTGCACAAAATGACAAATGTAGGTGTGGGCCTTTTAGACAAGAAAAAACAAAAACCCCCTCCGATGTCAGCGAGTTTCTTTCGTTGGAGTTTTAGGGCCCTTCAACTACAATGGTCATTAGAGCGCCAACCACTGCGTAGTTCCAGTGAAGCCTGTACAGTACCAGTGTGCCCAAGAAGTCACCCATGGCAGTAGTACATGAGGTTTCGTTACTTAACATCAGGATCAGACGTGAACGGGTGTATACAATGCAATACAATCGTTCTGGTGTCGGTGGGAAAATATTCTTCAAATAGAGAAGTACAGTAGATCAATTTTTAATAAGCAGGGATTGATTAAGCTCGCTAAGCTACATGGATCAGTGTTGGGCAGTGAAGAAGATCCACGTAAATAGTAGCCAAGTAGCCCAGATGCGAATGCTGTGGTATATGAGCAGGGTGTCGAGAGCTGATAGTTAGGAATGCGCATATTAGAGGTAGCCTGGTAGTAGCGGGGCATCGCGGAAAAGACCGTTTGATCGTTTTTGACTCGTTTAGTCGATTTTAAGATTGCAGGTGGTTGGAAGTACCCGAGGTAGGGTGGAGACAGAAGCAGACGTGGGAGCAGGTTGTCCGTAAGTATATGGTGGTGTGTGGGGTGGACGGGGACCTGGTGGAAGATAGGCTGGGGTGGACGGCTAGAACCTGCAGACCTGATGATGAGGGATTGCGGCATTAGGTTGGCAACCGGCTGCTTCAAAATACAGTTCACACCCGTGTGTTTCCAGTATTTGTGGCACAGCTATATTTGAGCAGATTTTTCCGGGTTAAACGGGCTCCGGGATACCCATGATATAGCACAGAACAGAAACCTATTAACTCACATCAGTATTTTCTCATAAAAATATTCACCTCACAGACGAGGTCACTAGTGTATTCTGGAAGCAAAGAAACCACCGGCCTTGGTCAGGCCTGAACACACGTGCATTCCGAAGATGAGCACGATGCTAACAGTGGCCTAGTAGCGACCTGAAGAACTCGAGGGGGCAAACAGGTTCCGTTTGCCTTCGTTATTTCTCTGGACTTCTTACTACTTCCATATCTACATAGTAACATAGAATAATTACCTTAATATCAATGGCGAAACAATGTATGAGAAGCATCCTCCGAGGGAATGAGAACATGGCCAACAGGCCAGTTCACCATATGGATTTTTTTCCTGATGACCGATTGGGTGACCACATGAAATGGATTCTCTTCCAATTTTTCGACAGCAATTCTGTGATGGAGAAAGAATTGGATCATAAATAAATGCAGTGGTGGTTTTTACATACGATCATAATCATTCATCCAAACACCGTTGTAAAGATCGCAACGGTCTCCTTCCTTTGTTTGTCCACAAATAATTGACTTTCAACTAAAAAGAAAGCAACTTCCAGTTCACACGTCGGTGTTATTAAGAAGCAATTAAATTTAATGTTTTTCCTGCCACTCGTAAAGTATTTTTCACTCCGTGTACTCAATATTAGGTAAAATTTCCGTGTGAAATAAGCCTACCTATAACGGCCAAAGTTTTAGATTGGAAATTGAGATCACGTGATCTAAATAAAAAAAATGGCCGCTGAGATGGGCTATTCTGAAATTACTGCATTACGTTACGTCACACCTTTGATTTCTGGCTGAGGTCTCGCATCCGCCAGGGCCCGCTCTAAGGGGGGGGATGCAACCCGGGCATTTGTCCGGGCTGCCATTTTGGCTGTGAGCGTCAGAACAGAGCGCTGCTTCAAGGGGCGGCAATTTGTCTTTTTGTCCGGGGCGGAATAAGTGCTAGAGCGGGCGCTGCATCCGCGAAGGTTATAATAAGATGGGAAATGACGCTGTTGGGTGACGGAGTACCTTGTTGGAAATAGGAGGGGATGGAAGCAGCACCTCCTATATGCATGGATTCTCGATTCATTTAATGGGTTGGGGAGTTAGCCAAGCAGCCATAACAGGTCGAACCCTTAGGAGGCTGCTCGCGGGAGATGAGGAGGTTGGTAGTGGACATAGGAGAGGGAAAATTTGCAGCACCCAACGTTCTTTACCAACCACCCATGTTGTCTCTAAATTCATGGTCAATACTAAGACAGGGGTGGCGAACCTATTTCTGCAGGCGTGCCAAAAACGTAAAAAGTTGCATTTCTTGATGTACTAACGTTTGTTACAGGAATAACAGTGAGGTACCCCTACCTCCGGTTTGTTACAGGAAAATGAAATTCCAGCAATTGACTGGGAACGGCTTATTGCGTTGGACACACCAGTTCTCGTCTGATCACTGAAGTTAAGCAACGCAACCCCAGCTTGTACTGACATGGGTGGCGATTGAGAAAATTCCGTACTGTTAAGATCCAAAAATCGTCGCATTTCTAATGCAGTCTCTGCATTAGAAATAGGCAGCGGATGTGGCTCTAATGACCTTTGTAGTTGAAAGACCCTAAAACACCAACAAAAAAATCCACCAATCAATTTTTTTGGCTTTATATAGGTTACCCTGTGTACTGTATACAGGGTGTTTCATTTACAGTAACCAATGCCCTTTTTAAAAAATCTATGAGATATGGGATAAAATGGTTAGGAAAAAGTTATCGGGTATCACGGGTAAGGACAGCGATTTCGGGCACAAAATGATGATGAGACACATTGAGATAAAAACCGTTTATTGATGGACAGTCACAGAAACATTGGTCATGGGACCAAAAACAACGAATAATCCAAAAATTGATTAAAAATGATTAAAACTGTTTGATGGTTGACTGTAGAATCATGGATGTCTTAAGACTGTTGAATCTAGACTCATATGATGATTGAAGATCGACTGTGTAATCTTAATGTTCACTCTTTGATGGTTGAAGAGTGACCCTCTGATTGAATAAGTGAAAGTGTAACAAAAAACTTCAAACCCCCCAAAAAACGTGACCTTCATGTGTCACTACATCCTGAGGTCCCTGACTGTGTTTGGGTCTCTGTGATGAAAGGATACCCATGACTCACAGCCTAGGGACAACTCAGGATGTCCCCACAAAAGGTTTTACAATTTAGGCAGAGGTCCTATTGTCGTCCACAGGATGTGATGACAATAGGACCTAACAGAAACAATGCTATTTTACTTAGTGTGATGTGCAGGGGTGTATGTCTTTGGGGGGCAGAGGAGTGTGAGGGATCATGTCCCTACAAAGTTATAGTTTATGGAGGGGGACACTAACTTCCTAAAACAGTTCAGAGATTTTGGCAGTAGTTTTTCAGGACAATGCAAAGTTAATTTTTTTTCAATAGATAGGGGTAGTTTTAACTATCGCATCACATAGCTCTAAAAAAGTGTGAAATTTTGATATATCATGTTCCTATACCTTAAATTAAAAATACATCCTCAAAACTGCATTAATGAGTGTGCACCAATGGTCCAGGGCTACAGAATTATGTCTCAGGTATGGAGCTACTTTAGTGTGCCATGAGATTCATGAACTGTGCCACCACTTTGAATACCCATGCAGAAGTGACGTCAGGAAAGTAGTTCAATCGGTTCTGTCTTCCTGGGAGGGGCAGGCTGAACCAATCGGCATTAATATTACTGTCCTCACTACTGGCTAACAAAGCTATGTAGTACTTTAGTCTACTAGTGAGCCACTTGATGTGTGCATAGGGCTAGGTTACACGTACAGTAACTTCTAACCTTCATCAGGGTACTCATCTTGTCCCTCTGCATGGACACAAGGTCGATACTGTATGTTGGACAGTGTTTTCCCCACAGCCAGCACGAGCTCCTACATCTGGAAATTTTGCTTCCTCTACCCATTCCATAAAATTAGAGATCGTTCTTTCACGTGCAGATTCCATCGTACACCACACGGAACCTTGGTTTTACCTCACAGCTGAAAGAAGGTGGCACTCAAGGCTTCTCTCTCTCTCACCCAAAACAATGCCAAACTCACCTTGGTCCATCCAATATTTGTTTTTGCATAGGTTTAGGTTACAAGTTTGAGGGCCAAGAGGAGGGAGGGATGATTTGGTGTGACTGGTGCTACAGGTGGTTCCATAAGGACTGCACCAGCATCCCATACCTCAAGGAATGTGGGGTGGACATTCCAATGGGATACAAGGAAGAGGTGCATGTGGAGTTTATCATTAGCCAGTTTGATCTCGTCCCTCTTGTGGGAAAAACCTCGACAGTTGCATTGAAGGAGATTCACCATTTGGTGGGCTTAGGAGGTTTATTTCTATTCCTCCCTCTTTTCCGTCCCACAGCAGAAAAGGGAGGGGTGCCTACAATTGGGTCTTCCTCCTCCATCTCACAGGAGGAATCCCCATCATGCCCCAGTTGGGGCATGCTGCCACTCAGTGCTTTCTGCTGTTGGCCGAAGAGCTTGGGTGGACGAACCAAAGACACACGCCCCACTGAGGGGGCAGGGGGTGTCCCTGGTTTCTTCCCTCCTCTCTCACCCATCACCACTGCTATGGAGGGGGCCAGCTGGGCTGAGCCAGGAAGGGGGCTGCTCAAAGCAGATGCCTCTGTTTGATGAGAGGCATCTGTGGCCTCCAAGGAGGCTGGGCCAGAGGCAGTGATGGAACCAGAAGAAACCTCTGGCATGGGATCGGGATCTGTCTGGCAGCCAATGCTAGCACAGACCGGTATCCCATGGACCCTACGGGCCTGAGTGGGCAAAAAACGGATGAGTGGGGGGAGTTGTGAAAGTATGTCCGTCTGGGTGCAGACAGATGACACAGCAGCCACCTTTGCAGCACCTGCATAGGACAAGCCATGACTTGGCGTCCCTGGCAAGGCTAGCAGCTGCCGCACATCTTGAAAACTGATACCCTTCTTGACACGCAATTCCTGGATGGCACGTTCCTGCAACCAGGTGGGGCAATCTCGAGAAGAGGCGGGGTGGTTTCCCTTACAGTTGGTGCAATAAGGTGCAGTCTCACAAGGCTCGGGGGAATGGTCTCCCTGCCCACAACTGCCACACATGACCCTGGCAGAACAGGAATTCTGGCCATAACCATACCATTGACACTTGAAGCAGCAAAGGGGGCTCGGAATGAAAGGTCGTACTGGCAAGCGGAGGTAGCTGGCCCTGATGTATTCTGGCAACTTGGGCCTACCAAAGGTCAGCACCAAGGTGTCAGAGGGGTGGGATTCTCCATCCCTTCGAACCAAGGTGCGGCAGACAGCCACCACACCCTGGTCCTTGAGCTCCTCCACTATGTTCTCCTCTGACTCCCCACGTAGGTCGGGGCACCGCACCACACCACTACTGGTGTTAAGGGTGCGATGGGGTTCGACCACAATGGGGAAATCACCGAGTTTCTGCATTTTAAGCAATGCCTCAATCTAGTGAAGGGTAGATGCGTCCACCAACAAGGTGCCATTCCAAAGCTTCTTGACTAAAGTCACGTCACCAGCAACGCCCTTTATGGCTTTGGCAATAAGGAAGGGCGACGCCTTCCCGAAAGCTGCACCATTCTCCCCAGATATGGAAAGAAACCAGATTTAACTGCACCTAAGGCCTCCTTAGATGCAGGGACATGCTTCGCATCGGTGGTGGAGCCCTGCACCTTAAGGCTGAGAGGTCGTTGCTTCTTGTTAAGGGCAGGTGCCGATGCAGTAGGAGGCACAGAATCGTTCCGGGGTCCAGATGGCTTACTGGGTGAACGTGGCCTCTTGTTTGGAGCACTACTCGTCTTCACAGGCTTAGCGGCAGTCGGCCCACTCAATTGGGTGGAACAGAGGTCATTGTCTTCAGGCTCAACACAAGAACAAGTCACAGAAAGAAAAGAAGAAGAAGACAAAGGGGTGGGGTTATTTGGTGCGGCCCCCAGCCTCTGTTTTAGAGTTTCAATAATTTGATTAAATTATGAAATTCACTGCCCGCAGGCCTAACCCACCACGGAGCCCAACAAGGGGACGCCCATTCGGGTCACCAAGGGTGCTCGGACAGGATACCATAAGGGTGGCATAATCCCTGAGTACCAGACCAAGGGCATCGGGGGTTGACTGCTGGTCCACACACAGTAACCCTAGGGGGTATAACCACTTATGCGCCCCTGGCCGATTGACCTAGACTGGGTATCCGCCTTGGCCTCCCGTTTTCCCTGGAAACTGTGGCCAAAGTGATGTGTTGGGGCTGTAGGCTGCAGCCTTAATCCTCGATGTCTGTCAGCCACCTCACCAGTGTGGAGTGGCCGAGAGACATCGCAGGGCATACGCCTCCTCAATCACCAGGATCTGCTTTTCCCAGGGGTGTGGGTCTCCACACATGGCAAACACGTGGGTAGGCATTTATTTACGGTCACCTCAGTGAGGAGCCTACATCGACCGAGAACAAGTCGGACCAAACACACGAACAACCATGATGGTAGTATCGTCCTGTCCAGAACACGTCATAGACAAAGACAACAGTGGTGTTGTCCTATCTGGGGCAAGAAAAAGTCACCCCTTTTAGTCGCCTCTTATGACATGCAGGTATGCAGTGTGCCTATTCTACCCCGGGCACACATGGGGGTCAGTCTCCTCTGCCCCTGGTGCTTCCGACCACCTGCATTTCTGAAATGGACCTAATGAGCTCCTCCTCCCCTCTTCTAATTACATGTTAGAAGAGGGCCACCTCAACCTATTCTCCCTCACGTTTTCAGCGATGCCCACCACCCCAGGCTATATATAAAATTCTCATGCCTAATTCCATCAGCTCTCACACCCCACTTAGGTACCACAGCATTCGCATCTCAGTTACTTCAAATCTATTGACGTATGTCTTGGGGTATATCTTTGGCTTCCCTAGCCTTGGCCAGTTGAAAATCTACTCTCCCCCTTCGTCTTTAACTGATCATGGAGGGCCTCATACTTCTGGTGTTTGGCCAGGGCAATGATGTTTTTAACTGTGGTCTTGATCTCCCTATATTGTATTTTAAATTCCTGGTCTGCTATCTCTATCCTCCCCCTGTGGAAAACAGCCCTCTTTTGCTTGATGGCCGCTTCTAGCTCATTATTCCACTACCATGTCTGCCTGCCTTGGAATGTACTTCCTACTCTAACCTGGCCTAAAATGGCTTTTCCATACTTTCTAATTCTTCTGGCGACCTTGCCCCACATGGTATCAGCTGTCCCTTCCCAATCCCAGTCTACCTGCTGTGTACTTGTGCAAATTCCTCCGTTTTGGTGGACAATTTCCACCACCTGATGACCTGCCAGGGACCCGAGGTCCCTACCCCTGTGACATTGCAGACGCCTCATGATGACGGCCCGTGGCCCACTCACGCACCCCTAATGTCCACTTTAACACTAGAAGGACAGAGCGTGTCATTTTGACATGTTTTTGTTTTTAAAATCTTACTGTCGCCAAACCGTTTAACCAAAGAGGCTCAGCTTTTGTGACTTTTCCTATATATATGCAGTGCATGCATATGTAAACTTTCAACAAAAAAGGATTAAAAGAAAAAAAGTTATGAGTCAGTTCACCTAATAGGATGAATCCGTGTCAAAATGACCCCCATAGGGAAATAGCTAAAATGATTGATACCGGGATTCCAGTCAATGATCATAATCAGAGATGGTCCATCAATGTGTTCTACAACATCCTAGATTTTGAGGCAATAAATGCATGGCTCATTTACAGACAGTGTGCATCGTCAAAAATTTCATGCAGTAACTATATTTATTCTGTACAGTAAACCATCTTTATGGGGAAACGCATCATATCAGTACAGATTCTTCAGGAACCAATAATTCGCCAATAGGCTTAATGTTATTACTACCCCTGTAAATGGTACACCTCTGTAATGGGTACACCCCTCTATTGGTTCACCTAATGCACGTCACCATTTTCAGAAAACCACCACTGTAATGGACCCACCACACCATTGGTACACCTACTACATGTCATCTTTTTCATAAAACCCCCCTCTGTAATGAGTACATCCCTCCTCAGTGATTCAGTGGGTAGCATGCTTGGTAACTGCAGCAGTGGTTCTAGGTTCGATACTGAACCAAGGTGGGTTGATTCCCTGAGCACACCTTCATTTGGATGAGAGTAAAACCATAATCCCACATGGTATTCAATAGTATTTGCAAATAAACGAACTCTCTCTACTATGGAACGGATTGATGAGGCAAAATTTCCACTGTAAAGCTTGCCCTGCTGGGTTGGTGGAATACCCCAAAGAACAGCAGACTGACAATAAATGTACATAGGGGTTTACAGTTTATTAAAGTTAGGAATTTTGTAAAATAGTTTGATGTTATACAACGCATTTTTTTCAGTTTATAAAACAAAATATAAAATAACATATGTATTGTATCCAATGGCAGATCCAGGATTTTTGTCAAGGGGGTTGAGCCAATACAGGGAGCTTGAGCTAACACAGGGGGTGTTGAGCTAAACCTCACAAATTATGTGAATATAAGTTTATGTGCATAGGGGGTTGCAACCACAAAAACCCCATCCTAGATCCACACATGATTGTATCTGTATAAATTACATGCCAGTATTATCAAAGTCAGCCATAACCCTCTTATGTACATCCCTCTGATGGGTACACTTTGCCTGGATCCCACATATGTGCCAGTTAGAGAGGTTTCACTGCATTTAGCATGATTTGTTAAAAATTGAATGGTAATAACTGTATTGCATTATTTTGCAATGGGGGTCAAAATGACACGTTGTCGTCTTTATAGGTAGGCAGAATTTGCCGTCCTTCTAGTGTTAAAAATAACATTCAAATATACTGTATGGTAAAACGGGGTAATATGCCCCAGTTGTAACAGGACAGCCATCTTTGACGAGATGGTGTTAAAAGCACTATAAGGCAATAGATTACGTGTATGGCACATCATGCATGCGTTTCTAGAAGAATTGTTGTCATTTGGTTTGGTGAAAAGAAATAAATACTGCAGTCAGCTGTAAAAGTGAATCTCCACAATTTATTGGAATGCATCTGGTAAAAGTAAATGCTCATAAACGTACTGAGATATTTTAAATTTGAAACTGGTGTATTAAGTTAAGATCCAAGTTTTCAACTCTGTACCATGTCCACAAAATATGTTATGATGGTGGAGCACATTGCACCTGTTTTGGGAAAAACGCCCCACAACATTTGGGGTAATATGCCCCACTAACATTTATGTGTTTTGCTTCAGAAAATGGGTAAAACCTATATATTAAAATAAACTAGAGCTAGTTTCAATCATAATGCTTTAGCACAGGGGTCACCAACATATAGCCAGTGGCCGGATGTGGCCCGCCAGTCGAATTTTTCTGGCCTGCAGAAGGATTCCATAAAACAGTGTTGAGCCATAGAGAAAGAACAATAAAATATTTTTCTATAAATATTTTTCTTATCAAGGAAAGTATACAGTTTGTCATAACTTCTTCCAATAAAATGGAATACAGAATTAAGCACACACAATACAGAATTAAACATAGAGAATTAATTCTGTATTCCATTTTAATTGAATAAAGGATGGAGAAGCCTACATGTGATTTATGATTTACAATTTTTACAATTTGTGGATTTTTTTTAGAATAACACCATAAATCGGGTTGTGGCCAATCAGCATTTGAAAAAATTCCTAATCCAGCCCACCAATCACAAATGTTGGAAACCTATGCTTTAGCAGAAGCTTGTTAGATGGAAAATGAAAATTTTTGTTATGAATGTCATGAGTATTACTATTCCACTAAGTAAAAAGTTGACTGGATACAATGCAGTGAATGTTTTGGTTGACTTCATTAGATATGCAACAGCCACAAAGACATTTGCAATGAATGTGCCACATAAGAGAGGCATAATTAAGTAATATTTGGAGGTGGGGGGTTTTACCCCCAGTACTGGGTAAAACGCCCCAGTTCACATATGTCAAACCTTTGTTTTATATCGTAGTTGTAGTTCAATTGTAACATTTCATTTATAGGTTTTATGAACGACTAATGTCACCTTATTAAAATTATAAAATAACATTCAGATTCACATTTCATTATTTCTAGGGGCGTATTACCCCTTTTTACCATATATAAATACGGTTTACGGAAGTTTCGCCCCCCGACGTTTCGCTCCCGACATTTCGCCCCTGTGTACTTTTCGCCCCCGGAGCTTTCGCCCCCACACATTTCGCTCCTCGGACGTTTCGCCCCCGAACATTTCGCCCCTCGGATGTTTTGCCCCTGGGAAGGTAAATGGCCGGTAAACTACGTAAACGCAAACTTCAAACGTAAAATTTACGTCATCAAAGTCTTTTAAGTGATGTTCGTCTGCTAAATTGTACTTAAAAAAATAGCGGCAGCGTCGATGCTTAAAACTACCAACGTAAAATTTGGTGCATTCGTGTGTTGCTACCTTATGTCCGAATTTTAAAAATGGAGTCGGCAAAGATATAGCCGAAAACACATCGATTTGTAGGGACTAGTGGTTTTTTAAATTAATATCATTTTTTTTAT
The DNA here is from genome assembly GCA_013389805.1 of Trigoniulus corallinus. Taxonomy (NCBI): domain Eukaryota; kingdom Metazoa; phylum Arthropoda; class Diplopoda; order Spirobolida; family Trigoniulidae; genus Trigoniulus; species Trigoniulus corallinus. The sequence continues at coordinate 20,420,146 of JAAFCE010007744.1, forward strand.
TAGATGGTAAAGTGAATTTCCAGATATTTCGGCTATGCCTTTCAGAAAGTCTATTAAATTTCTATCGTAGATGTCCTCCACAATGCGTAGCATTCTTGCCGAAATTGCTGAATTTTCACATTGCCTATTCCTTGAAACACTCAGAAAAAGGTCCGAACGAACAATGCTGTTTTTCTAGGTAAAAACAGAATAACAAAAAAACCGGCCAAAATAAGGTAAAAATCAAGGGCTGACATTGACTCAAGAGTCAGTTGGCACTAGCCCTTGATTTTTACCTTACCTAAAACGGAATAACAAAAAAAAAACGGCCATTTGCTTCCCAGGAGCGAAATGTTTGGGGTCGAAACGTCTGAGGGGCGAAATGTGTGGGGGTGAAAGCTCCGGGGGCGAAAAGTACCCAGGGGCGAAATGTCGGGGGCGAAATGTTGGGGGCGAACGTTCCGGATCCCTATAAATACATACCCTGAACTGTTGGAAACTTAAAGACACTTTCTGGGGGTCATTATGATGGAAGGCCCTAACTCGACTTAGAGGGGCAATCTGTTAGAAAAATTAAACATTGTGATCCTAAAGACACGTGGGTGAACCATAAGGAAGATGTCCTGTGTAAGTGGCAAAGGGGACGAGGAAAGGGCCAGTGTGCAAACGATAGATGAGGGACGGGCTAGAGTGCAAATGATACATGAAGATGGTGTGGAAACGATAAGAGATAAGGAAAGGGGGTGCAAACTACAGACGGTGAGGAGATCTGGCTGAAAGCGATAGATGAGCATAGAGACGGCGTGCAAATGGCAGGTGATGAGGATAGGGACGGGGTGCAAATGGCAGGAGATGAGGATGGAGACGGGATGCAAACGGCAGGTTATGAGGAAAGGGCCAGGGTGAAAACGAAAGACGAGGGTAGGGAGGGGGAGCAAGCGGGAGGAAAGATAAGAAAAGGACCATGATCTAAAGAAGAGGAAAGGGCCAGGGTGCAAACGAGAGGAAACGGCAAGGGTGCAAACGAGAGGTAAGGGCCAGGGTACAAACGAAAGGTATGGGCCACGGTGCAAATGAAAGGTAAGGGCCAGGGCGCAAATGAGATAATTGCTAGGGTGCAATTAAGGGGCAAAGGCTAGGGTGCAGATGAGAGTAAAGACAAGGAAGGGACCATCGCGTAAGTGACAGGAGAGGTGACGAGAGGGTCATGGGACAAACAAGATGAAAGGTGACGGAAGAAGCATGATGCGAAGGAGAGGAAAGGGGCAAATGAGGGAATATATGAAGAAAGTGCCATGACACAAAAATAAAGAAACGTAAGGAAAGGGCCACCATGCCCTTATATGAACCCATTAACACGACCCTGCCAATACCATATATCCTTTCCGAGTTTGACCATATTTTCTGTCCTGCGTATGGCAAGGTCATGTGTGCAAATTCTAGCCCTCCCTTCCTTCCTATCATCCCCATCACCCTCTCCGCAATATACCAGGTCAAGGCCCTTCGTACAACCTGCACCCATGATTACCTTCACATTCCTCTACCCGTCTAACCCGAGAACCAGCAGCCGGCTAATGACCTAATGTCACAGCATCTAACTTAGCGTCGCGGCTTATTTCCCTTATGGGCGAGATGGGGTAATTTCCGTGAACGACGCCAAGGAAGAGGGCGAGGGGACTCCCATACTTTCTATATTTTAATCCGTGTACAAATGGTTCTTCATCCAGTTAGACCTGTCTTTTTCCGCCTATGGTAGGGCCTGGTTCCAATTGTCAAATGCAATTGGGACGTTGCGTCGGTCTAATTTATTGGTAGGGGATAATAGGGTTTAAAGATGCCTGGGGTGAGCTGATAATCTTGGAAATTTTGTCGGACTACTGGTGAATTTTACTCCATGTAGAAAGGGATCTCGGGGACCCACCACAACGGGTCACGGCCCTGTTCCCCCTTCGACTGGAGTTCCCGCTTCAACACTAAGAAGCCAACAGACACGGCCGGGGCCGAACCAGCAACCACGAGCGCACAAGTCAGGCATGCTACCAACTGTGAGCTGTGCTCCCAACTCCTTCAGCAATTCAGACTTGCAGGAAACAACGGGTGTACTAGGCTGCCTGTTCCGGCCTTTAGCAGATGAAATAAGGCACCCGTCTGTCTCCTTGGTGTCAAAACATACGGCGATCCTTCTGAGGCCTCCGTGGAAGCAACAACTGTACTAACCCATTTGCCGCCTATGGCAGCTTTTCTTGTCTATGGCAGGGTCGGGTACTCATTATTATCCCACTGCGACACAGTGGCGATCTACTAGATGGTATTCTTATCCAGCCGGCTGCCGACCTGAGGTTGCAACTCCAACGTTTATTTATCGCCGGCCTACTGTTCGTTGGGACACTTCACATACGCCAGGGTGCGGCGAGCTCCTACAGCTGGGAATTTGACCTCATCTACACGTTGCATAGTAGAGAGGGTTCTTTGACAAACAAATGCTATCGTACACCACATGGGGCCACGGGTTTACATCCCATCCGCCGTAAGGAGCACCCTGGGGCATTGCTCTCTCGATCCAAAAAACGAACCTGGAACCATTAACGCAGTAATCGAGCAACGATTTCTGTTATTACAGAAAGCAAAAGCAAAGCAAACCCCTAACCGTTTTCCCGCCTTTGGCAGGGTCGAGTACCCGTATTGTCCATCTGCACGGGCGATATACTGGACAGTACTTTATCACAGCTGGCTACCGACCAAAATTGCAACCCATATGCTTATTTATCGTCGATCTAATGTTCGTTTGGGCACCCCACCGACGACAAGGGGCTAACTTCTACACTTGCAAATTTTCCCAAATGTACCCGTTGCACAGTAGACCCACCTCGGTGGCGCAGTGGGTAGCACGCTCGGTAACTGCACAGTAGTTCTAGGTTCCATACTGGACCGCGAGGGGGTTGGATTCTATCCCGGCGAGAAAAACACCCCGAGTATTCCTTCTTTCGGATGAGAAGTAAAACCGAGGCCCCGTGCAGTGTACGATGGCATTTGCACGATAAACACCATCTCTACTACGCAGCAGGTAAATTAGGCAAATTTACAGTTGTGAGAGCTCACCACCTGGCGTTGCGACGCCAATGCTCTAACGAACAATAGACCGACGATAAATGTAAGCTTAAGGGGTTGCAGCTTTGGTCGGCAACCGGCTTTGGAAAAACACTGTCGAAATATCGCCCTCGTGTCCATTCAGAGGAACAAGATGAGTACCCGACCCTGTCATAGGCGGAAAAAGGATCAGGCGTTTCTTCTGTACCTGTTGCATAGTGGGCTATGTGGAGATATCCTACACCACACTGGGCCACGGGTTTATTTCCCATCGGAAGAAAGGCGCACTCAGTGTCTCTCTCCATAGTAGATTATGTAGAGAGAGTTCTTTTACGCAGAAATGATATCGTGAACCACACGGGGCCACGGGTTTACTTCTCATGCGACGAAAGGCGCACTCAACACCTCCCTCCTGCTTGCTTTTTTTATTGCGTTCGTGTTTTACGGCCCCCCAACTACAAGGTCATTAGAGCCCCGTCCACTGCGTAGTTCTAATGGAGGGACTGCACAGACACTACGCTCATACGACGATTTTTGGGTATTAGCGGTGCTCAGTTTTCCCAAGGGGCCACCCATGTTATTACTATCTTGGGATGCGTTTCTTGACTTCGGTGATCAGACAAGAACTGTTGTGGACAGCGCAACCTCCTGCTTGAAGGGAGCCAGTACGGAACCTAGAACCTCTGGAAAAGTAGTCGAAAGCGTTACCTTTACGCAATAATTTGTCCGTATAGCATCAAAAGAAGTCATCCAAGGAAGAGTATGGTAAGGTGGTATGGACACGTAATGAGAAGCAGAGGGAAAAGAGATCGTTAGGTCCATTTCAGGAATGCAGGTGGTTGAAAGCACCCGGGGTAGGGGTAGACCGAAGCAGACGTCAAAGCAGGTTGTCTGTAAGAATGGGGAAGCAGCTTATTGCGTTGGACACACCAGTTCTCGTTTGATCACTGAAGTTAAGCAATGCAACCCCAGGTAGTACCAACATGGGTGGCCGCTTGGAAAAAACGGAGTATCGCCAATTCCCAAAATTGTCGCATCAGCGTAGTCTCTGCAGTTTTTGCATTAGAACGATGCAGTGGACGGAGCTCTAATGACCTTGTAGTTGAAGGGCCCTGAAACACTAACAAAGCAAAAATCTGTAAGAATATGGCATTGTGTCTAGCGAACGGGGACCTAGTGGGAGATAGACTGGGGCGGAAGGCTTGAACCCGAAGACCCGACTCTGCCACAGGCGGGATAAGGGTATGATGATGATCAAAAGAGGCCATCCACCGAGGCTAGGATCGATCCTAAAGCCGTAGAGTAGAGACTGTCGACCTCTTTGTCACAGAGGTTCACTTAGCACAGATACCAAAAGAGGAGAGGGTGCAAAACAGGAAGTCTTGCAGATTTTATCATCGAGGATGGATCAGATAGTTGAGACCTCACGGTCACACATCTGTTCAACAGGTGTAAATACCTTGGTATTTCAGTCATGTTTCATTTTTGTTCACAAAAAAACTAGAAATAAATCTTGTACTAAATTCCGAAATTTTCTTTCCCTTCCCTCAGCACCAAAACGTCTATTTTTTGATCTTAAAAATGAGTAGCAGCTCTTGCTCTGGACATCAGAGACATCACTTCTTTCACATAAGGAACGACTTCTTTCACATAAGGATCGGTCAAGTGTGATGCACATGCTTGTGACCTCCACGATACGGAATCCAAAAGGGAGCGGCTTATGGCATTGGACACACCAGTTCTCGTCTGATCACTAAAGTGAAGCAACGCAACTCCAACTAGCACTGACATGGGTGGCAGCTTGAGAAAACTGGGTACAGCTAATACCAATAATCGTTTCTTGTTTTGTTGGTGTTTCAGGGCCCTTCAACTACAAGACCATTAGAGCCCCGTCCACTGCGTAGTTCTAATGTAGAGACAGCACAGACACTACATTAATTAAGGCGACGATTTTTGGATACTAGCGATACCCAGTTTTCATGAGCGGCCACCCTTGTCAGTCCTAGCTGGGATTGTTTTGCTTCAGTGATCAGACGAGCACTGGTGTGTGAAAAACAATTCCATCTAGAACGACTACATGGAATGTACAGGTTCATTTTGAACCCTTGTTCATTTTTAACATGGAATGAAATACACATGGTTTTCAGTATTAGGTTGGTACCCGGCTGCGTAAAAATACCATTCAATATATGAGCCATGCCCACCCAGCACTGTCGTAAGCGGGAAATGGGTTAGTGATGCTGAAGGAAATAGGTTGACGCTAAATAAATAAGAAATTGATGCGTTAAGCCTGGTTCCCTGGCACGCGACACCGACGAGAATAGCGCTCTAGCAGACGACAATCCACATAAACTGATGACGTAGTTACACTACCATCTGTAAAGTAACAGTGAAATCAACGGTGAAGTGGAGTTGAGAGTTAGTTAACTGCACTTGTCGATGGAATGCGTCGCTCGAATTTGATTGGCTGTTTGAATTTTTAAATAGTTTTCTGTTTACTTTTCATTGGTTTATGTATTTTATGGTTTTGGCGCCACCAAACGTTCATATTGAAAACTATTAATTGCTTATGCGAATTCGCTCATGCCAGGGAATCAAACCAGGTGAAATTTCTGTTAGCGCCTGTGGTTTACGTCATAATTTTACTGTCTGCTCAAGCGCTATTCTCGTCAGTGTCGCGTGCCAGGGAACTAGGCTTAAAGGACCCCATACACGATCGCTCCATCTGTCCAAATGGCATGGTGTCAATCCAAAATCGCATCGTGTGTGGGGAAACTGAAGTGGACGACGTGGCGTGATGAGCTTGGTTGGATTTTTGGTCAAGCCAAAATCCACCCGATCACTCCATCACTCCATCATGCCAACTGACCATGTGTGGCAAAAACGTGGTGGAAGTATGCCCTGCCACCAGGAGTGACAACTGATAAATGGAGTGGCACCATGTCATTTGAAACAGTGGCATGATCGTGTGTGTCAAAAACGTGGTCCAAATAGGGATCATTATGCGACAAGCCGCTTTGGAGAGCGGACCATAATGGCTGGCAGGGAGTTATAGATAGATAAACTTGCAATGTTTATGTCGCGTTGTTTTTTTAAAATGAATGGTTTTGGAAATTTTTATAACCCTCCTCAGTGACGTAGTGGGGGCACGCTCGGTAACTCCGTCAGCAGTTCTAGGTTCAATACTGCACCAAGGTGGGTTGGCTTCTTTCAGGCGAGAGAGAACCTGAGTGGTGTATGTTGTCACTTGCACGTAAAAGTATGCTAGTATGTTATGCTCAGGTTTGGGGAGTAAGCCAAGCAGCCAAAACGGGCCGAACCCTAAGGACGCTGCTCGCGGATGAGGAGGAGGTAGGTGTAGGGGATGTAGGAGAGGGGAAATAAGAAGCACCCAACGTTCACTACCAACCACCCATTTTGGTACTAAATTGGGCTTGCACTGCTTAACTTCAGTGATCTGACGAGAACTGGTGTGTCCAACCCAACTCGACCACACCCTCTCTACTATGCGACGGGTAGATGAGGAAAAATTTCCAGGTGTAGGAGCTCGCCCCCCCCCCTGGCGTTCGTGGATTTCCCCAAAAAGACAAACAGTAGACTGATGATAAATAAGCATAGGGCAGTGGAGGTGAACCTATTTTTAAAGACGGGTCACAATAACACGAAAAAAGGGCAAAAAAGTTGTCCACGGGTCAGTTGCAATCACTATTTAATTTTATGAATAAAAAATTATTATTAATAATGAATATATTAGTTTATTAAAGTAGCAAATAGAGAACATCATCATAATGCCCTTATCCCGCCTGTGGCTGGGTCGGATGTATGGGTTCTAACCTCCAGGTCCCTGTTCAACCCACACAGTGATACGATAAACTAG
>JAAFCE010007744.1:20432088-20477929 GCA_013389805.1 Trigoniulus corallinus
TGGCTTCCCCTTCCACTCACCCTGTATCCACCAGGCTCTCCCCACTCCCAGTTCACCTGCCTCCGAACTTTGTTTCGGGTGCAAAAATCCACCACCTAATAACCTGCTCTGCTTTCCCTTAGTGCGCTTTGCCTGCCCCTTTAACTGGAATTCCTAGCATATGTAACATTTGGCCCCTTTCATTTTTGGAAATTTTCACTTGGAAGCAACCATCAACCTCTACCCTACGCGAACTTCTACCTTTAAAGAAATGTGAGACCTCTCCTGCTGTTCTCAGTGTTTCAAGCGTGACGCATTTACAAGTGAAAGTATCGTTGTGGGCGTTTGCTCATTCGTTAGTTCCCCGGGGACCTAACTTTTACACCTGCCCTGTAACCAACCTTGCTTAAGGTTTAGATTCGGGGCAACATTAACAACACGTGGCGTAATATATATAGAGCATCACCATAACCCTTCTTCCGCTTATGGCAAGGTTGGGTACCATGTTTTGTCCCACTGTGACACAAAGGGATCTGTTGCACGACATTTTTAAGGAGCCCGCTGCCAAACTCATGATGCAATGACCATGCTTATTTATTTTCGTGCTGGGTACTTTTCCTCCACCAACGCTAGGGCTCGAGCTCCAACACCTGGAATCTCCATGTTGCACGTAGAAAGGGCCCTTTTACGTACAAGCGACATCGTGCATAACACATGGGACCACGGCTTTGCATTGCATCCCATCGGACGGAAGAAGTCACCAGGGCCCACTATGGCAGTGGGGCACTACCGATGCCAGGAGCCAAGCATTTACACCGTTTGTGTTTTTGGTATTTAAGGGCCCTTAGAGCCCCGTCCACTGCATAGTTGTAATGCAGGAACTGCACAGACACTAAGCTAATGCGACGATTTTTTTCGGTATTATCAGTTCTTAGTTTTCCCAAGCGGCCACCCATGTCAGTACTAGCTGGGATTGCGTGGCTTCAGTGATCAGACGAGAACTGCTGCGTCCAACTCAATAAAGCCACTCCTCCTAAACCTGGTTATTATGAAAATCAATGCATTCCACGCAGAGAGGGGCCATTTTCGTACACCCCATACGGGGCCAGGACTTTACCTCCCATCCGACGGAGGGCACATTGTGGGTCTCGGTCTCACTCTCCATCCATCCCTCCCACTCCGTCCTGCTCGCTCTCTCCGTCTCCATCTCTCTCCCCTTCCCTCGAAGAGGAGCCAACCCACCTCGATCCGGTATCGAACCTGGAACTACTGAGTCACCGGGGCGAGTTTTGCTACATTTATCTCACCCGACAAAAATTGCTTTCGGAAATCAGTACAGAGGTTGTTGGGGCTATCCCCAGGTTCATTCTTCCCAGTTATTAAAACGCCTCGTAGAAAATGGTGGTAGGATAAGTTGGAAATTTAAGTGGCAATTAGCTGATTCCGCGTTCAAATCCGGCAGTTCAAATCTATAGCCCACTCTTGAATTTACAAATGATTGGTGTGTGTTGCAGGCCAAAATAACATTAACATAACACTGCCAAATAGAACTAACCCCTCGCAGATTACCAGGTGAGAAATGAGCCTCTGCACACACTGCATGAGCCTGGAATTCAGGAATCAAAGGCTGCATGTCGTGGTTTTTCACACGTAACCATCCATCCATCTGTCCGTTTAACCCCCTCCCCGATTCCACTCCAAAAAACTTTATATTCTCATAAAACAGGGCGGGGGCGCTGCAGAGTGCTCCTCTTTTAGCTATGTCTCTATCTGACATGGTGAGAAAATGAGGGTAATTGGTACCCCCTCGAGTCAAGGGTCCCGCTTGAACCATTTGACAATTAAATTCGTTAATGGCCACGTATATTTTACTCCATTTTATACAGGCCAAGAAACCTCTACCAAAACTTCTGGAGGGGATATATTTACCCCTAATCTCTAATTTTCTTAACATGAGAGGAGGGGGAGAAGAGGGAGCAGGGGAGGAGAGAGGAGGGCCAGGGGATGAGAAGAGGGGGCAAGAGAGAGAATAGGGACAAGGGGAGGAGCGAAGAGAGGCCGGGAGAGGACAGGGAAGAGGGGCCAGGGGAGGACAGGGAAGAGGGGCCAGGGGAGGACAGAGAAGAGGGGTCAGGTGAGGACAGAAGAGGGGAAAGGGAGGAGAGAAGACGGAGAAGTGGGGGAACAAGATGGAACAGGGGGGTCAAGACGGATTAGGGGTGGGACAAGACGAAGCAGAAGGAGAGAAGACCGACCAGGGGTGGAGAAGACGGAACAGGGAGGAGGTAAGAGTGCATTAATTTCACTCACATTAACCCCTAGTTTTTTTTTCCTGTTTCTTCCCCTCTCCTCTAGTAGTCGTTGACCACAACCGTGTGTTCGCGCACGGAAAGGGAGGGTAAATGCTAATTTTAACTATTGAATATAATCAATCTTATTATATCTATTTCCCATCCTTCAACAGGGGGTTAAAAAAAGACCCGACAGGGGGTAAAAAAAGCCGAAAAAGCCGACATTAAAAAGTATCACGTTAGGGGGCTGACTAAAAATAACTAGTAGATATAATTTATATTTGAAAATAATTAATGCTTGTTTGACAATGTCTTGCATTTATCTCTCTCCACACCCTCACCACTGACGGGTCGAAAACAAAAACATGAGAACAATGTGCCCCTGTACCCTACCCCCAGCCCTCGTCCCTTCTAATTTCGTTATTTTTTGTCCCACAGTACGTGTTATGCAAGTAGAGCAAAACTAAGAGGGAGGAACGAGTCCGACTGTTGATGAGGGTAAATTCAGGCCTCTAAGCAGTTCAGAAAACAATCGTTTCGCCCTCAAATAACCTCCCACCCACCTATGGCAGGGCACAGTGGTCTCAAATCCCAAAATGCTGGCCAAAATATGAAACTCTGCTTGCATGTGCATAAACGTTTGTTTCCATAGTTGTCTCACCTTGCTGATTATGAATATGTAGGAAAAAAGGGAGAAGAGTCAGATTCAAAATAATTGTCAGAGAGAGTGATTACTGAGAATGAAAACCAATAAGTCACAAATTTAATTTTATCAGTCAATTTAAGCATTATAATTTAAATTTGTAAATTTATTAATAAATTACTTTTTGTTTAAAATAAAAAATATGGTTTTTAAACAAAAATTTAAAATCATTATAAGAGCTCTCATCAGATACGTTATCTGAATTTTCATCAGACTCAGCAGATAAAGTTCGTATAAGGGTTCCTGGTATAAGTAATAGTTTCATTGCATCCTCTGAGAAAGCTTTCACTTTCTTTTGGGGCAGTTTTCATATGTCCGCTCCTCTCTGACAGGTGACACTTTAACCTGCTGCGGTGGCGAAGTGGTTAGCACGCTCGGCAACTGCGCCAGTAGTTGAGGGGATTAGAATCAAAACAGGATTTCTCCATTTTTGACAAAATTGAGATAGCAGCATATGCGGAAATAACACACTTCAAGCTATCATTTCAGGGTTTTTTTGCAGTAGTTTTCACAAATTTGGGACCCTAAAATTTCCAAAACAATCACTACATTTTACATACATGCTGGCAAAACTCCAGAAGGTTTTTGGCGATTATCTCAGAATGAGTTTTTGGGAGAATTCCTGTTTTGATTCTAACCCCCTCAGTTCTAGGTTCGATACTGGACTGAGGTGGGTCGGCTTCTTTTGGGTGGGGAAAGAGGTCGCGAGTGTGCCTTCTTTTGGATGAGAAGTAAAACCGAGGTCCCGTGTGGGTGTACGATGGCACTTGCACGTAAAAGAACCCTCTCTACTACGCAACGGGTAGATGAGGCAAAATTTCCAGGAGTAGGAGCTCGCCCCCTGGCGTCGGTAGCATTCCTCAACGAACACTAGACCGACGATAAATAAGCCTAGGGGTGCAGCTTTGACCGGCAACTGGCTGCAGAGAAAACTATGATCAATATATCGCCCTGTGTCCATTCAGAGGGACAAGATGGGTACCCGACCCTGTCTTAGGCGGGAAAAGGGTTAGGAGTTGCTTTCTTGCTTTCCATATTTACCTTTAAATCACGATTTAAATGGTATTTCATCATATGAAAAATCGCTTTTGTTGAAAATATAATTCATTGAATTATTCTGAAATTATATCATCATCATCATACCTTTATCCCACCTGTGGCAGGGCCTGGTCTGCGGGTTTTAGCCCTTCACTCCTGCCTATCTCCCAACCAGGTCCCCGTCCACCCCACAAACTACCATATCCTTATGGACAACCTGCTTTGGTGTCCCCTTGCTCTGGGTGCCTTCAACCACCTGCATTCCTGAAATGGACCGAATGAGCTCCTTCTCCTCTCTTCACATTACGTGTCCATACTCCCTCAACCTATTCCCCTTCATTTTGTCGGCGATGTCCACCACCCCAGGCTACCTCTAATATACAGTACTCATTCCAAATTCCATCAGCTCGTGACACCCCAATCATGTACCTCAGGATTTGCATCTTGGCTACTTGCATGTGATTAATGTGGCTCTTCCTCACTGTCCAACACTGATCCATATAGTACAGCTGGCCTAACCACTGCCCTGTAAAACTTGCTCATGAGAGGAGATGGGCACGTAAAACTTGATCATGCAATTATATCTTTTATAAGTTATTTCCTATTCAGAACCACACCTACTGGGGTATTGGACGTTAGGTACCAGCCGGCTTCCAACCTTATGCTTCAACTCTTTCGTTGAGGAACTTTCCTTTTACCGATGTCAGGGGACGAGCTCCTACATCCCATGTACTACTAAGAAGTCAAGGTCGCTCCCTGCCGTATGTGAACGACCCTCACCCTCTGGAAGATTACAGTATTAGGTAGGCAGGCGGTAAGATGAGCATACCGTCCAATAGATTGCTTTTAAATTCCTAGTGCACTTGAGACAGAAGGTTATGGGGTAGGGCGGCATTCCCCGCAGACAATCTGCTCAATATTCCTGCAGATTACAGACACCTGGCTGGGGTGCCCCCAGTCAGAGCATTTTCATCAAGAATACGGGCTAATCTTAAATTAGGAACGTGGAATGTGGAGACCCTTACAGTAGTGGCTCCCGACCTTGATGCTACTGCGCCTCCAACAAAATGTTTTTTCTTCGTGCCTCCTTGTCATTTCATGCATGGTGTGTCTGTCGGGGACACTATCATATGCCTTCTCCAGGTCAACTAATACTGCATGGAGGTTCTTCTTTGCTGCCCTATGCTTCTCTATCATCTGTCATAGAATAAAGATTGGATCCATGGTGGAACTACAGTACTAGGAATAAACCCAAATTGATTTCCTCAGACACTAGTTTGGTCTCTGAGGCGACATTCTATGACTCCTTTCCAGAGCTTCATAGAATGGCTCATCAGCTTTATGCCCCTATAGTTTCCACAGTCCTGGGCGTCACCTTTGCCCTTGACCAGTTGACCTATCCAACTCTTGCCATGCAGATGGCATCCTGTCATCATTTGCTAACTTATTGAAAACCTTCCCTAGCCATGTAATTCCTGTAGTCCCCAATGTGCGCCAAAAATCCATGGGGATCTTATCAGGGTCTACTGCTTTTTGACCTTTCATCTTTTGAAGGGCGCTGACTATTTCTCCCTTTCTATCCTTGTCATAATATTATTCAGACCCTTTAGTACATCTTCGTTGGAGTCCCCAAGCCTTCCCAGGGCATCCTAAAAGAAAAAGAATAAATAAGATAAATACTGCTGTTAAAATAGTTTGAACAGAGGAGAGCTGATGTCATAAATGGAGTGGTTAGGAGGGAAAGGGTTTGTTTCATTCCTGTTTTAGAGCCTTTAAACAACCATGGTCATTGGAGTCCCGTCCACTGCGTACTTCTAATGCAGAGACTTCCCTGGGGTTGCGTTGCTTAACTTCAGTAATGAGGCGAGAACTGGTGTGTCCAACGCAATAAGCCGCTGCCAGTGGAGTCTGCAAAGACACTACGCTGATAGGACGATTTCTGACAATTAGCGGTGACCAGTTTTCCCAAGCGGCGACCCATGTTAGTACGAGCTGGCATTGCGCTGCTTAACTTCAGTGACCAGACGAGAACTGGTGTGTCCAACGCAATACAGCCGCACCGTGGATACGGCACAGCCGAAAACCACTGCTTCACCAAGGCCACGGGCTCGATGGAGGAGCACACAGGTGAATCTTCAAGATTCACAGAGGAATAACCGCCTGAATACCCAACGCTTGAGGGTTTGTTCGTTCGTTGGTGTTTTTGGGCCCTTCAACTACAAGCAGAGGCGTCGCTAGGTTTGGCGTCTCCCGGTGCGGTGACGCCATGGTGTCACCCCCCCCCTCTCCAGAAAAAAAGCCGCTCTGTTCCTTATTCTGTTTTGGTATCATCCCATTTCTCATGGTGCGAGGAGTGTCACCCGGTGATGAGACGATTTTTGGGCATTAGCGGTACCCAGTTTTCCCAAGCGGGCACCCATGTCAAAACTAGCTGGGGGTGCGTTGCTTAACTTCAGCGATCAGACGAGAGCATGTGCATTCAACGCAATTTACCGCTCCCAACGCGTGACGGAGGAAGAAATACATGATCCCCAAAGTCTCGACAGATCAACAAAAAACATGGATTCCCAAGACACGAAAGAAATGCTAAGGATGCCCAAGACTTCCGGAAGAACACACCGTGGTTCCCTAACACTGGAAGGAAGAATGAACACCTGAATTTTCAAGACTGGAAGGAGGACCAAACACACGAATCCCCAAGGCTCCATAGAAGAACAAACGAATGAATCCCCTGAGGCTGCGACCACAAACACCGGAAACAGACTAGAAATCCTCAAACGTGAAGAGGTCACACATGATGACTATGCAATGCTTTAGGCACGTCATCTTGTTAAAACAATGACAGCATAAGGCCGATCCCACGGCCGCCGCTCGAAAGGAAACATGCAGATGGGGTTTCCTTAATGAAATTCAGAGGTGCTCTCTCTCTCTACCACCCTTCTTTACAATTTGACGAGGCGGATACACCTCAAGACAACCACCACTAGGATTCTACAGTAATAGCAACAACAACTTCAGTTACCAAGTACAAAAAACTTCGTTAACCTGAACCGTAAGTCACCAGCAATGTTAAATGTAATTTCCAAGATATTTGCGGTCATCGTGATTTGATTATTTATTATTCAAACTCCTTCACCTGATCTCTTAACTGCACACAACGTGAACTGCCTCCCACGCTCGAATCATGATTAAAGCTAGTTAAGTGCGTGACGTCATCGCCCCCTCCCTAATCTGATACTCTGACATCATTAGTTTACCTTTCAGTAAGTGGTAGCAGTTTGCCAGCCCACCCTCCCTCTACTCCAGCCCATTTTCCTGTCTTCCATCATGCTTTTCTCCATCAGAGACATTAGGCGCCATTTCTTATGGAGTCGTCCCGTCCCAGTCTGGCCGCCATTGAAAATTCTGTTTTTTCTTTTCCTTATAATAGCTACATCTTCCTCATCGTCTTACCGTGGAAGAAGGCATTAGGCAGGAGGGATGGATAGGTGAGGTGATGAATCAAAGGAACACTGCAGGAAGTGCAGAGGTACACGACAAAAAAAGGGGTGGGGAGTGCACCTGCCGCTCTAATTTAGATTATCATCATTAGTCAGATGAGATTTTTTTCAATTAATAACTGAAAAGGGAAGGAAGGGTAGTACGTTATAAGGTTACACTCTCCATTCATCGAATATTTATCCTAGCCATTAGTACTGAAGTCACGCCGCGCATGCGCACGTCTGTCTACTCTCAAGGTATTTTACAGACGTAGTTTAGAGTGGGGGTCAATTTCGCAGTTATACGAGCAGGTGACATCGGACAGCCATCTCAGAACCTAAATTTTATTAGCCCTGGTGAGAGAGAGCCACATGTTAGCGTTCCGTCTCTATTTCTCTCTCTCTGTCTCCCTCTCTCTATTTCTCTCTCTCTCTCTATGTCTCCCTCTCTCCATTTCTCTCTCTCTATGTCTCCCTCTCTCTATTTCTCTCTCTCTATGTCTCTCTCTCTCTCGTCCCTCCCTTTCCATGACCAATAGTCCAACCATGGATTCTAAATTAAACACAAATTTCCCGTGCTAGGAGCTCGCTCCCTGGCGTCGTGGATTAAAAGTGCCTCGAATCACGTAACAAAACTGTTTTTGTGGTTTAAAGGTAACATTCATTATACGTAGAAATGACCCATCATCATCATCCTCACTAACCGTCGATCCGCGATAGTACCCTTTCTTCCATTCTTGAAATGATTTAGGATCATTCTGTGGTCTGTTACCTTTGTTTTTACACCCATCCTAAAGTGCTCAGACCTGCGGAAATTATTTATTTTTAACCTTCCGTCGACCAGGTGACGATTTCTGTGGCACACACTACAAGGTGGGGTCTGCGATGACAACAAAAAGACTTTTTGATTTTCAAGGCTTAAATATTCAGATCAAGGGCATTATTATGGATATTAAATTAAATACCATCCATACAGTGCTTTGAAAAAGTCTGAATACACCTACAGTTTTTCTCAAAAATTACCAAAAATTCCAAAATTATTACGGTTTTTTGTAAAATACATCAACTGATACACTTATTTGGCTTTCCTACTTACAATCCAGTAGTAATTTTCATTGACATTTTCGATTTAATAATTAAAATTTTAAAAATAGTCATGATCAATAGAAAATCGGCGTTGAAAAAGTCTGAATACAGGGAAGATATGTGTAGTTAAAATTGTAAGTTTTTTCTGAATTTCCAAACTTTTTTCTTCATCATCATACTTTATTTATTAACGAAGCTGACTATACGTGTTTTGGTGAGAAAAAAATATTTAGATAGAATTTGGAAGAAAGTTATCGATGATCGGCCCACCAAAACGGAAGAAAATTGAGTCGGCAGGGAGAAAAACTATTTTAGACCCATAAAATTATGGAAAATCATATTCAATCATGTCCAATATTTTGAAAATACCTCTACAGAGTGTTTTTAGACCATTGAAATTTACAGTAGAAGTTAAAACGTATTGCATAAGTGGACGTCCCAAGAAAGTTGATAACTTTGCCATTAAATTTATTTTAAGAAAAATTTGGAAAACTCCATCTGGAACACTTTCAAAATTGATATCTGACCTGTAATTATATTTGGGTAAAAAAATTACATCCATCAACAATTTGCAAAGCACTCCACAGGGCCCAAGTACAAAACATACAACACTGTGCGAAAATGTTACTTGCTTTTTACAGCTCTTTTTGCTGATGAACAGCTTCTGCACAGTTTCACAGTGTTGTATGATTTGTACTTGGGCCCTGTGGAGTGCTTTGCAAATTGTTGATGGATGTAATTTTTTACCCAAATATAATTACAGGTTAGATATCAATTTTGAAAGTATTCCAGATGGAGTTTTCCAAATTTTTCTTAAAATAATGTCCCGCTAAAACATGATTTCAGACCACTGTGCGCCGGCTGCGACCTAATGCTCAAGCTCTTTTACTTACTAATCGTTGGCTACTTGTTAGTTGGAATATCTTTCCTCCGCCACGCACCGTGACGCTAGGAAACGAAGGTGAGCTGCTACACCTGCAAATTTTGTCTTTCTACAGCAGCGATTCTCAACCACTGTGCCACGAGATTCAGGAAATGTGCCGCCACTGCAAATACAGTAGAACTCCAAATATCCGAATCAATTGGTACTGGACCCCATTCAAATAGTCAAAAATTCGGATTATTGGATTTCTTCTGAAAAAAGGGTCTAAGTAGGAGAAAAAAACTATTTTTAAATAAAAAGAGCGTTTAATTAATTAAATGAAAAGACAAAACTTTTACATATTAACCGTACTTAAAAGGGCTGTACATTAGTACAGTATGTATGTGTACCATACTGTAAATGAAAGTCAATTCTTGCTGAACATCTCGGTCAAAGTAAGCTGTTTGTCAGTATCCGTTTTCAGGCAGCCAAGTCGCGCATTATTTTGCAAATCGCAGTACGTTCCCTCTTAATTGTTTTTTTCTGAAATTCAGAAAGCAATTCGGATAATCAGCGATTCGGATAGTAGGAGTTCGAAAAATTGGAGTTCTACTGTACCCATACATAAGAGACGTCTGATAAGTAGTTCAATCGGTTCTACCTTCCTAGGAGGGAGTGGTTGAATCAATGGCTAGCATATGCTCGAGGGGTGAACTGGTGAAAAAGGTGCGGGAGGCAAGGTACTTAGGATCAACGTTTCCCCATAGAATCAATGGGGGGGTGGTTGAAATGGAAACAGGCAAACGGAGTCCTGTGTGATAGGAGAGTCCCAATCAAGCTGAAAGGGAAGTTTTACGGGACAGTGGTTAGGCCAGCTAAGCTGTATGGATCAGAGTGTTGGGCAGTGAAGAAAAGCCATGTAAATAGAATGCAAGTGGCCGAGATGCGAATGCTGCGGTACACGTGCGGCGTCTCAAGGGCAGATAGAATTAGGAATGCATATATTTGAGGTAGCTTGGGGGTGGTGGACATCGCCGTAAAGATGAGGGAGTTAGACTCAGGTGGTATGGACACATTATGAGAAGAGGGGAAGAGGAGCTCGTTAGGTGCATTCCAGGAATGCAAGTGGTCGGCAGCATCTGGGGTAGGGGGAGACCAAACCGGACGTGGGAACAAGTTGTCTGGGGGACATGATGTTGTGCGGGGTGGACGGGGACTTGGTGGGGGACAGATGGGAGTGGAGGGTTAGAACCCGCAGACCCAACCCCGCCATGGGCGTTGTTGCTGTTGTTTGTTGGAGTTTAAGGTCCCGTCAACTACGAGGTCATTAGAGACCCGTCCACTGTACAGTTCTAATGCATATACTGCACAGACACTACACTAATGCGACGATTATTGGGTATTAGCAGTGCCCAGCTTTCCCGAGCGACCACCCATGTCAGTACTAACTGGGCTTGCGTTGCTTAACTTCAGTGATCAGACGATAACTGGTGTGTCCAACGCAACTCGCCGCTCCCCCGCCACGGGCGGGATAAGGGTATGATGATGATGATGACTACTGGCTAACAAAGTCTACATAGTCTACTAGTCACCCGCTTGATGTGTACATTGGGCTAGATTACAAGTAACTTCTAACCCTCTTCCCGCCTATGGCAGGGTCGGATACCCAGCTTGTCCCTCTGAAAGGACACAAGGGAGATGTATTGGGCAGTGTTTTCCGGTTGCAGACCAAAGCTTCAACCTCTATGCCAGTGGTGGCGAACCTGTGACCCACCGAGCAATTTTAAGTGACCCAAGCGCGATCATATCTAGTTTATCGTCATGGGGACATCGCGAAAAATGAGGGACAGTAGGTTGAGGTGATATGGACACGTAAGGAGGAGGAGTTCGTTAGGTGTACCCAGGGCAGGGGGTGACCAGTTGTCCGGGAGGATATGGTAGTGTGTGAGGTGGACGGGAATCTGGTGGGAGGTAGAGCATAAAAATTAAATAGCGCTTCCAGCTGACCCGCGGAAAACTTTTTGTTTCTTTTTTTCGTGTTATTGTGGCCCGTCTTCAAAAAAGGTTCGCCACCACTGCTCTATGCTATTTATCGTCTTCTACTGTTCGTTGAGACATTCCACTGAAGCCAGGGGCGAGCTCCTACACCTGGAAACTTTTGCTTCCTCTACCCATTCTATAATAGAGGGGATTCTTTCACGTCCAGATGCCATCGTACACCACACTTGTTTGTTTGTTTGTTGGTGTTTAAGGTCCCGTCAACTACAAGGTCATTAGAGACCCGTCCACTGCATAGTTCTAATGCATACACTGCACAGACACTACACTAATGCGACGATTATTGGGTACTAGCAGTACCCAGCTTTCCCGAGCGACCACCCATGTCGGTACTAACTGGGCTTGCGTTGCTTAACTTCAGTGATCAGACGAGAACTGGTGTGTACAACGCAAATCGCCGCTCCCGTACACCACACGGCACCTCAGTTTTACTTCTCATCCGAAAGAAGGCGCACTCAGGGTTTCTCTTTCGCTCGAAAATAGCCAACTCACCTCGGTCCAGTATCGAACCAAAAACTACTGACGCAGTTACCGAGCGTGCTACCCACTGCGCCACCGAGGCGAGTTTATGCATAGGGTTAGGTTACAACACAACTTTATGTGCCTCGAAATGTGCCGTTGTTAGTTTGTCGCCAAATTTTTAAACTATTAAAAGTGTACCGGGACGAAAAATAGGTTGAGAATCGCTGTTCTACAGGTTTCAAGGAGGTTGAAAACACTGCCCAACATGTTCCCGACCCGTTCAAAGGTGGGAAAAAACGAGTGTGGCAGTGACGATGATGAAGTTCAATAACGTAGGGATTCAAAATTTCAGCAGGTTTGTCTGGAACCCTATCACAAAATTCGAAGAGAACTAATTTATCTTAGTCAACTAATGCAGTTTCTGGTGTGAAAGCAAAAACAGATTCTGTGTATATTTGAGTGGTGGAGCACCAAGCTGAATCTTGGTGAATCAAATTCGGAATTAATTCTGAGTAATCCGGATTCGTTTGGTACGAAGCGAGCCTTAGAGATCACTCGGGATCAGAACCCCATCGAGTAGATTAAACACTCAGGTTCAGGGCCCATCAAGAAACCTTGGAGTCACAGACCATCGAGCACCATAGAAACCTTGGAGTCACAGACCATCGAGCACCATAGAAACCTTGGAGTCACAGACCATCGAGCACCATAGAAACCTCGGGATCACAGCCTGTCGACCACCCTAGCTATTCAGGATTAAATCCCCTCGGAGAACTTATCCACTCGGAATCAGAATCAGAGCCGTTAGAGATCACTCGGGATCAGCACCCCTCGAGTAGATTAAATACTCAGCTTCAGGTACCTTAGAAACATCGGAGTCACAGCCCCTCGAGTACCATAGAAGCCTCGGAATCACAGCCCATCGTCCACCTCAGAAACCTCAGGATTACGGCCTCTCGACCACATTAGAAACCTCGAGATCACAGCCCTTCGAGCACCCCACCTATTCATAATTAGATCTCCTTACCTAACTGGAGTCTGAGCCTTTCATGGGCTTTACGACACCCAGGATCAGAGACCCTTCGGCACCTTATGAACTTTGAATTGAAGAACACTGTGCACTTGCTCCCTCTTGCGCCCTTGCAGCCTGAAGTGGGGAAACTTCGGGTATCCTTTAATGATGGAGTCATAAATTAAATGTTATTAGTTCCCACCCACTTCACCTAAGATAAATGTGCGTGTGCCACGCTTGCCGTTTTCGATACCACAAAACAGCAAGAGATGACGAACATCCGGTAGGCAATGAGGTCTAGCGTCCCACTCTGGTAACTCATATTTTTGCCTGTTTTATGAGAAATACTGTAAGTACCGGTTAAACTTCTTTTTAAGTCAATTAATCAAATTGCTTTGGTATTCAGGTGGGTGGCCATTGGCTTTCATGTTCAGTTATCAGTTGTATCAGTGCTGAACATTGCAACAACCAATTGTCACTAAAATTTTTGGGTGGTTCACTCATCAAAATGTCCCATAGCACTCATCTCACTGATGCACGTAACCCACAGTGTCAAGATAATAACTTGACCACTCGACAGACTATGTAGGCCATCAGTTTTGGAGTTTAAAATTAAAATTTTGCGAGGCAAGCAGGAAATGCGTGACGGTGATGAAATGAATCATACAAATTGACCCTCTGAGTTATTACAGTTTCATAAAAATGGTCCAATGGGTCAGTCGTGAACTACGACGACCCTATTTCCGTCTATGACAGTGTCGGATGCTAACTTTGCACGTTGGGACACAAGCGATCTGTTAGGCGGTATTTTTACCCAGCCGGCTGTCAACCTGATGCTGAGCCCCTTCTGCTTATTTATCGTCGGCCTATTTTAATTCATTGGGTCCAAATAGATAAAAACATATTAAATTACGGTCCATACCAGTCTAATCTGGCCCAATTCTAATATGAGCCCTAAACTTCGCATTATCAATCCTTGACATTTCGTTTTCGTTTGTTGGTGTTTAAGGGTCCACAGTGTAGTTCGTATGCAGAGACTGCACAGACACTACACAAATGCGACGATTTTTGGGTATTAGCAGTACTCAGTTTTCCCAAGAGGCCACCCATGTCAGTACTAGCTGGGGTTGTGTTGCTTAACTTCAGTGATCAGACGAGAACTGGTGTGTCCAACACAATTCGCCGCTCCCAACAATCCTTGACAGGAAACCCAACTGTTTCAATTCAAGCATAAAGCTTGCAGTGAACCATAATTACTCGAAAGCTCACTCGTCCAATCCGTACAGGTACTCAGGAGTCTAGCCTAACAGAAGGCCGCCATTGGCCCAACCCAAAGAGGAAATCCATATTGACGATTCCTAACAGGAGATTTCTCTGGTCCAATCTGCAGTTATCATCTTGGCAAGGAACACAACTTGTTAAATTCAAGGCCCAACCGCCACAAGAAGCCTGAAGTGGCCAGCTGTGTCAAGAAACCCGACTGGCCCAACTCAAAAACGGAGAATGCTGGCTCAAAGCAAGTATGGAGCCTAGAGTGGCCCACGTTGATAGGAAACCCCAATGACCTATCCGAGTAGAAGGGGTTCATCCTAACTGAAAATCTTCAATGGCACAATCCAAAGAGGTAGTTCGTGCTGATCGTTCCTGACAGGAAATCTCCCTGGTCCAATCAGCAGTGATCATCCTGGTAGGACACCCAACTGGATTAATCAAACTATGGCAGCATTTCAAGGCAAGAAACACACTGATCCAAATCAAGCATGGAGCCTGCTGTGACCCATAATGAAAGGATACTGCTCTGGCCTAAACCAAGCCAGCAGTGACCCACAATGACAGGAAGGCCCTCTGGCTTTATTCATACAGGAAGCCAGCCGTGAACCCATTCACGTAGTTAGCCAGCAGTGGCCCATTATAAGAAACCCCACTGTCCCAAATTAAGCATGGCTCATAATGACAGAAAATTCCTCTGGCCCCGTAAATGTAGGAAGCCAGCAGTGGACCATTACGCCAATAAACCTCACTGGCCCAAACCAAGGATGTAACCTGCAATGGACCATTATGGCACTAAACTAGGGTTGCCATACGTCCCGGTTTTGAGGTCTGTGTCCCAGTGTCCCGGTCCGACAGTCAATTGTCCCGGTCGATTTAAAATTTTCGCACGTTAAACAATTATTTTCCGATATCATTGCATTCAGTACTGCGCATATACAGTACGTGCCTAGAGATTTGGTACAGACTCGTCCATGAAACACATCACAGTTTGTCAGTGAAACTGACTGTTTGGGAACGATCCACCATTGATCCCAGGGGCGGGTCCAGACGAGGGGCAATGCAGCAATTGCTCCACCCTCACTGTCTGAATGGGGCGCAACTGATGAGGCTTTTTTGCATTGCTACCCCAATTTCTACACTGCCAGTCCAACAGATGCAGTCCAATCTGTAGTTGGCTACACCTCTGAAGATAGGTCATTGTCAAAGGGGCAGGAGAAGACCTTTTTGTAATTGCTAGCTAGATGTATACTAAGGGATTATGAATTATAAAAAATATTTTTAATAAAGCTATGAATGTTTATAATATGAACTCTTGCAATTTTGTTGAAAAATTGTTTTAAGGGCGGGGGATGTCCCGGTCGGTGGCCCGACAATTATG
Source organism: Trigoniulus corallinus (assembly GCA_013389805.1). Taxonomy (NCBI): domain Eukaryota; kingdom Metazoa; phylum Arthropoda; class Diplopoda; order Spirobolida; family Trigoniulidae; genus Trigoniulus; species Trigoniulus corallinus. The sequence continues at coordinate 20,447,709 of JAAFCE010007744.1, forward strand.
GCAACCCTACACTAAACCCCACTGGTCCAAACCAAGGATGCAGTCTGCAGTGGACCATTATGACAATAAACCCCACTGGCCCAAACCACGGATGCTGCCTACAGTGGCATATAATGACAGGAAACCCCTCTGGTCCCTTGTTTATTGGTGTTTTAGGGCCCATCAACTACAAGGTCATTAAAGCCCCGTCCACTGTGTAGTTCTGATGCAGAGACTGCACAGACACTACAGTATTGCGACGATTTTTGGATATTAGCGGTCACTCGCGGATCCAGGGTTGGGTTTTTGGGGTTGCAATCCCTCCATGCACATATAAACTTATTTGCATAATATATGCGAGCTTTAGCTCAATCCGCCCCTGACGAAAATCCTGGATCCACCACTGCTAGCGGTACCCAGTTTTCCCAATCGGCCACCTATGTCAGTACTAGCTGGGGTTGCGTTGCTTAACTTCAGTGATCAGACGAGAACTGGTGTGTCCAAGGCAATTTGCCGCTCCATCCTCTGGTCCCATTCATACAGCAAGCCAGAAAGGGCCCATGCAGACAGGAAACTGCTAGCCCAATTTGGACAAGACAAGCACATTGGCCCATTCCACAGATGCAACAAGCTCGCTGAGCCGTACGGGGCTAAGTGTTTGGATGTGTGCAATAATGGCGCCGTGTTCAAAACTGACCAGAATGAAGTCTGTTTAACCCTTCTACAAAGAGAAAAGCGCGTGGTCATTTTAACCATCAGGCAACTTTGAAGAAAGAATGAGGTTACAACTGCAAGAAATAATAAAGAAATAAGAGGCCAGCAAACAGTATGCGGTAGATAAACAAATAGAGGACAAGACCCGTTCTTCTCACGAAATCGGAATTAGCGCTTCCTTCCGGATCCGAACACTTTTTTCCTTTGGTCTTCTGCGATTCTTTTTTGATTTCTTTGTGTTTTAGGGCCCTACAACTACAAAGGTCATTACAGCCCCGTCCACTGCGTCTGTCTAAAGCAGAGACCGCACAGACGCTACGCTGATGAGACGATTTTTGGGTATCAGCAGTACCCAGTTTCCGCAAGCGGCCACCCATGCTAGTACTAGCTGGGATTCCGTTGCTCAGACGAGAACTGGTGCTTCCAACCAAATAAGCCGTTCCCTTTAATTTCCTACTCGTTGGTAGGTTCCGCCGATAGCAAAGTCAGGAATCCCGTGGGATCTGTATGCTAGTTTTGCTGGGGGTTTACGGCCCTTAAACTGCAATGGTCATTAGAGCCACGTCCACTGCGTAGTTCTAATACATAATCTGCACAGACACTCCGCTTTCCGATGATTTGGGTATGAGTAGTACCCGGTGTTCTCTAGAGCAGGAATGTCAAACTCGTGGCACCCCGAGGGCCACATCTTAACATTTGCGTTGTCATGAGGGCCATGCAGTGTTGACCATTTTTTTATTTTGGAAATCTGTTTTTAAAAGTACCAAGACAATTGTCGAAATTGTATTTAATTAACAATAGTTTTAATCAAAATATGGCACATGGCACCCCATTCCAACTACGCCGGGGGCAACTGTCACCCTCTCGTTACGCCTCTGAGTAGCCAACTGCGTATGCATACATGATATCAGTTGTGAGGGCCACAACTCTAGGCTTCTAGGGCCGCATGCGGCCCGCGGTACGCCACTTTGACACCCCAGCTCTAGAGGTCACCCATGCTAGTAGCTGGTATGTCCAACGCAAAACATCCGTTCACATCCAGTAGGAAAGTTTAGGCAATAGGGCCTTATTTGTACGCCGCATAGGTAAGAGCCCCGCTTTGCAGCTTCAACTATTTCTTTTCCGTCTATGACAGGGTCGAGTGCCCAAATGAGACACATGGACAATCTGTTGGATGGCGTTTTACGCAGCTGGTTTCCAACCTAATGCTGCAACGCCTATGCTTATTTGCGGAGGAGTAGCCAAGGGTTCCAGGACCCGGGGACAAAGTCAGTTTTCGCATCCCCTCCTTGATCCTTCATCATCCCGATCATCCCGAAATTTTTTGAGGTTTAGTAGAGTAGATCGGCAAAATTTCAAATGCAGGAGCTCACTCCCCTGGCGTCGGTATAGGAAGTGCCCCAAATAAGAAAGATAGGCCGACGAGAAATAAGCATAGAAAATGCAGGAATGGCACAAAAGAGGCTACCCGACCCTGCCATAGGCAGGAAAAGGTTTGTTGTTGCGGGAAGCGTCCCGTTTGCAAGGTTGGTGACGTCGTACACATTATTCAGTTACCCATCACTTCAGAATGGTTGTTAGTAGGACCATTTTTTGTTGAGATTTTGTTTGAGGGCCCTTCAACTACAACATCATTACAACTACAACTTCACAGACACTACACTAATGCGACGATTTCCCTCATTGATGTCGCGTGTAATGGAACCAGGCTTTAGTAGTACCCAGCATTCCCAAGTGGTCACCCATGCCACTACTAGCTGGGGTTGCGTTGCTTAACTTCAGTGATCAGACGAGAACAGGTGTGTCCAACGCAATAAGCCGCTCACGGACTAGACCGAAGTATCGCCCCTGAGGCACGCCAATAACCGGAGAAGCCCTATGGACCTAGCCTCAATTGTTTGCTTGTTGGTGTTTTAGGGCCCTTCAACTACTGTGGAGTGCTAATGCAGAGACTACACAGACACTACACTAATGCGACGATTTTGGGTATTAGTAGTACCCAGTTTTCCCAAGCGGCAATCCATGTCAGTACTATTTGTTGTTGTTTGAGTTTAAGGTTCCGTCAACTACAAGGTCATTAGAGACCCGTCCACTGCATAGTTCTAATGCATATACTGCACAGACACTACACTAATGCGACGATTATTGGGTATTAGCAGTACCCAGCTTTCCCGAGCGACCACCCGTGTCAATACTAACTGGGCTTGCGTTGCTTAACTTCAGTGATCAGACGAGAACTGGTGTGTCCAACGCAACTCGCCACTCCCCCATGTCAGTACTAACTCGGGTTGCATCGCTTAACTTCAGTGATCAGACGACAATTAGTGTGTGCAACGCAATAAGACGCTCGGCTTATCCTAAAGAAACGTGTCAATTCCGAGCTAGAGCCCAGAAACGGACGGTAGGTGTTTTAGTCGGTAGTCCGGCGACGTGCGTTTGATGCCCAGTGCATAAACACATTTAACCTGTCTCAATAAAACTGACAGCACGTAACAAACGTTCGTGAACATCTGATAAAAGTATCCGGGATGCCTGTGTAGTGAACGGTGTTTCCACCAAATGTACTCGGCAAATAAAAAATAGCAAACATTCTTTGACGTTCCCACAATGATTGCAACAATGGCAAGAGTTTTCAAACGCATTTCGTGCGAAAGAAACAATCGTCATGATGTTCGTTACTAAATACGTGACCGAAACACGCTCCAGTTTGTCTGGGGTCTTGCTTGGTTCTCAGTATGTGCATTATTTGAATATTTCGCAGTCGTCTCTTCACCTGAAAAGAAATCACTTAACGACGGTAAAAAAAAAGATGGATGAGGCTAGGGGGTGAGGAGGCACATTCCGACATTAAGGAATTTTACCGGTCTACACGCACATGCAGAATAGCGTCTTCAACTAGGCACGTTAAAACGTCATTATATCAAACCGCAGTTTAAATTCTCATCCGTCTTTAGGATCAGGACGAAGTAGCAGAATCGAACCTGTGCTCACCAACCCAGTATTCTAGCACAGTGCTCCTTAATCGGTGTTACTTGAGCCGATACAGGGAGCGGCGAGGTGCGTTGGACACACCAGCTCTTGTCTGATCACTGAAGTTAAGCAACGCAAGCCCAGTTAGTACTGACATGGGTGGTCGCTCGGGAAAGCTGGGTACTGCTAATACCCAATAATCGTCGCATTAGTGTAGTGTCTGTGCAGTATATGCATTAGAACTATGAAGTGGACGGGTCTCTAATGACCTTGTAGTTGACGGGACCTTAAATAACAACAAAAAATTGAGCCGATACAGGTGTTAAGCTTTTGATGTGCCACGGAATTCTAGTAAGAACTTTGGAGTGCCATTGGTGAGAAAAGATTGCGGAGCACTGCTTTAACACACTATCAATCGAGCTAGTTAAATTAAAACACTAATAGATTTTCCTACCAAAGCAAATGCAACTTCTAACCCATTTCCTGCCTATAGCAGGGTCGGGTACCCGTCTTGTCCCTCTGAATTGACACGAGGGTGATATACTGAACGGCCGACCAAAGGTGCAACCCCCATGTTTAGTTATGGTCGGGTTACTGTTGGGGCACTCCACCGACGCCAGGAGAAGGGCTCCTATGCCTGAGAATTTTACCTCATCTAGCTGTTGCATGGTAGAGGGGGTTGTTTTACGTGCAAATGCCACCTACACCACACGGGGCCTCGGTTCTCTCTCTCTCTCGCCCGAAACAAGCCACGTATCGAACCTAGAACCACTGACGCAGTAAATCGAGCACGTTATCTATTGCGCCACCGAAGCGGGCCAATGGATTTTCCTATCATTGTTAATTATTGGTTTTGGCCAAGGAGGTCTCGTTTCACAATCATCATTACTCCTCACCCTCTCGTCGTCTATGGCAGCGCCAGGTACCCAAATGTCCATTCCATTTTTTTTATTACCAAAAAAGACTGGAAAACTATTGAAGGGTATTTTTTACACAGCCAACCACCGACTCAAGACCGCAACCCTTGTATTACGTGACATCCATCTATTTTCTTAGTAGGCGTGGGCGTCTGAAAACAACTTCCCATAGGGTTAGAGGGGGAAAAGGTTGGAGAGGTAGGGGAAATGCTGCAGTAATCACAATCCCACATATGTCCGAAGACGCGTTACTAATCATCCCCAACCACAAAGGGAAAATCAGTAACCCGCTTATCCTTCTGTGGGGACGATCATGTCATGTTCATAGAGGTCAGCGGTCACCAGAGGGGCGAGGTCTTACATCGCGAATTTTTGCCAACCGCAACTACAATATATACAGTATGTACCGTGTTTCCCCGAAAATAAGACCTACTCCAAAATAGGCCCTACCAATCTACCATGATTTTCCAAGATGTAGTTAATATAAGCCCTTCCCCGAAAATAAGCTCTAATAACAAAAATAAACGCTCAGCTGGTCATGAAGCGGCCCACAGACGTTCAACATGGTTGTCAACCATATCGTCAACTTCTTTGCCAACGTCGGAACAACCAAGGGGTGGACAGTCCTAATAGTACATTACATTAGTTTTGGTTGGATGTCTGTGGGCAGCTTAAGACGAAAGCCATATTTTTTTTTTATCAAATAGCCAATCAGAGAATAAATCGCAATGGTCATTTATCATCAAGTAATGGGAAAATGATACTTTTGTAATAATTCGCGATAAAATTAGAAATTTTGAACATGTTTATAAGACATTCCCCGAAAATAAGCCCTAGTTCGTTTTCGGCATCAAAATAAAAATAAGACAGGGGCTCGTTTCCGGGGAAACATGGTACAGTTGGGTATCTTTTTATGCGGTTTATTTTGAAGTTGCGCGGTTTGCATTTCTTTAAAAAAAATTTTGCCAAATATGCATACTGTATTCTTGTTCAGGAAGTATAGTCAGTCTAAGGCCCATGACACTGCATAAAATCCACCGACCATTTTATTAGCCAGTCAAAGAAGTCTTCGTCTGTCAGAAATTAGCATACCCAATAGGAGGTTCCACACTTCTAAATGACACTTAACAATCAAACCATCATCATCACACCCTTATCCCGACTGTGGCAGGGTCGGGTCTGCAGGCCCACTGAACATGCTCTAAAATTAAAACTTATTTTGGAGGTGATTTGAACATTTGTAACCATGATGATGTAGAAGAACTGCTGGTGGATGATGTCTTAAATGACGACGGTATTAAACTAACTTTAGATGCAGTAGCTGTTCCCGAAAGTGAAAATGATATTGAAGAAAGACCAGGCCCTCTCACAGCAAATTTAATTAACCTTCCGTCCACAAGGGGACGATTTCTGGCACACACTACAAGGTGGGGTCTGTGATTACCTCAAGAAGACTTTGATTTTTAAGGCTTAAATATTCAGATTAAGGGCATTATTATGGATATTAAATTAAATACCATCCATATAAAGGTTAAGCAATGAAAATAATTTGGAAACATGCTGTAAAAATTCTATATTACTCAAGAAGACAAGACATCATCATCACCATACCCTTATCCCACTTATGACTGGGTCGGATCTACAGGGTCTAGTCCTCCACTCCTGCCTATCTCTCACCAGGTCGCCATCCACCCCAGACACTACCATATCCTTATGGCATCCTGCTCCCATTTCTGCCTTAGAAAACAGTGTTTTTGACCAGCCAACCATGTTGGTACTAACTTGAGTTGCATTGCTTAACCAGAAATAAAATATGCTAATTACTTAGGAAACCTGCCAACTTCCCTAGATAGGTAAAGAAAACATCGGAGAACAGGTACTCAAAGTTTGGTTAAGATTGGATTGTTTGTTTGTTTGTTGGTGTTTAAGGTCCCGTCAACTACAAGGTCATTAGAGACCCGGGTTAAGATTGGAGAAAGTGGTACATGCGTAGACACAATTTTGTAGGTCTGGAGTTTGCCGAGACCCCACCTTGTGGACGGAAGGTTAATTCAAGATGGTCTTCGTCTTTATAGTGAATTAGAAAATCACTTGCTAGTTAATTAATGATGCTAATTCTGAAACAGCTGCAGAACAGTGTTTCTCGATACTGTGAATTATATAAAAATTTGGTAGAATCATCATCACAAAGTTTAATTACTAATTACAATGTCATTAAACCAGTATGAAGATGTCCGTCCAGAAAAACTAAAGTACGACAGGCACGTAACACGTGGTCTATTTAGACATTCATGTATTTGTTTTAGGAGTTATTATGCAATGGGACAGCGTCATGCAATATAATAACCAACAAAGCATTAATTTACCTGCCAAAATTTCTATTTTGGTTGTATAATGCGGTGTTAGTACAGTGGAGTAGGCTGATGTCATACCTCAAAGTGTACTAAGGTACTTCAATGTGTCCGGGGGACACTTTGAGGTAATTTAACACATACCTCAAAGTGTCCGCTTTCACGTGAAGGTGTCTCGGCCGTTCCATTACCCGGTTAGGTTATTTTGATGGAAATACCGCGGTGATTCACGTTGCGTATGTGCTCTGTAGAAAAGAGACAAATTCAGGCATCTGCATTCGGACCTAAATGGTGTGCACTTTGAGGTACTCAAAAATTGCCTCAGTGTCCAGCCAGACACATTCCAGTAGACCCCAGACACTATGTTGCTTGTTGGTGTTTTAGGACCCTTCAACTACAAAGGTCATTAGAGCCCAGTCCACAGCATAGGTCTTATGTAGAGACTGCACAGACAATACACTAATTCGACGACTTTTTTTGGGTATTAGCAGTAACCAGTTTTCCCAAGCGGCCACCCATGTCAGTACTAGCTAGGGTTGCGCTGCTTAACTTCAGTGATAAGACGAGAACTGGTGTGTCCAACGCAATTCGCCGCTCCCCCGGACACTTTTACGTGTGACACCGAGTCCCCCCACAGGCAACCCAGCCAATATCCCTGCGTGTTCCAGACGCCTGACTGGAGTGTCCCAGATCAGAGTATGTTCAGCGGACCCGCAGACCCGACCCTGCCACAAGTGGTGTACGGGTATGATGATGATGACGATTGTGAAAACAAAAGGTTTGTCATAACTCCTAACCCTCTTCCCACTTATGGCAGGTCGCGTACCCGTCTTGTCCCTCTGAGTGGACACAAGGGCGATACACTGGACAGTGTTTTCCAACAGCCGGTTGCCGACCAAAGCTGCAACCCCCATGCTATTTATCGTCTTTCTACTGTTCGTTGGGACATTCCACTGAAGCCAGGGAGCGTGCACCTACACCAGGAAATTTTGCTTCCTCTACCAGCAAATAACTCCTAACCCTTTTCCCGCCTACGGCAGGTTCGGGTACCTAACTTGTCCCTCTGAATGAACACAAGGGCGATATATTGGTCACAGTTTTTCTGCAGCCGGTTGGCGGCCAAAGCTGCACCCCTACGCCTTTTTTTTTTATCGTCGGTCTAGTGTTCGGCGAAGAATGCTACCGACGCCAGGGGAGCGAGCTCCTACACCTGGAAATTTTTGCCTCATCTACCCGTTGCATAGTAGAGAGGGCTCTTTTACGTGCAAGTGCCATCGTACACCAACACCTGACCTTGGTTTTACTTCTCATCCTAAAGAAGCCGCCCTCGCGGCCACTCCCTCCCTCCCTCTCTCTCCTCGGTCAAGTCTCCTCGGTGTAGTAGTTAGTACGCTCAAGTTGCCGAGCGTACTAACTACTACACCACCGCGACGGGTCTTTGCTTCCTCAACCCATTCCATAATAAAAGGGTTCTTTAACATGCAGATGCCATCGTACATCACATGGGACCACGGTTTTACTTGTCATCCAAAAGTAGGCGCAGTCAGTGCTTCTCTCTTGTCCGAAAAAAGCCAACCCACCTCGGTCCAGTCTCTTCAAAACTACTGACAGTTACTGAGCGTGCTACCCACTGAAACACTGATCCAGGCGAGTTTTGTCATAGGACTGGGTTACAAGTCATATACAAGTCGTTTGTGTGCCGCGAAATTTTTAAACTATTAAAAGTGTACCGTGACGAAAAAAAAGGTTGAGAATCGCTGCTATAGAGGGAGATATATATATATATTATATATATATAGAGAGAATAAACAACTGCGCATGCACAATTGCTGGTTTGTTTTCATTAACATGCGCAGTTGCTCATTTCTGCCTCGTAGCGTTCATATCGTCGTCGTCGACTTTCACCACTAACTCTCTATTGACAGACAAACTGTGAAGAGGCACTGTTCGGCATGGGTATAGGAGGAGGCACTTCTCAGGGTAGGGCGACATGTGGTGGAATGATGAGATGGAAGCTGCCATCAAATTAAAGAAGGTGGCTTTCCAGTCCTTCTTTGCTCCGCTAAGCAGCAAACTGGAGTACATTGGAGTGGACCTCAATGCAGTATTTGTTGACCTGGAGAAGGCCTATGATAGTGTCCCTAGACAGGATGGAGAAACACTGCAGACCTCAACGTACAGGTGGGTGTGGACCAAGGGTCAGCGCTAAGCCCATATCTATGCACTCTAGTAATGGATGAGCTGCTGACGGTAATAGGGGAATGGGCCCCGCAGTGCTTAGTATCTGCTGATGATCTAGGAAGGCTTGAGGAGTCCAAAGAGGATGCACAAAAGAGCCTACAAGACATTAAGACAGCTGTGATGAGAGAGGGTCTTAAGGTGAACATGAAGAAGATTGAGTAGGCCTGACTTGCTTTCAATCTTAGTGGCCAGGGGCAAGCGGGAGATTCGTTGTGGGGGTGAGAGGATTCCAATGGTACAACAGTTTCGACGTGACCCATAGAATTAATGCAGGATTGCTGAAGTGGAGACAGGCAAGTGGGGGCCTGTGCGATCGCCGGGTCTCAATGAAGTTGAAGGGTAAAGTTTACAAAACTGCCGTTAGGCCCGCTATGCTGTATGGCTCGGAGTGCTGGGCAGTTAAGAAGAACCATGAAAGGCAAATTCAAGTGGCCGAGATACGAATGCTGCGCTACATGAGTGGGGTGTCACGATCTGACAGAATCAGAAACAAGTACGTTAGAAGTAGCTTGGGGATGGGAGACAACGCGGAAAAGATGAGGGAACAGGCTGAGGTGGTATGGACATGTGATGAGGAGGGGAGAGGAGGAGCTTATTAAGTCCATTGTGGGACTGAAGGTAGTGTGGGGGGGGGGGGGGCAACAGAGGTAGAGGCAGACCAAAACGGACGTGGGAGCAGGTGGTGCAAAGAGACCTGGAGGAGTGCGGGGTGGAGGGGGACCTGATGGAAGATAGGCGGGAGTTGAGGATTAGAACCCGCAGACCCGCCCCTGCCTCAGGCGGGAGGAGGGTGAGATGATGACGAAACTGTAACGTTTGCCTCGCTTCTGAATTGCGTTTATTGACTTCGAGAGGAGAAAGTTGCAAAGCAACTCCTCTTTCCACGCTTGCGGATACCCATCTTGTCCCTTCGAACGGACACAAGGATGATATATTGGAGTGTTTTCCCATAGCCGGTTGCCGACCAAAGCTGTAAACCCTGTGCTTATTTATTGGCGGTCTACTGTTCGTTTGGGGCATTCCACCGACGCCAGGGGGAGCTCCTACACCTGAGAATTTTGCCTCATCTAGCTGTTGCATGGTAGAGGGGGTTGTTTTACGTGCAAATGCCATCCTACACCACAAGGGACCTCAGTTTTACTTCTCATCCGAAAAAAGGCACACTTGCGGCCTCTCTCTCGCCAGAAAAAAGTCAAAAAGTGAAAAAAAATCTCCCACATGAATTCTTCTCGTCACTTGGTAACACACGTCTGCCTTCCGACCTCCCCAATCGAAAATGAAGTTTCCCTCATATTTTAATGAAACTTGGGATCGGCTCGAACTCTCGCACCGTCAGTTCAAGCTGAAACCACGGTAATAATTACACCCAGTCCACTGCTGTAGAACACTACCCAAAACAGTCAGTCAGCATCAGCGAGGTTCGAACCTGCGCACTTTGAGCTCATGAGCCTATTTTCATTATGTGCCTTTTTATTAGCGAGTCGCAATGACGGCAGGCTCGATCCTGAGCGACACGGACTGATTCTTTCAGACGTCTGAGAAGTTCTGAGTGTACCTTTCCCCGCGTGGTGTATAGACGTCACCACCGACTCTTTCGACATGTGGAAAAATCCCTAGATGTTGAACGTCAATATTTCCTGGTGTAGGATCGCGACTTGCCTTCAAGTGTCGGCAAAAATGCGTGCGAACTTTCAGTGTATGACCAAGTGTCATCACTTTAAGCGGCGAGTTTATTTGTACCTGCTTGATTCGTCGGATAACTAAGTTTTTTTTTTGTGTGTGTTGTGACGTTTCTGTACTTTGTACGCTAATAGTAATAAAAAACTATAGCCCCACACTATTGTTAACCATTTTTCAAGTCTATGGTAGGATAGGATACCTGCAGCCGGCTGACAAACTAACACTGCAACCTGTGTTTATTTATCGTCGGCCTAGTTTTCTTCATTGGGATATTTTCCTCCACCAATGCTAGTGGTCAGCCCCAATCTTTTCCCGTCTATGGCAGGGTCGGGTACTCATGTTTGTCTCACTGAATACATGGGCGATCTGTTGTACACAGGTGGCTTCCAACCTAATGGGGAGCTTGAGTTACACGTCGGTGCTCAACTTACACCGACGTAAAGCAGACGAATTACGTACTGCGTAGGTGCACATGCCCCTATTAGGAATGTTGCATCTGCGCAGTATGGAATTCGTCTGCTTTGCGCCGGTGTACGTTGTACGCAACGTGTAACTCAAGCTCTCTATTGTTGGAACCCCTACGCATATTTATCATAGCCTACTGTTCATTCGCGCACGCCACCGACACAAGAGGGCGAGTCCCTCACCTGGTGGGTTTGCCGATCTACTCATTGCATAGTAATAGTGCCGTCTTAACACATGGGCCCACTAGGCACTTTATGTGTGTCAAATGATCATCAACATATTATTCCTGTAAGTGGTTGTCGTAGGGGCCCAAGCACACAGCTTTGACCGGGGACCCATAATGCTGTTAAGACGGTACTACATAGTAAAAGTTATTTTACGTGCACGTGATATCGTACGCACTACACAGGGCCACGGCTTTACTTCTCAACCGAAGGAATGAGCACTGTGCCTCTCCCTCTCGTGCGCCCGAAAGAAGCCCGTACCATCTCAATCCAGTATCGAACCTGGAACCACTAACGCAGTAGTTGATCACTCTATCTGTGCGATACTCTAACAATAATAGGATACCTGGTCAACTCATTGGTTTCATGCCGAGCGAAGAGTGATCCTGTCCACGACCATCCGCCATATATTCTTCACATTTATAGAATACCAAGGCCAACCACCCCGACAAGAAGAAACACATTTGTCAGTCAATAAGGAAGTCATCAATAAAGGAGGAACAATGAACCCTGAAACTAAAACCCCAAACTTTAGAGAAGAACGACAGACTCAGGTTCGCAGGAAGTAATCCCCCTAGCATTTTTGGCAAGAAGTTTTGTTTCAAATGCTTTTGTTTCTTCAACAAATGATGAAGAGAAGAGGTATCTGCAAGGAAAGTAGCGACAAACGCTGATGGCTCATTTCCACGTGCACAAGGAGTTTGGCAGTCGCGTGCGGACTGGCGACCTTCACTGCAACTGACGAACCACCAACGAATTTCACTTCGCCAACATTTCTGCCTGCTCTTCGAGGTTCTGGATGAAAGAAGCATCCTCTTCCACGCCAATTGGTCGACTCACATCATAGCACGTCACGTGGTGTACACTTGACTCCTCCTGCTCAGAGCTGTTCAAGATCACATATTAACTGCAGAGAGATCACTGAAATCATCATCTTCCTTCAAGGGTTTGCTGTGATCGGTGCTACAACAGCTTGCCAGAATTCTTTTCCAGAAATTTTTTCCCAACATATTCTTATTCCTCTTCTAGTATTCTGACATTTCTATTTTGACAATAATTTCAAAGAGGAAAAGGGTCTCAGTCCTTCCTGTGTGCCTTACATCCTACAACGTTCTGGTGGTGAGAGAAGGGAGATAGCAACAGAAATCGAACTTATCTTTCCTGCAAACTTCCGGAAGTAGCAGTGCAAGCAACGACTTTGGAAGAAAATTATTTCTGTGTGGAAAAGTGCAGAAGAATTACCAGATTTCTGGACTAGAAAAGTATCATTTGTCAACTGTCAAAATTGGACCATGGAACTCTGCAACATGTGCAAACAGTCATGCAGCTTGAGGTAAGGAAAGCATTTAACTTCTTCTTTCTTCGTAGTTTAAAAAGTGATAGAAATACTTGAAATGCTTGCTGACCTCGTCTCCAGCTGGAATTCCGAGTCCTACGGGCCGCACTCCTATCAGTTTTTCTTGCAAGTTGTCCTGTTCTATGTCCTTTTCCACGAAAGATTCTGTTGTGATGAATGTTCGTTCTTGCAAGAGACGAAGTCACGTCCCGTGTGAGATACTGACCTTGAGCTTTTCCGGTCTGAAAAAAAGGACTACAGAGAAGTAGACCCAATGCCAGGCTTGGCAGCTCTGAACCACCAAGGCCGGCTGTTGTGACTACGTCTTCACCCTGACCTACATATCTATTGAGTGACTTCCATCAGGGCGCTCCAGTGACAGCACAATTCGGTGACATCTCTATTTGGTGAAGGAAATGTGGTGCTCAAGTTGGCATTGCTGGAGAGAGGCTTTCATAAACCATAGGTCGAAAAATAAAATTGGCCCGAAACGCCGGAATTTTAACTCTGTAAAGTAGAGCTGGGGTTGTCAGAGCATGGTCCTCGACGAGGCTTCATCAGTGTCGAGTTGTTTTAAGACAAAACTGACAGAAGCCGGAGAGAAAGTATAAGTAACACTGTCATATTTAATTAAAAACAGAGGTCCCATTTTCTAGAAATCGTGACCGTCGCATTCAGTGAGGCTGGGAGTGGACCTCGCACTCAATGCGAGGTGGAAAGACGTGAGAGGGCTATGTGCAAGTCGCTCCGGCCCGCTGCTGTTGTCAGAATTTCTCATATGGACCTCCTCTTAACGAGTTTGGGAAACCACTACAGTACAGCAGCGTTTCTCAAAGAGTGGTCCGCGGTCCACTACTGTATCTGGTCAGGATTCCATTTAAGTACCGGGTTAGAATTGGGGTTAGTAGTCCATTAAATTTTATACGCTTTTTCCAAGTGGGCCGCGATCAGAAAAGTTTGACAAACACTACAGCAGAGGGCCCTAAGATGGGGTGATGACAGCGAAAGTTTCTAGTTCAAACATAAATGAAACCAGGTCACCCCCAGCCCCATATGACCTATACCTAAAATAGGCAAGGAGTGTGTAACAGTTGCTCAAAGGGTTAAGAGATTTCTTGACTACACTTGACAGCGTTCTGTATGGACACAGTCCATCTCTTGCTATACAAGGTCACAGGCCCTGCCAGGGTCCAGGTTTTATATTGCTGACTTCCTGAATGCCTTCCAATGAACTCTGTTGAAGCGCAAGCTGGAGTTGTTAGAACAACATGGTGTACCCGTCCTCAACCAACTTCCAGGCTCAAGTCCTTCACAACTTGACACTCAATGTTTTATCTGAGAAAACGCATTTGACCACGGGTTAAAAACATCATGGTTTTAACCCGCTCCCCACCTACGGCAAGGCTGGGTACCCCACGTTCCGTTGGTATCCAGGAGAAGTTTTAAAAGACGACACTTTAAGGGAGCGGCGAGTTGCGTTGGACACACCAGTTCTCGTCTGATCACTGAAGTTAAGCAACGCAAGCCCAGTTAGTACTGACATGGGTGATCGCTTGGGAAAGCTGGGTACTGCTAGTACCCAATAATCGTCGCATTAGTGTAGTGTCTGTGCAGTATATGCAATAGAACTATACAATGGACGGGTCTCTAATGACCTCGTAGTTGACGGGACCTTAAACTCCAACAAACAAACAAAACGACACTTTAACATAGCTGGCTACCAGCCTGCTACCATAATATTTATTTTTGTAAATAATAGGGTTCTTTCCGGTGACGGAAAGGGTTCTCCCATTAGACGTAGGCACACTTCGGGCCAGGGATCGCACCTGCAACCATCAACTCATGAAATGAGCACACGATCACAGAGTCAGTAAGAGATCAACATGATCATCATTCCCGCCTGCGGCAGGGTCGAGTAACTCATGGGCGATCTATTAGACAGTATTTTTACGCAGACGGCTGCCGACCTAATGCTACAACCCTTTCGTTATTTTAGTGACGTCAGATACACCACAAGTAGCCACAGTTTTATCTCCCTATTGCCGGGAGGAAGCCCTTCACCGTCTTGGTCAAATATCGTGCCTGCAATCAGTGCCATCTTAACCTATGGGCCCGCTGGGCACTTGCCCGGGGGCTTCATGTTAATCTGTGTATGTCTAAGTAACCATTTACATATTATTCCTGCGAGTGGCTGTCGTAGGGGCCCCAGCACATTGCTTTGCCTAGGGGCCTACTATTATGACGGCACTGCCTGCAACCATGGACTCACGAGTACAGCACATAACCACAGAGCCACCGACGCCCCATCATTCCCTTGCAGGAGGGAAATCGCCTACCTCTACGCTCCCAGACGCTACTTTTCCCTAACATCAAAGTATCCATCCTATAATAATGACTCAGGCAGTGGTGACCCAGGGAAGTTCTGGAAGGGGTTCAGAAGGTAACAAAAGCAAGATGGGAATTAGTGCTAACCTAATTATCACCCTGCGAACAGTGAACATGCACCTGTAGGAAGGGAAGGGGTGGACGAAGTAAGACGTCTTGCACCCTACCCTCAACTATTTATTCAATATGCTGCATAGTTTCAGGAAGCGGTATGTCGTGTACTCAAATGTTCCGTTTATTGATCTCATTTCCGAAATTCTTGAACGACTGCTTTCCCACACTGCATCCTGTCTCTCAATGCCAACTCAATGACCTTGTGCAGGCAATCGTTACTTAACTCTTTCAAAAAGACGCATCATTGGAATTTCGCACCTCACACAGGTGCACTATATCCCTGAACTACCACAAATAGCCTACTTGGGAGGCTAAATGGTAGGGTACTTTGAGTATATGATAAAGCTCGCCTCGGTGGACTCACATGTAGGGTGGTCAGGATGCAGGGGTTTCTTTCGGGAGCGAGGACCCTCCCGTGCATCTTTAGTCTGCTGATTGGTAAAGCCATGACCCAGTGTACGAAGTCACTTGTAGATCTCTTTTTAGTTGGGTCAACACCCTAATGTCCTCTGGGCCCTGCGCCTACAGGAAATTGGAATAGTATAGGAGAGGACTCTTGGTCCACCATTTACTCCAAGTGTTGTACGTAGCAGTGACCATGCGCTCACGAAAGCAAACCCGTTTGCCAAATTTTTCATTCGTTATGGCAACATCAACCAATATTTACTGCTTTTGATCAAGACACCGATTGTTACCCACGCAATATATTCTTTCACAGGTTTGCTATAAAATGATAGACCAAAATTGCTTGCAACTCTCAATTGGCTCGCGAACATTTGTTAGACAGCGGAGATAAAAAATATGACTAAAACGCTTGGAAACCTCAGCAAAGCACTCCTGTAGCTAGCTACCCGGCTTACACGGGGATTACAAAGCTTTAGTCGGACACGGAAGAAAACAGATGGCCAGCAAAAATAGCATTTTTTTGTTTCGTTGGTGCTTTAGGGCCTTTCAACTACAATGGTAATAGACAGTGGCGTCACTACGGGGGTGCGGGCCGCACCGGGCGACACCACTCGCACCATGAGAAATGGGGTGACATCAAAGCAGAAGTGGCTTTTTTCGGGAGAGGGGGTGACACCATGGTGTTACCGCACCGGGTGACTCCAACCCTAGCAACGCTACTGATAATAGAGCCCCGTCCATTGTGTAGTTCTAATGCCGATTCTGCACGGACACTACGCCGTTACGAGGATTTCGGTATTAGCAGTGCCCAGTGTTCCCAAGCGGTCACTAATGCCAGTACCAGCTGGGATTACGTTGTCTGACTTCAGTGATCAGACGAGATCTGGTGTGTCCAACGCAATACAGCCACTCCCAGGGCCACGAGGGCGCTGGCGAGTAAGAACCAGAAATTTTACAGGACACAGAACATAAAGAAATCGGTTTTTTTTGTTTCGTTTGTGTCATTGGGCCCTTAAACTACAAAGGTCATCAGAGCCCCGTGGGGAGCCCCCTGGGTATTAGCAGTACCCAGTTTTTTCAAGCGACAACCCATGTTAGTACTAGCTGGGGTTGTGTTGCTTAACTCCAGTGATCAGACGAGAACTGGTGTGTCCAATGCAACTGGTCGCTTCCGACAGGTGTAGGAGCTCGCTCCCAAGTGCAGATAGAGAAAAAAGTGCCTTAACGAAGGAAAATAGGCCGACGATAAATTTATGAACTCAAGGCGTGCAGGTTCAACGCTGACCATGACCGATTGTTTCCTTATGGACGTCAGAAAAACTCCAGAGGTGCCTGTGCGGTACCGGCAAAACCTGTAGTTGCAGATACACATTGTTGACTAACCCAATAACCCACCAGGTAGCTAAGGAATGACTAAGATCATTGCCAAAAAATAAGTTTCGTGTCTCGCAATTTTCCTTCTGGGACGAGTCACGCGTCCAGCCTTAGCATTAGTTTGGAGAATGGAGGGTTGGTAGAGAAACGTAACAGAAAAATTCCCTCACAACATCACACAAAGAAGTACCATCCTGTATCCAAACAAGTTGAAAGACCTTGTCTCGTGCCTACTAAAGGGTTGGCCTTAGTGCCTTGCCATCAGTCAAATTCATTTCGGTAAATGCCCGACGCTCGCTTTAGGAAAATAACAGTTAAAAAGGCTCACTGTCAAGCGGTGACCTTATCACCCCCTTTCGCCAGCACTGATGATAAAAGTTGGAAAGCCAGAAGCACAGTCTCCTGAGACAAACATGTTAGTCTCCTAACTACAATTTTATTAACCTGCTCAAATTTCGCGTGCTGGAAGAACGACTTATTGTGTTGGACAAACCAGTTCTCGTCAGATCACTGATGTTAAGCAACGCAACCGCAGCTAGTGTTAACATGGGTGGCCGCTTGGGAAAACTGGGTACTGCTAATACCGTAAAATCTCACATAGTGCCCGCGGATTATACGCGAAACATAGGGTCATTTAGTGCGAACTATATGCGAGGGCGGACTATATATGGGTGCGGACTATAAATGAAACCAGGGTTCTCAATGAAAACTTCTCTTCCTTTTCTGAACATTTTATTACACTTAACAACACGATTTTACACAGTACGTTCTTATTTCTATGATAATGCAATATAAAATCTTTCACATTTCAATTTCATCGTCAGGGTAATCTGACA
The DNA here is from genome assembly GCA_013389805.1 of Trigoniulus corallinus. Taxonomy (NCBI): domain Eukaryota; kingdom Metazoa; phylum Arthropoda; class Diplopoda; order Spirobolida; family Trigoniulidae; genus Trigoniulus; species Trigoniulus corallinus. Next base: position 20,465,700 of record JAAFCE010007744.1, read on the forward strand.
TTTCATGTTCAAATTCATTTGATCCCATTGCCCCTACAAGTTACGCCACTAGCTACTAGGGAATTTTAAAGTGCGGACTATATTTGAAACACGCCCATCGCTAATGCGGACTATAGACGGGTGCGGACTTTACGTGAGATTTTACGGTACCCAATGATAGTCGCATTAGTGTAGTGTGTGCAGGCTCTGACGGAAGGCGCATCCGGACTGCCTCTCTCTCTCTCGTCCGATGGAAGCCAACCAACGTCGATCAAGTACCGTCCCTGTAACCACTGACTCTGTAGTCCACTTATACCTAACTGAAGACGCTTGCCTTACGACCTTAGCGAAGTCATATTCGATCTTTGCAAGTTGGTGTCTTCACGACAGCAGCTAGTGAGAAAGCCCTCTGTGTCGGACACAGAGATAGGTCATAGCTCCACCGCATCTCCACGTCATGTGTACAGTGTCACCTACCCGACGCTGCACATTCTGAGGACCCATTAAGACACTGAATCCTGATCCTCCATTCCTCGCCTGCTCCCGATAACAAATCCTCTCTTCTAACGCCAATCTCATTCCGCCCCTACACATGCGCATTTCTGGATCCCTGTTCACTGACCAGCACCCTGATCCACTGGAGTTTATCCTGCAGAATTATCTTTGAACTTCGTTGCGACCCTATGACGCACACAAAATCCCACTTGGATGCTCTACTTCCCTCGTCCTATAATGAGTCAATGGGTCACAGCCAAGTGCTATCCCACCACTACTCTGGATAACTCACCCAAAATATTTGAACTGCTGTACCTCTTTCACCTTCTCACCCTCACAGAGCGCGGTATCCTCCTGATCACCAATAAAAAAACTACGCATTACTCTTGACCAACGAGAACCTCCGCCTAATATTTTTTCCGTTTGGAGCATTCCACCGCAAAAAGTCAACGTTCCGAGTTCAAGAGCTTTTTTGGGTAAGTGAAATGAGTTTACTCACAGTGACATGATCCCGTCGCCCGACTAGATTTGATCGATCTGTTGGTGTTTTAGGGCCCTTCAACCACAAAGGTCATTAGAGCCCCGTCCATTGCATAGTTTTAATGCAGAGTCTGAACAGACACTACGCTGTTATGACGATTTTGGAGCATTAGCGGTACCCAGTGTTCCCTTGTTTGTTGGCGTTTTAGGTCCAGTCAACTACAAGGTCATTAGAGACCCGTCCACAGCATAATTCTAATGTATAGACTACACAGACACTACACTAAAGCGACGAGTTTTGGGTATTAGCAGTACCCAGTTTTCCCGAGCGACCACCCATGTCAGTACTAGCTGGGGTTGCTTTGCTTAACTTCAGTGATCAGACGAGAACTGGTGTGTCCAACGCAATTCGCCGCTCCCCCAGTGTTCCCATACCGACTACAATACCTACCATCCTCTCCTGGTATCTAGCCCAGAACCGTTTGGCACATTAATTCAGGCTAGGCCAGTTCTTGTGTCCTATCGGTATTAGATCGGACCAAGTACTCTACTCAGTGCAGCCCATGTTCTTTTCGGGCAGTATGTCCTCTACATAGCGGGGACCTTGCCCCAGGCGTTTCCTTCCCATCAACACAGAGTCGAGGCCAATGTCGGGAACAAGGTGACCCAGCCCTGTACGGCTGCTCATTTGGTTCGGGGCTCATGGGCATCGTCACCCACCCGTGTTCAGCACGGGCATTCTACACAGTTCACTTTTCTCACTTTGCTCAGATAAGCGGGGATAAACCAAAAGGTTGTCCCTAGCCGAATATTGACTTTCTTTTGCCATGTTTACACAAGGTTAGCATTTTTCGGAAACCACGCTCACGTACGGCCTTTGACCTTGTTCAGCACCATCACTAGACCGTCACTACAGATTCCACACAAATCAAGTTCTCGTATGTTTTTCACTAATTTATCGAAAGCATATTTCTATTTACCTTTCACTTTTTTTCGAAACAGCAATGCTTACGTCCAACAATGTGGAGTCACGGCTGAACGGCCTTGACCTCTTGTTTTGGAAAGGGATGGGGGGAAGGTTGTCTCGAAGCAACAAGGTCATCTTTTAGTTGAAATATCTTAGGCTTCGGCTAAGAAAAATTCTTTCTTGGCATATCTTCAAACCAAAAGTCTGGAATAATAAAAGGCATGGCGCGACTTCCATCCCTGACAACTCAAAGGAGGACTAGAGTGAGAACAAAAATCAAATTTGGCAGGATGGAGACAAGTTGGTATGCCCGTTGAAGTCCAGCGAAAATAAAGGGGGAAGGGGAGAATGCAAGATGATTAACCAAATTCTGGGCTGCTACTACTACCACCGCTTAATAATTAAGTGGTTTTACTCACCATTGGACTTCGGAATTTCTCTCAAACAACCTTGCCGTGGGTTAAACAAGTTCTAAACATAGTTACAAAAAGGGAGAGAGGGGGAGAGAGATATTCTCGTTTGGGACGATTCTCATCTCCACTAACTAGTCCATTAGTTCTAACATGTACCCTGAGGATGCAGCTGCTGCTTTTGATGATGACCATTTCATTAATGACACAATCACAACTCTAATCGGTCGATTATCAATTGCAAGGCAGAAGGAGGAGCCGAGAGGGGGGAAGGGAAAGTGCTGAAATTTTATCACCCTCCTGCAACTGGGACAGTAGGGTCATTATTATGATTATTATTACCCTACGGATAGTGGTGGTTAGTTCATTAATAATACAAAACACCTTTTAATCTAAGGAACCATCAATTTGGCAAAAAGCAACAGAGCCCGAGGAAGGAGAAAAGAAAGGGAGCTGCCAAAAACAACAGCAACAAAAAAACAGACAATCTGGCCCTTGACCTTTTAGGCACATTCTTCACGAGACCATCATTCATCTTAGGGACTATATGTTAATTATAAGAATTGGTGATTGGCGTTTCTACTGCGGATGTTCAAGGCCTGACAGTTTCTTCTACTTACTTCCCTCTATCCATAGGAGGTCTTTTAATTAGGCTACCGCGAGCTACTACCGTATCAAGATATCAGGGTCAACTTCTGCACATTCTTGCCCCACTCTCGTCTTACTCATCAGTCTCGTTCCTCTCCCTACACTTAATTATTAACATTTTACCCCTTTGCTACTAATAGGCAATTAAATGATTTCAATCATAATTTGATTAAGAACATCGTTTGCGGTCGTGCAACACAGCCGATTGAAAAATAAACAGATAATTAAATATAGGGTACGAATCTATGAAGATCCCGTCTCGGTAGCGCAGTGGGTAGCGTGCTCGATACCTGCGTCAGTGATTCTAGGTTCGATACTGGACCGAAGTGAGTTGGCTTCCTTCCGACGAGAGAGAAGCCCAGAGTGTGCCTTCTTTCGGATGAAGTGTGACCCTTGTGTCCAGTCAGACCCTGCTATAAGAAGGAAATGCTCTGTACGAATGTATAAAGATTAGCTTGGTGCAGCAGCACGAGCAGGAAAGGGAAAAGCAGATCAATTTCTCGCTAAATGGCATGGTAGGATATCATCATTTTCCCACCTGTAGCAGGGTCGGGTACTCTTTTTGTCCCACTGAAAAACATCAGCGATCTATTAGACAGTATTTCCACTCAGCCGGCTACCGACCTAATGCTGCAGGGCCTGTCCGAAGAAAACCGTGGCCCGGGAAAAGGTGTATCGTTTCGCCCCCTTCCCAATTTTATTGGCCTTCTTTGGCACTTTTCCCAGTCTCGTGCAGCCTTGCACAGCTACCAGTTCGGGGCCTTCCAACAGCAGCAAAAGCAACTCCTAACTCTTTTCACGCCTATGGCAGGGTCGGGTACCCATCTTGTCCCTCACATAGGGCGATATATTGGTCATAGTTTTTTTCTGCAGCCAGTTGCCGGCCAAAGCTGCACCCCCTGTGTTCGTTGGGGAATGCTACCGACGCCAGGGGGAAGCTCCTGCACCTGGAAATTTTGTCTCATCTACACGGTGCATAGTGGAGAGGGCTGTTTTACGTGCAAGCGCATCGTACATCCACCCGGGACCTCGGTTTTACTTCTCATCCGAAAGAAGGCACACTCGAGGCCTCTCTCTCGCCCGAAAGAAGCCGACCCACCTCGGTCCAGTTTCGAACCTAGAACTACGGACGCAGTTGCCTGTCGTGCTAACCACTACGCCCCCGCGGCGGGTCTCGGGGCCTTCCAACAACATGCAGTATTTGGCACAACTATGCAATAATTGGCATTCCACGATTTTGTACAATAAGCGGCTCTTGCTTTCTGTTGGTCAATATTCCGATTAAGCCAAAAAAATGAAACAATTTCCATTTTGCAGTCAGTCAGTCAGCACCAGCGGGGAGGAGCCTACCCCACCTTCCGGCAGGTCCGGGAATACTGCAACTCCTAATCTTTTTCCCGTCTTTGGCAGGGTCGGGTACCCATCTTATCCCTCTGAATGGACACATGGGTGATATGTTGGACAGTGTTTTTCCGGAGTCGGCTGTCGACCAGAGTCCCACACTTGGAAATTTTTACTCATCTACCCGTTGCAAAGTAGAGAAAGCTCTTACTGTACAGAATGTGCAAATGACATTGTACACCACACGGGACCTCGGTTTTACTTCTCACCTGAAGGAAGGCACACTCGGAGACTCTTTCTCGCCCGAAGGAAGTCAACCCACCTTGATTCAGTATCGAACCTGGCACCACTGACGCAATAAATCGAGCACGTTCTGTAATACTGGAACCACCTTTGTTTATTTATAGTCCCCTATTTGTCGTCTTTGGTACACCTCTCCACCGACTCCAAGTGGACAAATCCCTACACCTGAAGATTTTACTAAATGATATGGTACACAATAGACCCACGGCGGCGGGATAGTGGTTAGCACGCTCGGTAACTGCGTCAGTAATTCTACGCTGGATACTGGACCTAGGTGTGTTGGCTTCTTTCGGGCGAGAGAGAGAGAGAGAGGCCCCGATTGCGCCTTCTATCCGATGAGAAGTAAAACCGAGGTCCCGTGTGCTGTACGATGTCATTTGCCCGTAAACGAACCCTCTCTACTACGCAACCGGTAGATAAAGGAAAATTTCCAGGGGTTTGAGCTCGCCCCTTGGAATCCCCCCCCAAAAAAATACGAATAGCAAACCGACGATAAATAAGCAAAGGGTTTGCAGCTTTGGTCGGCAACCGGCTGCGGAAAAACAATGACCTATATATCGCCCTTTAGTCCATTCAGAAGGATAAGATGGGTACCGGACCCTGCCAGAGGCGAAAAAAAGGGTTAGGAGTTGTTTTTTTTCCCTTTGACGTGGTACACAATAGGAACCTTACGTCCGAAAGAAGCCATCCACCTCGATCCTGACAAAGCCTAGCAACATCGACGATGTAGAGTAGTCTCACAGCCATGATTTGTTGATTTGTCGCACTTCCCTTTCATGGACGTCGCGGGAGGTCAACAAATTATTGGGGCTGGCTTAACCTGCTTTCTCAAATTAATCAAACTGCTAAAAGAATATTCGAGCGTTAAGAGTTGTTTTTTTAAACAGTTCTTTAAAAAACGAGCAGAACTTTGTCAAAAAAAAAGGCATGACCTTTGCACCACGACAATGTTACCACTCAAACCTCTCATTCGTGTCTTTTCTTTTACAAAAAAATCAATGAATACCACTCCACAAGCTCCGTATTCGCCTGATATGGCACTGCGTGAATTTTCCTTTTCCTGGGAGAAAAGAACCGCTTCCTTGAATCGATGGATGCAACAAAAGTAAAATGGCCATAAGTTTTGATGTGAATATCTAAAACCGACTACAAAACAATTAGAAAACACCCTGGTGTAGATGACATATCCGCCTCGCTCGCCTACTGTGCCAGCTGTTCCAGGGTCGATATTGGATCGAGGTGGGTTGGCTACTTTCAGGCTTTCTTTTGTTTCGTTGATGTTTTAGGGCCCTTCAACTAAAAGGTCATTAGAGCCCCGTCCACTGCATAGTTCTAGCGCAGATACTCCACAGACACTGGAGTACCCAGTTTTCCCAAGCAGTCACCCATATTAGTACTAGCTGGGGTTGTGTTGCTTAACTTCAGTGATCCGCCTCGAACTGGTGTGAGCGGCGAATTGCGTTTCTCACACCAGTTCTCGTGTGACTACCTCTCTACCCAGACTACCTCTAATATACACATTCCTAATTCTACCAGCTCTTGATACGCCATTCATGTACCGCAGCATACGCATCTCGGCTACTTGCATTATATTTACATGGCTCTCACTGCCCAGCACTCTGATCCATAGAGCATAGGCAGTCTAACCCGTGTCCTGTAAAACTCCCCTTAAAACTTGTTGGGATCCTCCTATCGCACAGGACTCCGCTTACCTGCCTCCATTTCAGCAGAGGAGCTGCGAATTGCGTTGGACACATCAGTTCTAGTCTGATCACTGAAGTTAAGCAGCGCAACCCCAGCTAGTACTGACATGGGTGGCCGCTTGGGAAAACTGGGCACTGTTAATACCCAAAAATCGTCGCATTAGTGTAGTGTATGTGCAGTCTCTGTATTAGAACTACGCAGTGGACGGGGCTCTAATGACCTTTATAGTTGAAGGGCCCTAAAACACCAACAAACAACAACAAATCCTTTTCAGCCACCCCCAATTTATTCTACGGGTCACAGCCAAGTCTATCTCCCCATTGCTTTGGAACGTTGATCCTAAAGTACTTTCACCAGTTCGCCCCTTGAACCTACGTCACCATTATTTCCCTGACCTTCCCTAATGAAAACTAAATACTCTGTCTTCTTCATGTTTATCTTTAGCCCTCCCTTTTCTATTGCAATCTGTGAGAATTATTCATGCTTTCGATATTTTTTAATTGTATTTGTATGTTTTGTTTTCATTTATTTATGTTTTAAACAATTTTTTGAAAAGAGAAAAAAATTTTTTCTTGGTTGATTAGGGAGGGGGGGTCAATGTCCCGGATTGGCCCGCAGAAAAAATGGTCACCCTACTTTAACCTCAAATTTCTGTATGTCGAACTTGAACCTCATACACTTGAACTTCGGTTACAATAGAGAGTTGGTGGTGAACGTCGACGAAGACGATAGAGGCAGCAATACGATACGAGGCCAAATGAAGCAAATGCGCAAGCTCAATTGCTGGTCTGCTTTTCGTGAGCATGCACAGTTGCCTCATTTGACCTCGTATCGCATTTCTGCCTCTGTATCGTCTTCGTCGACGTTCACCACTAACTCTCTAATGATGCTGCTTACATAAGGAGCGGCTGTATTGCGTTGGACACGCCAGATTTTGTCTAATCACTGAATTTAAACAACGCAACCCCAGCTGGCATATGCACGGGTGACCGCTTGGGAACGCTGGATACTGCTAATACACAAAATCGTCGTATCACGGTACAGGACTCTACTAACCGTTGTAGTTGAAGGGTCCTAAACACCAACGAAACAAAAATATGCTGCTTACCGATCTACAACACATCACTTTTTACCTGTGAATTGCTGAAGTGATTTCTCTGAGTAACCCCTCACCCGTCTTCTCCTTTTGGATTAGAGGAATTCGCTTTATTTTTCATTTCTTATCTTCCAATAATAAACCAATCTGCAGGTAGAGTGAAATTGGTATTTGTTACTTCAATGTCATGGAATCAGTTTATTCAACTGCTCTTTTAATCACCAGCGACCTACCGTTTCTCCTCGCTTGTTGCAATTCACACCCTTAAATCTCTTTCTTTCATCCTTGCAAGTAAAAAAAAAAAGTTTTAAAAAGCCTCTCAAATCAACTACAAACAAAGCGAATGACAGGTAAACAGAAACTGCTGGTGTCAAAAAAATTCCAACCGATAATAGCTTTTTCACTCATCTTTGAGTGATGAATTCACTTTAGGGTCGAAAATGAAAGTCTCAAACCTTGAGGTGACTTTTCACTGTCAATATCATATTTTAACCTCATCACCTTATGATAAAAGTAAATTGCATTTTTACGAGAAAAAAAAAAGTTATTCTAGTTTGTTATTATATTATTTAAAGAATATTCAAAATACTCACAGCGAGTCTGAAGGAAAAGCCGTTCGAATTTCAAATTTTAGAATGTTGCCACCATGACGCAGTGCCCGTAGAAAAAAAAACGGTTGATTATATTCAAGCTAAATGGAAATTTTTACGGGTTATTGGCCAAGTTTCATATATCAGATTCTTGAATTACACGTCTTTTTCTCCTATTTACAAATACAAATAATTTCGGGATAATAGAAGATGTTTTACAGTGTAAAATTCATGGCATTCCACAAGTTGCTAACGATGGCAATCGGTGTGGATCGTTGTTGACATCACATCTTCGGGCGCATCCCACAAAGGGTTATCCATTAATTACGTTAACGCAGATGCATTTTCTATGGTTATACACTATACCGCTTACCCGCCGTAGTTCTAGGTTCGATACTGGACCGTGGTGGGTCAGGCTTCTTTTTGGGCGAGAGAGAGGTCGCTAGTGTGCCTTCTTTCGGATGAGAAGTAAAACCGAGGTCCCGTGTGGGTGTACGATGGCACTTGCACGTAAAAGAACCCTCTCTACTACGCAACGGATAGATGAGGCAAAAATTTCCAGGTGTAGGAGCTCGCCCCCTGGCGTCGGTAGCATTCCCCAACGAACACTAGACCGTCGATAAATAAGCGTAGGGGTGCAGCTTTGGCCGGCAATCGGCTGCAGAACCCCTGCCATAGGCGGGAAAAGGGTTAGGGGTTGCTTGATACACTATACCACTTATCATCATCATACCCTTATCCGCCTGTGGCAGGGTCGGGTCTACGTGTCTACTGAACATGCTCTGACTGGGGGCGCCCCAACCAGGCGTCCGGAACCCGCAGGAATACTGACTAGGTTGTCTGTGGGGGGGGGGGGAAGGACGGCCTACCCCACGAATGCTAAGGGAGCGGCAAATTGCGTTGGACACACAAGTTCTCGTCTGATCACTGAAGTTAAGCAGCGCAACCCCAGCTAGTACTGACATGGGTGGCCGCTTGGGAAAACTGGGTACTGCTAATACCCAAAAATCGTCGGATTAGTGTAGTGTCTGTGCAGTTTCTGCATCAGAACTATGCTGTGGACGGGGCTCTAATGACATTTGTAGTTGAAGGGGCCTAAAATACCTACAAACAACAACATGTAGCCAAGTTGCGTTGGACACACCAGTTCCCGTGAGATCACTGAAGTTAAGCAGCGCAAGCCCACGTCAATACCAACATGGGTGGTTGATTAAACACGTTGGGTGCTGCAAAATTACCCCTCCCATTTGTCCTTTCACCTACCTCCTCATCTCCTGCGGGCCGCCTCCTAAGGCAAGGCGCAAAATGAGGCCGCCGGGTGACGCAGCCCTGCGAAATTCTGCTAGCAGGCAATCACTGTTACGTTGAAAGCCATTTTAATTGACGTAAATTTGAAACCAGTATGTTGAAAAACTGCGATTCAGTGTGCGGTGATTGCCTGCTAGCAGAATTTCGCAGGGCTGCGTCACCCTGCGGCCTCATTTTGCGCCTTGCCTAAGGGTTCGTCCTGTTACGGCTGCCTGGCTTACTCCCCAACCCTTGAAACTAATCCAGCAACAACAACACGAATGTTAACAAAAAGCACACATAACTAGACGGCTGCCCAGGGCGGCAAATTTCAGAGGTACTTCTTTGCCATGCAGTCTAGCCGTCATTTAAATGTTCGTAGATCTGGGGTTCCCGAACTTCTCTAATTGGTGGGGCCTTTTCTAAATATTGGCTGTCTCGAGGCGCTCTGCTGCTGACGCTTAGACCTGCATTAAATTTAATGGGGGGCGGCGATGGACCTACTCACCTAGGGCGCCTGAAACTCACGAGCCGGATCCGTAAAACAGTGACTCCTAACCGTTTTGCTGCCTGTGGCAGGGTTAGCACCATCTTGTCCTTATTGGGAGATATTTTCTTGTAGCCGAGTGCCGACCAAAATTGCAACCCCTACTTTTATTTATCGTCGGTCTGAAAAGTAGCCGAAAAACGTCAATACTTCATATGCGTTTCGGTTGTTCACGGTGCATGAATAGGCAGGCGACATTAAAACCTGTAGACACTGGACCCTACTACTTTTACCTGTTATCTAACGGAAGGACAACTATAGAATAATTACCAGCCGTGATCAGAGGCGTACCTGCACACTTTTAGCGTAACAGGCAACGATGCTCAACCAACGGAATTACTTACGCAAATAAATCTCACATTGATCTTAGGACGAACCATGGAGCGAGAAATGACCCCCAAAAGTGCCTTCTATCGAACCTCTTTGGGGTGAAAATAGTTCCAAATTCACGTTCCGTCGTATGGGCTCTTTGGGAGCAAAAGAAAGCCCCAAATGTAGCTTCCAACGAATGGCCTCTTCGCGAGCAGAAGAATGCCCCATATGTACTTTCCATCGAATGGCCTGTTTGGGAGGAGAAGAAAGCCCCAAACGTACACCTTCCGTCGAATGGCGTCTTACTGAAGCAAACGAAAGCCTCAAATGTACTTGCTATCGAATGGTCTCTTTGGAGGAAAAGAAAGCCCTAAAAGTGCGACCAAGTTGCGTTGGACACACCAGTTCCCGTTAGATCACTGAAGTTAAGCAGCGCACACCCACGTCAATACCAACTTGGGTGGTTAGTAAAGAACGTTGGGCGCTGCAAATTAACCCTCTTCCTCGTCCTTTCACCTAGCTCCTTATCTCCCGCGGGCAGCCTCCTAAGGGGTTGACCTGTTATGGCTGCCTGGCTTACACCCCAACCCACAAACCAATCCAATACATGTACCTTCAATCAGCTCTTTGGAAGGAGAAGACAACCCCAAATGTGCCTTCCATCGGATGGCCTCTTTGGAAGGAGGAGAAAGCCATAATTGCACCTTCCATCGGATGGCCTCTTTGGAAGGAGGCGAAAGCCCCAAATGTACCTTCCACCGGACATATTTGGGGTGGAAAGACACCAAACTCGAATTTCATTGGATGCCTCATTTGAGGAAGAAAGGCCCCACCCACATCAAATCCCGCCGGAGGACCACTTTGGTATATTTTATTCTACAGTATATACAAAGTGTTCCTTTCCGTGCAATGGTGACATTGTGCCATCCACGGGGTTACTTTCCCTTGGACAGAAGACACACTTTGGGCTTCGGCCTCGCCCTGGGCCACGATTGATCCTGCACCCTCACGAAATCAATGACACCACCGAGACTGACAATGGAGGCAATCGACCGCCTCCTGGTGTCGGTAAATATTCAGAACATTTCTGCAACAAGTTAACATAAAATCTCATTTCAGATCATGTTAGTATTGGGGTGCTTGACAGTTAGACTAGTACGGTCCTTGATTCCAGAAATATGACAGGAGACAAATGACTCCCTGTTTTGTTTCGTTGGTGTTTTAGAGCCCTTCAACTTCAAGGTCATTAGAGCCCCGTCCACTGCGTAGTTCTAATGCAGAGACTGCACAGACACTACACTAATGCGACGATTTTTCGGTACCCAGATGGCACCTTGTGAAGAATGGGAAGTAAACACGTGGATACATGTGATTGTTCTAGTGTTACCCGATCCCGGACGTTTTATTGCTGAAAAGAAAGTCGATGAGGTAAATTGTACCTAAAGGGAGTTGTAATTTGAATAAGTTGAAGACCTTTTGCCCAGTTGACCACTAAAAAGTCGGATATCAAATTAATGGTTGTGGGAACAAGTCCTACACTTCGCATCTCACAAAATGGCAAGGTTATAATTAATAATTCATTGTTGTCATTAAAATTAAAATCCTTAATTCAAGAAATGAATTTTTCAGACTTTTCGGCAACCCCCTCCCTCCTCTGATGACTGACCCCTCATCACCAGGATAATAAGTAGAGGGTGGGATAAGATTGACCTAAAAACCAGTCCCAAATTATTTGCCTGGAAGCAGAAAAGAAAAAAATAACAGAAACGCGTTAGAATACGGAGAAACACGACTCGGTGGCGCCGCAAATAGTATGCTCAGTAACTGCATCAGCGGTTTCAGGTTCGATACTTGATCGAGTTGGGATGGCTTCTTTATCGCTAGTTGATGTTTTAGGGTGCCCAGTTTTCCTAAGCGGCCACCCATGCCAGTATTAGCTGGGGTTGCGTTGCTTAACTTCAGAGATCAGACGAAAACTGGTGTGTCTGACGCAAATTGCTGTTCCCACTCCTTTCCGGCGAGAGAGAGAGGTGCCGAGTGGGTCTTCCTTCGGATGAGAAGTAAAATCGAG
>JAAFCE010007744.1:20477939-20499729 GCA_013389805.1 Trigoniulus corallinus
AGAGAGGTGCCGAGTGGGTCTTCCTTCGGATGAGAAGTAAAATCGAGGTCCTGTGTGGCACGATGGCTTGTTGTTGTTTGTTGGTGTTTTAGGGCTCTTCAACTAAAAGGTCATTAGAGCCCCGTCCACAGCGTAGTTCTTATGCAGAGACTGCAACAGACACTACACTAATGCGGCGATTTTTTGGGTATTAGCAGTACCCAGTTTTCCCAAGAGGCCACCCATGTCAGTACTAGCTGGGGTTGCGCTGCTTAACGTCAGTGATCAGACGTGAACTGGTGTGTCCAACGCAATTCGCTGCTCCCGGCACGATGGCATTTGCACGTAAAAGAACCCTCTCTACAATACAACGGTAGATGCGGCAAAATTCCCAGGTGTAGGGGCTCAGTGGAGTGCCCCAACGATAAACAAGTATAGTGGTTGCAGCTTTAGTCGACAGCCGTGGGCGACAAAATACCGTCCAACTGATCGCCCATTTGCCCATTTCACGACAAAGATGGGCACCCGACCCTGCTATAGACGGGAAAAGGGTTAGTAGTTGCTTTGGCTTCCGCCCTTCAACATACCTCCAACTCACCTCAAAGCAACAGGGCCGGCCATCCGGGGGGTGCAGAGGGTGCATTGCACCCGGGCCCCACCACTGATGGGGGCCTCATCATCAGTACCCATCAGGGTCCAGATCATTGCTAATATTAAAAGTTTAATACGTCGTTCGACCCTGCCAATGCAACATAACCTAAACGTAACCTAACAACCCTGCCATTGTCATTCGGCTGCTCCATGAACTGATTGCCAGCCACAGGCTGTCAAAACCAAAACGGGTGAAGATAACGTTAGGTGTTACATAGCAGGTAGGCTATAATGCACAATTAGAAATGATGCATCATGGGCCACAGGTTGGACAACCCAGAATTAGAGGTTAAGTGTCAATAATTTAATAATGCTATTATTTTGGGGTTGTTAAAACCAAAATACCTTTAATAATCAGAAGTGTAATAAAAAAATATAATGACACAGGTCCAACTGAAAATGTTCCAAGGTGTGGACGCCCACAATAGCTTTCAGACCAACTCATAAATGCAAAGGCGACATATTAGGACACATGGCATCATCCAAAAATGTAGTACCTTCCAAAATTAGGAAGGATCTTAGAATGGGATAGGAGGGCATCTAAGAGGAGTCCATTTACTCTGAATCCTTTTACTTTTGGAAAAATATTTTGGGGCCCCCAAAGGATTTTTGCACCCGGGCCCCTTTATAGAAAAGGCCGGCCCTGCACAGCAAGTCTATCACAACCCTTCTTTTCGGGGAATACAACATATTCTAATAACCTCATTTTATTGCCGCTCTCCGTTTATGTTCAATTCCGTGAAGAAAGGGTGAACGGACTGTATCTTGAAGGGCTTGCTCTCCTCAGCGGCTCAGAGAGAGGGCTCTTGACTACTGCGTCAGCGACTCCTAGTTCGATATCGAACCAAGGCGCAATCCTGCACCTGGAAATAATGCCGACCTACTCGTTACATAGCAGAATGTGATGATAAGAAGAGAGCTGGGGCTCGTTAAGTTCGTTACAGGGATGCAGGTTATTGGAAGCACCCGGGGCAGGGGAAGACCAAAGCAGACATTGGGAGCAAGCTATGCGAAGGTTTCTTGCTTGTTTCGTTGTGATTAAGGGCCCCTCAACTACAATGGTCTTAGACCGCTGTTACGACGATTTTGGGGTATTAGCAGTACCCACTATTCCCAAGCTGTCACCCGTGCTAGTACTAGCTGGGATTGCGTTGCTTAAATTCAGTGATCAGACGAGAACCCACCAAGGTGGCACAGAGGAAGTGCACGGCTATAGCCTCAGTGGTTCTAGGTTCGATACTGGATGGGAGAGGCTTATTACGTTGGACACACCAGTTCTCGTCTAATCAGTGAAGGTGAGCAACGAAACCCCAGCTAGTACTAACATGGGAGGCCACTTGGGAAAATTGGGTACCGGTAATACCTAAAATATCGTCGCATTAGTGTAGTGTCTGGGCAGTATCTGCATTAGGACTACAGAGTGGACAGGGCTCTAATGACCTTGCGGGCCTTAAAACACTAATGAAAAAAACGATACTGGATCGAGATGGGTTGGCTTCTTTCAGGCCGGAGAGAGGCCTGCAGCACGTCTTCCGTCGGATAGTGGGAATTAAAGGTAAAAAAACCCCCTCTGCTATGCAATGAGTAGATCGGCAAGATTCCCAGGTGTAGGAGCTAGCCCCCCCCCCCCCCACCCTGGTGCCAGTGACGTTCACATCCAATAGGTAACCCTTTTGTTCTAGACTTGCAACAGGCGGGGAAAAGAGTTAGTAAGGGGTAACCGTCTTCCTCATGCTAAAATGAATCCAGACTATCACGGTCTGGGATTGAAGCTGGAACCACTGACGCTGCTATAGTCGAGCACCCTACCTACCTCTGTACCAACGGGCAAGATGCAGTAAAGTGCTGAGAACGATCACTTCAAACTCGATTTCAGTACATTCAGGGTCCTTAGTTGTAACCCAGGCACAGTCTAACAGATATTCCGTTGGTACGTGCTAAATCCTGAGTGTAGAAGAGACACCACAGGCTGTCGCCCTGCAGCCCCCAACCCCCTTGGTAGGTGCAAATAACCAGTTTTAAGGGAACAACTGACAGCCAGCAGCATGTTCAACTTTCCACTTCCGGCAGACAACGATAAACAAACGTAAAAATAAGCGCCTGACGTAAAAAAAACAGTTGTATGACAACGACAACGGTTCTGGAAGTGCTGCGCCCCAAGCTCTCCTGTTGTTTGTTTTGCGTTTTGAGACCTTTAACCTTTTAGCTTGTTGTTAGTGAACAACACCAAGTGAGAGTCATTGTTAGTTTACAAGAGTTGTATGATTCCACCCTCCCTCAAACATTTTTTGTTCCGGCAAGGTTGCAAGGACAATAACTGTAACCGTTTAGTGGCGTGGGATCAAATCCCATCTACGGAACATTTTATTCGTGCTCTACTCAAGTGGTGCTCTCAAGTACTGTAATTGCGATTATAATTGGTTACAAAAGGAAACCATTGTGAGATGGGCGGTTTGAAAAGGGCGGTTGTAGGTCCTGCCCTAATCATTAGGGGTACAATTGAGTGTGTGTTTATCTATGTAGAAAAGGGTTAAATAGGAGGGAGTTCAATTGTGATGCCTATTAGGCACATCACGCTAGAATTTGTGACAGTTTTGTGCGTCACAATTGTTCCTAATGAATGCAAAAATTTGTTGTGAACAACGACGAA
This sequence comes from Trigoniulus corallinus, assembly GCA_013389805.1. Taxonomy (NCBI): domain Eukaryota; kingdom Metazoa; phylum Arthropoda; class Diplopoda; order Spirobolida; family Trigoniulidae; genus Trigoniulus; species Trigoniulus corallinus. The sequence goes on from JAAFCE010007744.1 coordinate 20,481,220, forward strand.
CGAACAAAAAAATGGGAATCTTTCTTAAATAAGATGTTCGTGTCATTTGAAAAAGATCGTCACAATAGATGATGAGTCTTAAGCTGAATGGTGAGAGAAGCAACCATCTTTTGCCCATGACTGAAATCCGGAAATGCCTCCAGCAGTGATAGACAAACAGCATCTTTTATTTTGTGAATTGGAGTGGGTGAAAATGAACCCTCTCTTTCCAACCCCCTGTAAAAAGGAACCATTAAATAGGCTTTCGAATGAGTTCTCAATTTGCTTCCTCATAGCTTAGATTCCTATTCGAAAATGGCTACTGCACAGCTGCTAGTTAGCGACCTTCACAAGCCAGTAAGTGGCGCTGTTAGCCACAGGATTCAATTACTTTCTTTTGTTAACCCATCACATTGCTCTACCCTGCTTCGGTGGTGCAGAGGTGGCGTGCTCGGCTACTCCAAGTTCTATACTGGATCGAGGTGGAGTGGTTTCTTTCCGGCGAGAGAAAGAGAGAGCACTCCGGATGCGCCTCCGTCAGATGGATTTTAGTTTCGTTGGTGTTTTAGGGTCCTTCTGAAAGGCAAAATGCAAGTGGCTGAGATGCGAATGCTGCGCTACATGAGTGGGGTGTTACAATCTGACGGAATCAGAAACGAGTAAGTTAGAAGTAGCTTGGGGGTGGGAGACATTGCAGAAAAGATGAGAAAGGAATCGGCTGTGGTGGTATGGGCATGTGATGAGGTGGGAAGGGAAGGAGCTTATTAGGTCCATTGTGGGACTGCAAGTGGTTGGGGGCACTGTGGGGCACTCTGATACTTGACTAACTGAACCGGAAGCACTGTTACTTAAGTCTGAACAGGTAAGAAGCAGGTAATTCTGAAAAAGAGTGAAAAAATACAAAATTAGCTGTTTAACCCTTTTGAATTTCACCGGTAGAGCGACGACAATCGAAATACCACTTAACCCCTTCAGCAGCTGGGCGTTCGCTAGATTTGGGGCAGGTCACGTGACCTCCACAGAAATTAAATAAAATGGAAAAATGTTCAACGCATGATTACAGACTACGTACCTATAGTCAGGTGCGATTTTCTTGGCCTTTACAAAGAATCTTTGATGATGACTTCTGAAAATCATTCTTTTCCAACCATTCAACATACCCGGAAAGTGCATCTGGAAAAAATGTCACCGGAAGTGAACTCTGGAATTTACACCTTCGTAATTTTGAAACTTGTAGCCAAGAACACTACTGTTAGCTGAACGTAAAGCATCCTTTTTTGCCCAGAACAATTGCCAGTTCTTTTCGACACCCTTAACACCTTCTGGTTGGTGAACTTAGAGCTTGCAGCATTGATTTGTTGGTGGTTTAGGGCCCTTCAACTACAATGGTTATTAAAGCCCCCGTCCTCTGAAAAGACACTACACTGTTTGGCGATTTTTGGGTATTAGCGTTACCCAGTCATAGCAGCCATAACAGGCCGAACCCTTAGGAGGCTGCTCGCGGAAGATGAGGAGGTAGGTGTGGAGGATGTAGGAGAGGGGAAACTTGCAACACGAAACGTTCTTTACCAACCACCCATGTGGGTAATAACGTTGGCTTGCGTTGCTTAACTTCAGTGATCTCACGAGAACTGGTGTGTCCAACGCAACTTGGCAACGAGCGGCGAATTGCGTTGGACACACCAGTTCTTGTATGATCACTGAAATTAAGCAGCGCAACCCTAGCTAGTACTGGGTACCGCTGGGTGGCCGCTTGGGAAAACTGGGTACCGCTAGTATCCAAAAATCGTCACATTAGTGTAGTGTCTGTGCAGTTTCTGCATCAGAACTACACAGTGGACGGGGCTCTAATGACCTTGTAGTTGAAGGGCCCTAAAACACCAACAACTTTGCAACTTGGAAACCTACCAACCGCAAAAGGGGCTCCATGGACACTGTCTGGCCCACAAGACAACGCATATGTTACCAATTTGGCCTTCGGGATACCCCCTATTTGACAGGCCTAGTTTAGGCCCTTCTAGTTTTCCTACATTTTGATTTCGCAAAATCAGCCAGTGGTGCGGGGCCTTGTGTGTTTCGTTTGGGGTTTTAGCGCCCTTCAACTAAAATGATCATTAGAGCCCCGTCCACAACTTAGTTTTAATACTATAATGTTAGACGATTTTAGGGTATTAGCGGTACCCAGTGTTCCCAAGAGACCACTAATGCCTGTACTATTTGGGGTTGCGTTGCTTAACTTCAGGGTGCAAAATCCCTGTAGGAAGGGCTCTCAAAGTTTGTTTTGGTGGCTCTGTTAGCGTAATTTGTCGACCCATGGCCGCAGTTTCCTGTCGACGGCGACAGCTAGAAATGAGCCTTCCATCGGATGGGAAGTGAACCCGTGGACCTATGGGGTGTTTATGATTTTACGACAGCATTTTAAAGAAGCCTTTTCCAATACTACTGTTGTTAATCCTTTTAGCGCCCATGGCAGGATCGGGTGCCCGTTTTTATCCTATCGGGACATATGGGCGACCAATGCACTTGAAAATCCCTTTCTGTTACTACAGCTGTTAAACCTTTTGGCGCCTTTGGCAAAAACGGGTGGCAATTGAGGTAGGGCCTACATAAGCGATCTGTTGGACGGTATTCTTACCTCTATGGTTATTTGTCGCCGGCCTATTTTCACTTGGTGTGGAGCTTCTTCAACGGCTCCAAGGGGGAGGCGAACTCCCATTTCTGGGAATCTTGCTGAACTACACTATATTCTATTCCATGTAGTAAGGGCTTTACTCTCCTTTCGACAGAAGGCCAGCGGGGATTCGTCTCTCGCGTCCGAAGAAAGCAAACCACCGCAGTCCAGGATCGCAGCAGTAACCAATGACGTAACAGTCAAACACCCCCATCGAGGCGGGTTCGCAGGTTGCCCTCTGCTGCCAGTTAAAGTAGGGCTGGCTGAGACGTTGACTTTCCGAGCCCTTCCGAAAAGCCCTGCGCTTTCAAATATCTAAGAAAGTTTCATATTAGAATTTCTGTTTCATCTATATGTGGGTGTTCCACTGATATCTCTCCTCCGGGCCTTGCAAAGCCTCTAGCCGGACCGGGTGGAGATGAAGCGCCTAAGCGAAGAACTTAGGCTGGCGTCAAATAAGCAAGAAGTAGCAGCATTATGACGGTAGCACGTTGCGTAACAGTTCTGCAGCATGACGATGGAAGATCTTATGAAAGCTTTTACGCTGTCAAACGCTTTGTTAAAATCCTCACTGTTTCAATTATTGAACTTTTTTAAGATCGTGGGAAAAACACGTGTACGTTACCAAAATTCCACACGCGCCGACGACGCAGAGGTAGCGTTAACGGTGGGAGACAGGACCTCAGTGCGCCTGTGCCTTCCGTCCGATGTGGAGTCAAGCCGTTGCCACTTGTACGTCAAAGAACCCTAGCTACTATGCAACCAGCATACCAGCAAAATTCCCAGGTGTAGGAGCTGGCCTCCTGACATCGGTGGAGGAAAAGTGCCTCAAAGAAAAAAGATAGGCCGACGACAAATAAATTTAGGTGTTGCGGCAGCCGGCTGCATAAAAATACCGTCGGATTAAACGCCTATGTGTCGCTGAAGTGAAGCAACACAACCCCAGATAGTACTGGCATGGATGACCGCTTGGGAACACTGGGTACTGCTAATACCCAAAATAGTCTTAACAACGTAGTGTCTTGCAGACTCTGCATTAGAAGTGGGCAGTGGACGGGACTCTAGTGGCCATTATAGTTAAAGGGCTCCAAGACACCGGCAAAAAAAGCCATACACATCACACAAGGGGTCCTGCGTCCTGGGTACGATGGGTTGAGCATTCTTTTGGCAAGCAATTGAGTCAGGGTTCGGATCCTTCACCCGCCTGTTGTGAACGGGGCTCTAATGGCATTTGTAGTTGACGGACCCTAAAACACCAACGAAACGAAAAACCCAATGGGACGAAAATGGGTACCCGACCCTATTATAGAAGGGAAAAGTTAGGGGTTAGCAGCATTAGGTCGGCAGCCAGCTGAATAACTATACTTCATGTGGATTTAATGCTTCTACCCTGTCAAACGCTATTTTTACTTTCCTATTAGTCAAACGCTTTGTTCAAATCCTCATTGATTTCAATGACTAAATATGTGTTTATCTTCCACGTGTATTTTGGATGACTGTGTATTCTGGGGTACATACTTTTTATCGTGGAATTGTCTGTGGCGCAATGGCCCTCTTCCAGTTTTTCCTGCTTGAGGCTTCCCACTAAATGCTGACTTGGAATTTCTTTAGTCCTTATTTGTTGTTGTTCTGGTGGACTTTTTTTGGCAGTGGTGATTAAAGGGGCCATTTTTGAGAGCGGCTTGTTTCAATTCAAGTGGTGGGGTGCATCGATTTTTGTTTCAAACAGGAATCTGCCCCACCAACAATTACAGTGGAGAGCTGTTTCACTTTTGCAAGGCCCTGACGTGCACATTTCAGTAATGAACACAGCAAATAAATCTATAAGCTCCTTGGCCATTACATTGATATTGAACGCCTTTCTTAATTCTGATTGTTGCCAAATCATTGTTGGTTACATTTGTTATGAAAGACAAGAGTGGCAAAGCGAGGGATGGTGGGAGGGAGGCGTGGTTACTCGTTTCCGGTTCTTGCAAGAAATTATTGCCTTGCAGAGTGAGAGAAAGATGAAAAAAACCACCAAATCACATCCAACATTGGCCTGAAGTTCAACACACTGCAGTAGTCAGCCAATGAAATCCTCAACAACGGCAGGGGTTATTAGCAACAGCGGTAAGCATTGAAGACAACAACAGGAAGTAGTTCCCTGTTGAAGTCAGCCACTTCAACGGTCATTATCACTCCTGACCAAAGTATGCAGAACGTTATGCTTGGCATTTTTGTGGCCGTATTAGAAGTCCGTCAAAGGACCTAACAATCCTTAAAATGCCAGGGCCAAGAACTGACAAGCGACTTGTAGAACGTATTGTTACGTAGTCGGCTGCCGAAGAAGTCCCACGAGTTGTTTAACGTCAGTGACTGTCCATTCAGAAAGTATTTCGGCTGCCGACACCTGCCAGTAGTGGAGGGCCGAAGGTCCGATACTCAAGACCTTCTGCTGATCTACAAGTACATTTGACTTTGGCAGGGGTTTTACGGGTCCTCCAAGGTTAGTTATGAGTGGAGCCCCAAAATTTTTTTAAAAAAATAACTACTAGTCCTTTTTCCGTCTCTTGCAGGGCGGAGTATCCATTTCTGCCCCAGTCGGCTGCCATTTCATGAGACCGGGGTTGTAGGATCGATGCGTCCTGGGAATTTTGCCTATAAGCGAATCCATGATTCCTTGTACTAAGGGTTCTTTTACGTGTAGTGATGGCAACGCATTCACCACACTGGACCAGGGCTTTACTTCTTCGTCCAACGGCAGGCGCCTTTGGGACCCCCTCTTTCTAAGTCTTTCGGAAGAATTAGTTACCACCTCCGCCTGGATCGAACCTGCAACCTCGGATTCATTAAATTAAGAACACTATTTCACCGACCCTGACCTAGGTGGAAGGTTTCTTTCGATGTGGAAGAAGGGTAGCCTTGTGTTGTTATTCGTCGGGAGGGAAATAAAGCTGCGGCGCCATCGGTAAATTATCTTCAGCAGTAGTGAGACCACCAGGTCCTCAATTAGCGTTAAATTCACTTCTAGGGTCAATGTATTTCGGGTCAGGGAGCTCGACCACTTTTTCTGGAGGACACTGGTTCTCAGGCAGTTTCTCACTGCTCATGAGCTGACTTGACTCGCCCCTCCCTCATTTTTCGGTTGCATCCCTCCCTTCTCTTCCTGGTTGGGATGGTGCCGAGGAAAACAAGACTCCCTACTGCGCTACTCGGGTATCCATGGCGAACAGTGGCCAATTGGTAGCAAACAGAGACTTCCTAAAATTGTTACGGTCAATGTACGACATGTTTCACAGTCAGGCACAGTCTCCATCCTGAGTAAGATTGAATTCCTTCAGTGTCTTCACATCAAGCGTCTTCTGGGTCACGGAAAAACAAAGTGGTGGTATATAGTAAGTTGGAAGTTGGACGCAGCCATTGCAATCACCATTCCTATGCTTTTTCCGCGTATGGCAGGGTCGCAACTACCTCTTACAGCAACTGTACTGAAAGTATGAGGCCATTCTGTTGGTCGGCGCTTTTAAGCAATTAGTTGCCGGCGACTTAATGCTGTAGGCCCCCATTGCATCATTAACCTCGGTCTGTTTACATCGAGAGCTTCAACGCCGTTGACTGACGCCAGAGGCCTTAGTGGTGAGCGATTTTGAGAACGGGAGTCAATGGTTACAGGATCGAACCTGGCCTTAAGAGATTGTTTCTTTGGGCGAAAGTGTTCAAATTGCTGCCAAATGCCACACCTGAGTATTAGAGAGCTTGAGTGATCCGTTTTCGAACAACGCATGTTACGCAAAGCAGACGAATATCTTACTGCGCATGTGCAACATTCCAAAGTAAAGTTAGAAACGTGTGTTTGAGCGTATGCTGAAGTAATCATACGTTCTACGTAGGTTTAAACGAACGTTACGATAAAATGGGGGACCCATTCAAAATATCTAAAATGACTTCGAAAGGAACCAAGTTTCACGTTCCAACCAATAGAGGGCAGGACGTTAAAGATAACGTGTGGTTCCAGATCACTCAAACTGTGTTTTTCACAGAACCATACGTTCTACTGTGTTTTTATGTTGTGTAACACACGTTGTTCTATAACGGATCACTCAAGCTCTCTATTGTTGCTAACCTGCATAGTAACCTTCATACACGGACCTTTTCCGCGTAGAAAGGGTCTTTCTCAGTGGCTTATTGACTAATTTTCCCGTGAGGTTTCGGGGGTCGATCTAGGTCGAGGCGAAGGACGGCTTCTTTCGGGGGGGAAGGTAACACACAAATTGCACTTTCAGTCAGTTTGGAAAAAGTATTCGTAGCACCTTGCAGTAGTAACAACAGAAGACCAGCTAGTACTAACATGGGTGGCCGCTTAGGGAACACTGGGTACTGCTAATACCCAAAACTCTTCGCAATAGGTAGTGCTTGTGCAGTCTCTGCATAAGAGCTACGTTGTGGACGGGGCTCTAATGACCTTGTAGTTGAAGGGCCCTAAAACACCAACAAACAACAACAATTGCAGTTGCACGCTCGGGATCCTCTTCGATGGCACAGGATAGAGCGTACTCGATTACTGCGGCAGTGTTTCCAGGTTCGTGGGACCCAGTGGCCCCGTGTGGTGTACGATGTCATTCGCACGATAAAGAACCTTCTCTACTTTGCAACGGGTAGCAAAGCAACTCCTAACCCTTTTCCCGACTAAGGCAGGGTCAGGTACCCATCTTGTCCCTCTGAAAGGATACAAGGGTGATATATTGGGCATTGATTTCCACCGCCGGTTGCCGACCCGACCGAAGTGCAACCCCTATGCTTATTTATCGTCGGTCTACTGTTTGTTGGGGTACCCCACCGACGCCAAGGGCGAGCTGCTACACCTGGAACTTTTACCTCATCTACCCGTTGAATGGTAGGGAGGGTGAAAGAAGGCGCACTCGGGGCCTCTCTCTCTCTCTCTCTCGCCCGAAAGATGCCAACCCACCTGAGTCCAGTATCGAACGTAGAACTACTGAAGCAGCTACCGAGCTCTCTCTGTTCGCTGGGGCACTTCACCGACGACAGGGGGCAACCTACTACGCATGGAAAGTTTGCCAAGCTGAATATAAAGGTACTTTCCACGTAGTGTTGACAATGTACTCACCGCACGGGAGCGCACTTGGGACCTCTACCTCTCTCTTTCTCACGCCTGAAAGAATTTAAACTAACTTGGTCGATTTGTTTGTTTGTTTCGTTAATGTTTTAGACAGACCTTAAACTACAATGGTCATTAGAGCCCCGTCCACTGCATACTTCTAATGCAGAGTCTGCACAGACACTGCAGTACACGACAACTGGTGTATCCAACGCAATAAGCCGCTCCCACACCTCTGTCCAGAATCGAACCTGGAACCCCTTAACGCAATAGTCCAAGACGCTACCTCTTCACCACGGAAGTGGGGAACTAAATCTGTAACAGGTAGATGAACCTGGAATCGGCTGTCTGGGGCTGTGTTTCGCGCACAACAGGACACCAGTCTCTTCTTGTTTAATGTTCCTGTAGAACAAATGGAGGTTGCACAGCAAGAGTTGATGCGCGCTGCAAGAAAGCAAAAGGATAAATATTAAGACAACACCCTAAGCGGCTTTTTTTGGAGTGCCTTTACAAGGACACAATAGGAATCCCCACCTTGAGGGGTTCCCTTCCCCCTTCCGCAATTCCTCTTAATAAGAAATTCAAAACTCTGAACCATCTTGTATATAATACTCATTGAAAATACAAAAGACTTTGCTCAAGTGCCTTGACCAAATTCACTGTATGAATATCAATCTTTGATTGATATCTTGATGTTACGTGATCCTCGAGTTGCCCATGAGGGTTCCCATGCACCCCATCATGGAACGAAGCATTTCATTATCGAGAATGACACTGCTCTTCTCGGGCGCACCAAGTCTAGACGTCCTTGGAGTCTATTTTCAAGAAATCATTTCTCCCTCCTCCTCCTTCTTTTCCATTCATTGTACGTCTTTCGACCTTTTAAAATTTTGGCCAATTTTCTTCTCTCCACTTTACAAAAAGACAATATTGAACAACTTCCTCCAACCTACGCCCACGTGCGACATTTTTCTGTAACCATAATACCCTCAATTTAGTCAAAAAAATTTTTTTAAAAAAAAAAACACGCAATCTTGCACTCCATTCAGTCATTGATCGACTTCCTGTCCCGAATTTTCTATTCAAGAGGAGAGGGTTAAAGTCCTCTTCTAAAGAGTACATGACACAATCATTTTACATCGTGATGCCAGCGACCGCAGACGTAAGGATATGGTAGAGTGTTCGGTCGAGGGGGACTCGGTGGAAGATAGGCGGAATTGGAGGGCTCGAACCCGCAAATCCGACCTGCCACAGGCGGGATAGGGAGATGATGGTGCCAGTGACAACATAACATTTATGTTAATCTAGGTCTTAAGGCTAACGAAAAATGCGCGACTAATAACCCTTTTCCCCCCTATAGCTGGGTGGGGTACCCATATTTGTTCCTCTGAATGGACACATGGGCAATCTATTGGACTGTATTTTGATGCAACCGATTGCCAACCAAAGTGCAACCCCTATGCTTATCTATGGTCGGTCTACTGTTCGTTGGTGCACTGAACCGAAGCGAGGGAGAACGAGCTCCTACCCCTGCGAATTTTCATCTACCCCTTCCATAGAGAGTTCCTTTAGGTGAAAATGCCATCGTACATCACACGGGACCACGGCTTTACTTCCCATCCGCCAGAAGGCGCACTCGGGACCTCTCTCTCGCCCGAAAGAATCCAGCCCACCTTGATCCAGCATCGAACCTGGACCCGCTGACCTCCAGCACCACCTAGACGGGTCTTTTAAGGTTCTGGCAAATTTGTTTGCTGGATGCTGGATTCATTTCATGGTTTGGGGTGCAAGCCAAGCAGCCTTAACAGGATGAACCCTTAGGAGGCTGCTCGCGGGAGATGACGGGGAAGGTGTAGAGGACGGAGAAGGAAAATCTGTTGCACCCAACGTTCTTTACCAACCACCCATGTTGATCCTAACGTGGGCTTGCGCTTCTTAACTTCAGTGATCTCACGAGAACTGGTGTGTTCAACGCAACTTGGCTGCACAAATGAAAAAAGTAACATCGTATACTCCACACCGAGCCACGGCCTTCGCTCCTATGCGATGGAAGGCGCACTTGGAACCCCTCTGTTCCTCCTTCCTTCCTCTTCCTCTTTTTTCCCTCTCCCTCTGCTCTCTGGGAGCGGCAAATTGCGTTGGACACACCAGTTCTCGTCTGATCACTGAAGTTAAGCACCGCAACCCTAGCTAGTACTAAAATTGGTGGCCGCTTGGGAAAACTGGGTACTGCAAATACCAAAAAATCGTCGCAGTGCAGTCTCTGCGTTGCAACTATGCAGTGGACGGTGCTCTAATGACCTTGTAGCATGGAACGAGAAATCGGTGGCGCAGTAGTGGAACACACTACTTCTGCGTCACGAGGAGGGTCCAGATGAGATAAATATATGTATGTTACGCCAAACGGATTGGGGAGTCGGCCAAGCAGCAATAACGGGCTTGACTCTGTGGAGGATGCTGGGGGGGGGGGGAGAAGGATATAGCAGTGGGGGACGTAGGTGAACGGAAATTAGCAGCACCCAATGTTCCCAACCAATCACCCATGTCAGTACTAACTTGGGTTGCGTTGCTTAATTTCAGTGATCTGGCGGGAACTGGTATGGCTGAGCAAGCGTTGTAGAAAAAAATGGGAGATGTTTTCGTGATTTCATACGGGGTGTGTATGCAACCCACCACTGAGAACAAAAAAAGGTATAAAAACGACACATAGGCACACAAAAAAGGAGTTGGCTGGCAAGTGAAACAGGCTGGCTCTCCATGCTACATGCTCCATTCAATGTATTCATTAATGTCTATTATGAGATCAAAATACAGAAGCAACAATAAGCTGGGATAATAACAACAATTGTCGCTCAAGAATAGGGCAGGCCTCTGCCGAAAAAAGGAGGGGGGGGCTGAAATTTATTTACAAATGGGCGGGTTTTGTTTATCTAAGTGTTAAACAACGCAACATACACATACCAAACTAAAATAGCCCCCAACTAACAACCACTCGTGGCATTTTGAAAAATTAACTCTTTTTTTGTACCCCCTTTCTACTTCCAAGATATTAAATATTTGATATACAAGGACCGGCGCAGCGGCATTTTAGAGGATGAGTTGAGCCACTTTTTTTTAACTTTTAAATATACGAGTGCAATGATGGGTTTGAACCACATGTAACACGAAACGATGCAAACAAAATGGGAAGGGAGCCGCCTGGTTGGTCCCAGACTTGTCCAAATTGGCGTGAGATTCCTAATAACACGGACGGTGCGCTTAATGAATATTATTTTACATCCTCGTCCGTACCTCTGCACCCACCAAGCAATGCAGTCGCTCCTCCAACTGGGGGTCTGGAGGCCGCATGCGACCCTTGAAGCGCAGAGTTGAGGCCCTCACAATCGATGCCATGTAGTATATATATGCGGCTTGCTACTCAGAGGCCTAATGAGAGGGGGGAAGGACAGTTGGAAGGGGGTGCCATGTATTAACATGGGTGGCCGCTTGGGAAAACTGGGTACTGCTAATACTCAATAATCGTCGCATTGCTGTAGTGTCCGTGCAGTCTCTGCACTAGAACTATGCAATGACCCTGTAGTTGAAGAGCCCTAAACACCAACGAAACAAAAGAAGGGGGTGCCATGTGCCACAGTTTGATTGAAACTATTATTAAATACCATTTCGGCAATTGCCATGTCAAGTAAAGTCGACGTCGGGCGGGCCTGCTGGTACTTTTGAAAACAAATTTCTAAACATAAAGTCAACACTCATGGGCCTCATGTTACCAATGTCGCCCTCGAGGTACCCTAGGTTGACTTGCGTGCCTACAGCATCATTTCTAGCCTTGTTCCACTAACGGCAGGGCAGACCTGTTTCGGTGGAGTAGTGGGTTCACGTTCGGTAACTGCGTCAGTAGTTCTAGGTTCGAGACTGGACCGAGGTGGGCAGCGCCCGCTCTAGCACTTATGCCGCCCCGGACAAAAAGGCAAATTGCCGCACCTTGAAGCAGGGCGAGAGGCCCGGAGTGCGCCTTCTTTCGGACGAGAAGTAAAACCGAGGTCCCGTGTGGTGTACGATGGCATTTGCACATGTAGGAGCTCGCCCCCTGGCGTCGGTGGAATTCCCCAAAAACAATGAATAAATAAGCATAGGGGATTGCAGCTTTGGTCGGCAACCGGTTGCGGAAAAACAATGAACAATACTGTGTATCGCCCTTGTGTCCATTCAGAGGGACGACGTGGGTACCCGACCCTGCCATAGGCGGGAAAAAGGTTAGGAATTGCTTTAAAGTAATGGCATTTGTATCGTCACACATTACCGGTGCTGACGAGAATTTCACACGTTCCATGAGGTCATGAGGTCGTAAAGAAAGAAACACGCTACCACCTGAGCTACGGAAGCCTAACGATTGTAGGAAGATGGCGGAGTGGGCGTAGGAAACTAATCGGCCTGCATCATATTTTATAGTCCATATTCAAATAAACAATTAACGCATTCCGTTGCCTAATATTTTAAACGTGGCCCAGATATTATCACTTCCGCTTTTCACCACCCCATCTCACGTCAATATCAACTTTATTCAAAATTGTTCCGCCCAACAATGGCGTACCCTCCATCACTTCCGCTTCAATTATTCATTGATGTATTAATTATTTCAGGACATTTTCTAAATCAAATAAGAAACCAATAATCAGGAATTTCACTCCAGGAACTATTTTAGTCAACATTCGAGGGTGGCCGGCTTCGAATGTGCTTGTGCCTCTAAAGGCCAACCAGTCATTCATTGAGGTAGCGTATTCCTGAAAATGTGACCTGTACACAGGCAAACAGGGTTCTTATTGACCGTAGCAGATGCGGTTCGAGACAGGCATCGCCTGGCGGAAGCAAGTCAGAACCTGGCACTGCAGATGAGCGCCACTGAAGATGGAATGTGGCTACGAACCATTACTTAACAACTACTACTGACCCTTTTCCCGCCTATGAAATGGGTCGGTTCCCCATTTTTATCCCACTGGGACATATGGGCGATCTGTCGAAAGGTATTTTTTACATAGCTGGGTACCAACGTAACGCTGCAATTCCCCTTTGGCTTGTTTACTCTGTGACCAACCCTGTCGGCCTATCTCCTTTGTGGAGCCAATGTCGGTTGTTGTTGTTTGTGTTTAAGGTCCCGTCAACTACAAGGTCATTAGAGACCCGTCCACTGCATAGTTATAATGCATATGCTGCACAGACACTACACCAATGCGACGATTATTGGGTATTAGCAGTACCCAGCTTTCCCGAGCGACCACCCATGTCAGTACTAACTGGGCTTGCGTTGCTTAACTTCAGTGATCAGACGAGAACTGGTGTGTCCAACGCAACTCGCCGCTCCCGGAGCCAATGTCGGTCAACGATACGTACCAAGAAGCGCTAAGGACCTCTCTGCGGCCCGAAAGAAGAAACTCGCCTGGGTCAGGTTTGAACCTCCATGAGTCATTCACAATATAGAAACGGTGCACTTGGAGAGGACCTTTAGCCCGGCAAGCGTTCTATGGTCGTTAGCGGTTCTATGGTCGGCCCTGATGGAGGCAAGTGGAAGAGACAGAGGGAGGGAGTGGGAGTCAGGAGCACAGTGAAGGAGAGGGCTACACATGGAGAGATCGAAACAGAGGGACAGAGGGGGAGACAGTGACAGAGGGAGCAATGAGAGAGAGGCAATGGAAGAGACAGCACAGTGAGACTGGGAGCAATAAAAGAGAGGGAGGCAGTGAAAGAGGGAGACAGTGAAAGCGGGAGACAATGAAAGAGAGGCAATGGGAGAGACAGGACAGTGAGAGAAGGAGCAATGAGAGCGACAGGACAGAGAAAGGGCGACAGAAGGAGAATGAGAGAAGCCCCCCAATGCGTTATTTTCTCATTCGGTGCGTACGGTGCCCCTGTGGTACAGTCAAATTCCCAGGTGTAAGAGCTCGTGCCCACGTGTCAGTGGAGGAAAGTCAGCTGACAACAGACTGCTTAAAAGTATCGCCCATGTGTCCCAAATGGGCACTCGACAACCCCGGCTTAATTTCTCATCCAACGATAGGTGCACTTTGATTTTCTCTTTAGGTCGAAAGAAGTCACGCGCCTTCTTGAGAAACGATCCTGGTCGATGGTTCAATCTCCAAGACACCTGAGCCACCATAAAATCAATTTTTTTGGTAATTCATCAATAGAATTCTACAAATATTCAGACTCATTCACATTTAACTAAATAACAACTGCCTGCAGAAGAACTCAGTCAAGCTTGTAACGACTTCTGCTCGATTCCGTTGAGAATTTTGTGACCTGACCCATGAGCACCTAACGTCTGTTGCGCTTAGTGGTTTCCAAAGAAGCCACTAGCGTGATCTCTCCAAATATTGAGATGAAATATGTCACCTATTAAATTATTGATGCAGGAAATCGACAGCAGCAGTTCTTAATCATCCGGTTTCCTTAATAAAGTTCGCAGTAGGGGGAAAGAAAAAAATTACTACAATATCAATCCTTTGATGTCAGTTGTACATTTTGGGACTACCTCTATATTTTTTTGACATTTGATTATTGTATGTCCCATTGCAAATGTAATCCACGCAAGAATTTCATCGGATAATGGGTATGGGAGAGGACCCGCCTTGGTGGCGCAGTGGGTAGCACGCTCGGTAACTTGGTCAGTAGTTCTAGATTCGATACTGGATCGAGATGGGTTTGCGTATTTCAGATGAGGGAGAGACCCCGAGTATGCCTTCTTTCGGATGAGAAGTAAAACCGAGGATCTGTGTGGTGTACGTTCGCATTTGCACGTTAAAGAACCCTCTCTATTTGCCGCTCCCATCGCCCTTTTGTCCAGAGGGAAAAGATGGTTGCTTTTGATGGGTAAAGGTTAGGACTTGACCCCCGTTGGTCAGTAGTGCCTAATTCAATACTGGATTGATTGCTTAGTTTGTTGGCGTGTTAGGTTCCTTCAACTACAATGGTCATTAGAACCCCGTCCACTGCTTAGTTGTAATGCAGAGTCTGCATGGATACTACACTATTACGACGATGTCGAGTATTAGCAGGTTCCAGTGCCCTAAGGAGATGTAGCGGATCGTAATCGAACAACAACATTAAAGAAAAAGGTGGGTGACGATCGTCGGAATTTTTCCAACGCATTTGATATATCTATGTCTCAAGACAGCGCATTTCCTCTGCCAAAATTCCATGCCAAAAGTGCATATTTGATGATGAGAGATGGGGAAAAACAGCCAAGTATTTATGTCACGAGATCGAATGCCTTACTCTACTTCTCTCACTTTAATTTCTTATTCCTATGGAAAGCGGAAGGAAGTCATTCTACTAAAAGCTTACCGCCCTGTTGTTGTGGTCAGTGATTCAGAACAATATTTTGTTATAGTAGTCTTGTTTCTGAATAGCAGGAACTATGACAACCGACGTTCCTGCCTATAGCAGGGTCGGGTACCCATCCTTGCTCCTCTAACTGAACATCTCAGTACGAGCTGGGATTGCGTTGCTTAACTTCAGTGATTAGACAACAACTAGTGTGTCGAACGCAATAAGCTGCTCCCCGCAGTGGACGGGGCTCTAATGACCAATGTAACTGAAGGGCCTTAAAACACCAACAAAACAAACAAACGGCTAAAGGGTTATTGGGGTAGAATGTTGTTTGATGTGGTAAACCTCAGCAGAACCCGCCTCGATGACGCAGTGCGTAGCAAGCTCCGTAACTGAGTTAGTAGTTCTAGGTTCGATACTGGACCGAGGTTGGTTGGATTCTTTCGGTAGAGAGAGGCCCGTAGTGTGCCTTCCTCCGGAAATAAAACCGAAAGAACGTGAAAGAACCAACTCTACTATGCAACGGGTAGATGAGGCAACATTTTGTCAGGTGTAGGAGCTCGCTCCCTGTCGTCGATGGAATACCCCAATGAACAGTAGACCGGCTATGAAAAACACTGCCCAATATATCGCCCTTGTGTCCATTCAGAGGGGCAAGATGTGTACCGAACCCTGCCATAGGCCAGAAAAAGATTTAGAGTTGCTGTGTTTTTGGTAAACCTTTGCAGACTGTAGAGTAATCAGAACCTAGCAATGGGCTGCACTTGACAGGTCATCAGGTTATGAAGAGGATGCTGACTTCCAATATTATTTCAGACAGTTTTATGATCCTTTCGAATCACGTTTGAGACAGTTTACGACGACCGCTTTCTCATTAAGTGTCATGCTTATAAATAAAAAGTAATACGATCATCAGGATGTGTGACAATAACGTTTATCGCAAATGAACTTTTACGTCGTTTAAGTGGTTGCTACTGTGCCACGGTGAACTCGCCTCGGTGACGCAAAAGATAGCGTGCTCGATTTATTGCGCCAGTAGTTCTAGGTTCGATACTGGATCGAAGTGGGTTGACCTCTTTCGGGCGAGAAAGAAGTCCCGAGTGCGCCTTCCTTCGGATGAGAAGTAAAACCGAGGTCCCCTGTCTTGGACGATGGCATTGGCACATGAAAGAACCCTCCCTACTATGCAACGGGTAGAAAAAAAGCAACTCCTAACCCTTTTCCCTCTTATGGCAGGGTTAACCCTTTTCCCTCTTATGGCAGGGTCGAGTACCCATCTTGTTCCTCTGAATGGCCACAAGGGCTTAATATTGGTCATAGTTTTTCTGCAGCCGGTTGCCAGGCAAAGCTGCAACCCCTCCGCTTATTCATCGTCGGTCTAGTGTTCGTTGGGGAATTCCACCGACGCCAGGGGGCGAGCTCCTACACCTGGAAATTTTGTCTCATCTACCTCTTGCGTAACACAGAGGGTTCTTTTACGTGCAAGTGGCATCGTACACCAACACGGGACCTCGGTTTTACTTCTTAAGAAGGCATACTCGCGGCCTCTCTCTCGCCCAAAGGAAGCCGACCAACCTCAGTCCAGTATCGAACCTAGAATTCTTGACGCAGTTGCCGATGGTGCTAACCACTACGCCACCGCTGCGGGTCCTGCTATGCAACGGGTAGATGAAGCAAAATTTCCAAATGTAGAAGTAAACCGACGATAAATAAGCATAGGGATTGCAGCTTTGGTCGGCAACCGGCATGGGAAAAGCAAGTCGAATATATCGCACTTGTGCTTATTAACGGGGACAACATGGGTACCCGATTTCTTTTGTTTTGTTGGTGTTTTAGGACCCGTCAACTACAAGGTTGTCCGTAGGCAGACCCAGCCGTGCCACAGGCGGAATAAGGGAATTATGATGATGATGGTCCCTATTTCCTAAATTTCCTAAATTCCTTATTTTTTTTATTTTTTTTCGTGTTATTGTGACCCGTCTTTAAAAAAAGGTTCGCCACCATTGCACTACACCAGTGGTCTTCAAACTTTGTCGACTCACGGAACCCTTAGAACTGTAAGATGTTTTGGGGGAGCCCCATCCTACCTTCAGAAAAGTATATCTTGCCGCTGCTAACGAATTTTCATTTTGACTCGCGGAACCCCTAGAGATGCACTACACTAATGCGACGATTTTGGGTATTAGCGGTACTCAGTTTTCCCAAGCGGCTATCAATGTTAGTACTAGCCGAGGATGCGTTTCTTAACTCCAGTGATCAGATGAGAACTGGTGTGGCCAACGCAATAGCCCGCTACTTATGGGTACTCGACCCTGCCATAGGCGGGAAAAGGGTTAGGAGTTGCATCGGGTAGATAATGCAAAATTTCCACATGTAGGAGCTCGCCCCTGGCGTCGCGTCGGTGGAGTACCCCAACGAACAGTAGACCGATGAAAAATAAGCATATGGGCTGTGGAAAAACATCGTCCAATGGATCACCCGTGTGTCTATTCAGAGGGACAAGGAGGGTACCTGACCCTGCCATTGGCGGGAAAAGGGCTTGGAGTTGCTTGCCATTGTGCCATGGTTCACACTCCAACAGTTAGAAAGAGGGGGAGCACTCTGGGCCACTGTTGAATGAGGTAGCTACATATGATTACTAAATCCCTGTGTGTGACCCCCCAGAGGTGTACTGCGGAACTCTGGGGTTCCGTGGAACACAGTTTGAAGACCGCTGCTGTATAGCCTACTCAATTTACGACTAAATCGTGTTACGACCGGTCTGTGGGAACAAATTGCGGTCGTAAGTCGACGACTACCTGTATTTCTGTCCTGTTCTTTTAGTCCCTTGGTATTTCTACCCCGTTTATTCCCCACTTTATTTCCCGTTTATATTCTCCATTTTGAAAGTATCGCTTAACCCCTTTTGAAAGTTCGCTTAACCCCTCAGTTTTTACATCCTATACACTCAGGAATTTGTACTTTTTTACCTCGTCTGTTGTCTCCCACCTTGTCACAATCTGCCTCATCGTGATTTGGCTCCCCACGTCGGCTTACTATCCCGATTATTCCCACTTCCTGACTTTGATTTTCTATCCCGCTTATCTTCCAACTTGTCTTTCTTTTCTGACTAGCTTGGCTCGTGTTTGTTTGTTGGTGTTTTAGGGCCCTGAAAGGGAGCGGCGAATTGCGTTGGACACACCAGTTCTTGTCCGATCACTGAAGTTAAGCAGTGCAACCCCAGCTAGTAGTGACATGGGTGGCCGGTAGGGAAAACTGGGTACTGCTAATACCCAAAAATCGTCGCATTAGTGCAGTGTCTGTGCAGTCTGTGGCGGTGGACGGGGCCCTAATGACCTTGTAGTTGAAGGGCCCTAAAACATCAACAAACAACAAAAAGGGCCCTACAACAAAAAGGGCCCTTCAACAAGGCCCTAAAGCACCAACAAACAACAGAAAG
>JAAFCE010007744.1:20499739-20527796 GCA_013389805.1 Trigoniulus corallinus
AAAGCACCAACAAACAACAGAAAGGGCCCTTCAACTACAAGGTCATTAGAGCCCCGTCCACTGTGTAGTTCTGACGCGGGGACTGCGCAGACACTACACTGATGCGACGATTTTTGGATACTAGCGGTACCCAGTTTTCCCAAGTGGCCACCCATGTCAGTACTAACTGGGGTTGCGTTACGGTGTGTCCAACGCAATTTGCCGCTCCTTTAGCTCGTGAATTCAGGGTAAAAGGTTCTATCCTGGCACAGATGGGTGACTTCTACCACGTCGGGCGGGGTAGTCTCAAGTGTACATTCTGTCGGGGGCAAGTAGGAAATGATTATGAAACTGGAACAAAATATGTGTAATTTGGTAAAAAGCTCGCCCTCCTAGTGTCGATGGGGAAGTACCCCAACGCAACAAAAAACAAGCCAATAATAAATAAGGATAGCCTAGGGATTGCAGCTTTGGGTTGGCAGCCGGCTGTTTTTGAAAATCCCATCGAATAGATCTTTCATATGTTCCAATGGGACAATAAATGTGTAGCCGGCCTTGATATCGCATGAAAAAGGATTGGTGATGACGACGAAGTATTTTGGGACCCGACTACCAATCCTTTTCTTGAGGTGTACTACCTGAACTGCCTCGAGCGGCTGAATTGAGTTGGACACACCAGTTCTCGTCTGATCACTGAAGTTAAGCAACGCAAACCCCAGATAGTACTGGCATGGGTGACCGTTCGGGAACAGTGGGTACTGCTAATACGGTAATCGTCGTAGCAGAGTAGCGTCTGTGCAGACTCTGCAGTGGACGGAGCTGTAATGATCATTGTAGTTGAAGGGCCTGCACTGCCTCGCATCAGGATGAGATTGAAGAATGCGAGATAACGCAACCTGTAATGAATACTAGAGGGCGCCCATGCTAATTCTTAATAGTGCAAAAGGGTTGTGAACCTTTTCTGAACCACAACGTGGTAGGCATTCCAACAGCACGGATGTCAATTTGATGAAATTAAATGTCTGAAGTCGTGAAAATTCAATAGGATCTCATTACGATTTCTATTTGTGCAAATCACTCCACTGGTTTTTGTGGTTTAAAGGGTTAGTGGTTGGCAACCTTTTCTCCCCTCAGCAAACTTTTTTGGCTATTTTTTTCTTTCTCATTTGCTCCGCTGCAATGGCCGTATAATGGAGCGCAGCAAATTATTCCGGTATGCTTATTACCAATGTTTTACTGCCATCTTACACCTGAGCGATAACTTAATATGAATTCTCCTAATGTTACTTTAACCAAATTGAGAGAGGAGGAAAAGGGTTGAGGCTACATTGGTGGGGGTGAGTTAATAATTCAAATCGTTCTCAATTCAAGACACAATGGATTGAAGATTGAAAAAAATAATTTTCGATTAGAGCAATATGTGTGTGATTCATCTACTCCTTGGATACTAAAAAACAAAAAATAATTTTCTTTTTGCCTCCTCAACGTCCTTCCTCAAAATACCAAGCTAGCGGTTCAGGAATTCGACCAATGACCTAAGACGGGTGGCGTCTTTCAAGATCACTCAGAGCACCCTTCCACTGGAGAGGTAGTGAATCCGTGAGTGGTGCTAAACGGAAAGTTGACTGGCAAACATTTCAGGTGTAAGCGGTCCTTCCTGCACTGCGGAGGCCCAGCCAAGCAATAATTCCGTCCGTCCTTAAAGGATAGGCTTTTGGGCGATTAATTGGGATTACCCTGTCACTTATTCCAAAGCATTTCAAGCATTCCAAAGCACTTATTCCAAGGAGCAGCTAAGAGCGACAATTCGCTGAGCTCCATACCTGAGATAACATTCTGTAGCCCTGGGTCATTGGCGCACACTCATTAATGCAGTTTTGAGGGTGTATTTTTAATTTTAGGTATAGGAACATGTGATATCAAAATTTAACATTTTTTTAGAGCTATGCGATGCGATAGTTAAAACTACCCCTATCTATTGAAAAAAAATGTAACTTTGCATTGTCCAGAAAAAACTACTGCCAAAATTTCTGAACTGTTTTAGCAAGTGAATGTCCCCCTCCATCAACTATAACTTTTTCCTAACCATTTTATCCCATATCTCATAGATTTTTTTAAAAAAGGCATTAGTTACTTTAAAGGAAACACCCTGTATGTGCAGCACTGAATGCAATGATATTATCGGAAAATAATTGTAACATGCGAAAATTTTAAATCGACTGGGACAAATGACTGTCGGACAGGGTCACTGGGACACAGACCTCAAAACCGGGGCATGCCCCGCTGTAGCGGGACGTATGGCAGCCCTAAGGGTAGGCGGGCCTGTCATAGGCAGAAAAGGCTAGGATTAATGCGTTTCCTGAGTGGTATATAGAAAAAGTAATATCATGTAGGATGCTACTCCTGAACCTCCTCCCGATTTATCTCGTGCTCTTAATCTATCGAGTGGTCTCTCTCGCCCGCCCTATCTATCGCAGTCACTCTCTTGCACACTCACTCACTCTGTCTGTCCTTCTCACTCACTCGCTCTCCGTTTCTAGTTCTCTCACCCACTCACTCTGTCGCTCGCTCTCCGTTTCTAGTTCTCTCACCCACTCACCCTGTCGCTCGCTCTCCGCTTCTCTCTCTCTCCTACCCACTCGCTCTACTTCTATTTCTCACCCATTCGTTCTCAATCACTCGCTCTCCGTCTCTCATGGGAGCGACTTATTGCGTTGGACACACCAGTTGTCGTCTTATCACTGACGTTAAGCAATGCAACCCCAGCTAGTACTAACATGGGTGGCCGCTTGGAAAAACTGGGTACCGCTAATACCCAAGAAATCGTCGCATTAGTGTAGTGTCCAGGGCGTCAAACCGTTATTTTTTTCTTCTTCGTTTGGGGAAGAGGCGTGGAAATGATCCATAAGTGCTTCTAATTTAAAAATATATTTTCCAAATATCATTATTTCGAAAAAGAAATGATTTTTGTTGATATGAGCGAATTCTAGAAACACTCGTCGCGGTGGCGTAGTGGTAGCACACTCGGCAACTGCGCCAGTAGTTCTAGGTTCGATACTGGACCGAAGTGGGTCGGCTTCTTTCGGGCGAGAGAGAGGCCGCAAGTGTGCCGTCTTTCGGATTAGAAGTAAAACCGAGGCACTTGCACGTAAAATGATCCCCTCTACTACGCAAAAATTTCCAGGTGTAGGAGCTCGCCCCCTGGCGTCGGTAGCATTCCCCAACGAACACTAGACCGACGATAAATAAGCGTTGGGGTGCAGCTTTGGTCGGCAACCGGCTGCAGAAAAAACCATGACCAATATATCGCCCTGTGTCCATTCAGAGGGGCAAGATGGGTACCCGAACCTGCGATAGGCGGGAAAAGGATTAGGAGTTGTTTGTTTGTTGAGCGAATTCTTGAAACAAAAAAGAAGTAGCAAAGCGCGTCCACATTGGCGAGCATGAACATGGGGTCCAAAATCATTCTAAACATCTGAACACACGCTGTATATGCACATTTTCTGACGTTTAGAGTGATTTCGGACCCCATATTTGTGCTGGACACTCCATTAGTGTAAATAGTGACCCAAGATATAAAATGGAGAGACGCATTGCACAGAAGACAATTGAACCCCAACTGACACGCTGATACTGAACAACATGCGTTTACGCAGGTTTTTACATGTGCCGAACGGTTGCTGGGTTAGTTTGTGGGTTGTGGAGTAAGCCAGGCAGCCGTAACAGGTCGAACCCTTAGGAGGCTGCCCGTAGGAGATGAGGAGGTAGGTGAAAGGACGAAGGAGAGGGTTGATTTGCAGCACCCAACGTTCTTTACCAACCACCCAAGTTGGTATTGACGTTTGCTTGCGCTGCTTAACTTCAGTGATCTTACGGGAACTGGTGTGTCCAACGCAACTTGGCTGCACTTTTTCGCTTGGGTTCAGGTTCGACGCCCTGGTAGTGTCTGTGCAGTCTCTCCATTCGAACTACGCAGTGGACGGTGCTCTAATGACTTTGTAGATGAAGCGCCCTTTAACACCAACGAAAAAAACCAAAATCCGTCTCTCATCCACTTACTCTCGTCAGGCCTCCATTGGGCCGTCCGCAGCCCGCTGTGTACGCACACAGATCCCAGAGTACACGTTTCCATCTGGACAAATGGATACCCGACTCTGCTGTAGCCTAGAAAAGGAAGGCGGTGGAACTAGAAATGATGACCAGGAGTGGTTTGGGATAGGAAGAGAAACATGGCGCAAGTCGGATACTGCAACTGTTTATATTGTTCCAGGAGTCATGTTTAGTAAACAGTGGAGGTAATAAAATGACTTTCCACACACCCCCACATTCTTCTTGACTGAATCGAGTAGGTGATTCTCAATTCCCCATAGATTCACTCTCCGTCTTTTCCGCTCCCTCTCTGTCACTCCTCCTCTCTCCCTCTCTTTCTGCTGGTCAAACAATGGAGCATTTGGTTTGCACCTATTTATTACTACTCCCATTTCCCCTAGCACTCTCTACCCTCTCATCTTCCTCCTCAGTCACATCTCTCCACCTCTGGCACCATTCTGGAGGCAAGGCAACATTTCACAGTTCATTGTCTGCATTAAAACTCTCTCTTTCTCTTCTTTAAAAAAGTCAAGATTAATTCCCATTTCCTTTCCTCGTCCTCTACTCTACCCCCTGTCACCCCGTGCACATGTCATCCCATGCGTTTTTATTCTCGCAAACACACTCTCTCACTCCTTTCGGTTCTGCAGTGAAATGCATTTGTAATTTTAATGAAGACATTGCGAGAATGGCTCTCACAAATTCTATGGAAACGATCGGTCAGTGCTCTTAAGGATGACTTCGACAGGAAAAGACTGACACTGACACCTCCTTAGTTGTTGATTTCGCCCACAGACGCACCTAGGCAGACTGCTGACAACCCCTTGTTGGAATGCGAGTCTTGGTGTAGTGTTTTCATAATAAGCTCATTGGGATGTTAGTCCAGCAGCAAACAAAAAGTATCAAAACGATGATAAGAACAGACGGGTTTGGCCAACTTTATGGGTTCATTTACAGCCCATAGAGACATGCCACCGTCCGGAGGCTCACGTGTTCCCCTCCCAAAAAAGAAATTCTTTTTCTTGTTGCTGCCACGTTCAATCCTTTCAAGCCTCACTAACTACGTCAGTGGTTCCAGGTTCGCCACTGGAATAAAGGTGGGGTGGCATTTCAGAGAGAGAAAGAGAGGTGCTGAGCGCGCCTTCGTTCGAATGAGAAGTAAAACTGAGGTCCCTTGTGGTTTACGATGTCATTTGCACGTAAGAGAACCCCCGTCTACAATGTAACTGGTAAATGAGGCCAACGTGCCCCGGGCGCCACAACTGAAGTTACGCCACTGCTGCCATGGTAGCCGACGCCTACAACCCCATGACATTTTCGCTGGTCTGCAAAGGTTTACCACAAACATAGTAACTCTTAACTCTTTTTCCGCCTATGGCAGGGTTGGGTGCCCATCTTGTCCCTCAATGTACACAAGAACGATATATTGGACAGTGTTTTCCACACCCGGTTGTCGACCAAAGCTGCAACCCCTATGCTTATTTATCGTCGGTCTACTGTACGTTGGGGCACTCCACCGACGCCAAGGGGCGGGCTCCTACACCTGAAGAATTTGCCTCATCCACTCGTTGCATATTAGAGGGTTCTTTTACGTGCAAATGCCAGTGTACACCACATGGGACCTTGGTTTTACTTCTCATCCGAAAAGAGGCACACTCGTGGCCATTCTCTCGCCCAAAAGAAGCAACCCACCTCGGTCCAGTATCGAACCTAGAACTACTGACGCAGTTACCGAGAGTGCTACCCACTGCGCCTTACAACACGGAATATCATATGTGTAAACTGGCAGTATTTTCAATAGAAGCAACTTCCCCCTTTCTCCGGCGTCGGTAAATTACATAACTAACTACAAGGTCAATAATTAACAACATTCAGTGTCCCAAATGTTCTGGTAGTCAAGAGAAAAAATGATGTGTCCGCCTTAAAAGTTGAGTGTCCACTATAAGGTATCACTGGCCCTCTTTCAGCCAGTCCTCGCAATTTGACGTCACCTTCGTCAGCTTGAAGGACATCTTGTTCTCTGCTGCTTGCCAATGTGCATTCTCATGTATGTGTTGTGCTCACAAGCATTTTTAACGCAATTGTTAACAAACTCCTCTTTTGTCCGCCTGTGTAAATTCCGCCCTGTTGAGAGCATGCTGCCTGCCGACAAGGTCAGGAATGTTCCTAATTAGTAATTATATGACATAATTGGTTCATTGCAAAACACAAAACACTAGTTCTTTCACCTGGGAAACAGTAGGGGGGCCATTTTTGCTGCCTGACGTGTGATGTAGACAGGAAAAGCGATAGCTAAAGGGTTGAGAAGCAGCAGAAGTACGAAATGATGAGGTTCAAGTTACCACCAAAGAGAATTCCTTAACCCTTCCTTCTCATTTATGGGTAAGTAATAACATGAACAAAAAACACCACTGTTCGTCAATTGGCCTTAAATGGGTCGCCACCTACTGCTCTTGTTCTGTGCGCCAAGAGTAGTTTTCCGGGACTGTAAGTGCCACACGCACACTTGGTGGTGCACAAACAGAAACATTGTCCATCCTCTTGAGGGGATAGAGACCTTGTAAAGGGAAGTCGACGGGGGACTGAGGGTTGGACGGGTGGTGATGAAGGGGAAGGGCGAAGAGAGTTTCGCCAGTGCAAAAGGAAGAAGGGTGGGGATGAGAGTTGGAGGAGCATAGGAGAAATGAATTAAAGAAACAAAGGGTCATTGTCTTCATTTCTATGTCCTATCATGACTTCCCCCTTGCCACTTTCACCATTTCTTTTTGGCACTAAAGAAGTGATACAATAGGGCCCACCTGCTACTCTCTCCCATTCCACCAATCAAAACATCATTAAATTACCTTGTGACTATCATTCTAGTGTACAACGAATTTCTGCACACCCCTGTGGTGGTGATGGTGGTCCTTGACTCACGCAATTCCGACTTGTTGCAACAGGCAAATAATTCGTTTTCCGTGTAGACATTCCTCGTCCTTAATGCCCCATGACGCATCCCCCTCTGCCATTAATCTACTAAAAGTTATGGACCACTTGAACGTTAAAGGTCACTGGAGTTCAACCACTGCA
The DNA here is from genome assembly GCA_013389805.1 of Trigoniulus corallinus. Classification (NCBI taxonomy): domain Eukaryota; kingdom Metazoa; phylum Arthropoda; class Diplopoda; order Spirobolida; family Trigoniulidae; genus Trigoniulus; species Trigoniulus corallinus. The sequence goes on from JAAFCE010007744.1 coordinate 20,506,877, forward strand.
AAACTGAGAGTAGTCACCCGGTTACACCCGATGATCAATTTTTCTTCGATTACAGATCTCCAGGTTCACCTGCTTCCCTCTGCTCATCAAGACAGTGAATTCACTGTGAATTACCCGTCCTCACCCACTTCCTAAACTCTGTGGCCTTTTCCCACACCATCAGCTATTTCTTTACAGGCTTTACTTTCAGTCCATCGAATGGGAAATGAAGCTGTGGTCTCATGTGGTGCGGGAAACCTTGTTGAGTAAACGTTACGTGTAATTCGGCAATGTCCAGGTGTAGAAGCTCGCTCCCCCTTGGCGTTGTTGGAAGAATGTGGAAATCAGCAGGAAGAATGTCCACCGACGTTAAGTAAAGCAAGGAGCTGAGACATGAGGCCGGCAGCAGGCGGGATACAAATGCCTTCCAATAGTTCGTTTATGTTTTGTCAATTCCATGGTGAGAAATGTGTGACCGGAGGATGATCGACCGGGCACAAAAAAACGTTCAACTGGTACCTTCAAAAGTTAGCAGCTTCATATCTGCCCCTGCGATAGACCAAAAATCGAATTTAGTTTTGAGGAAAGGATTATGGTGAATCGAGGTAAGATGGCTATTGGGGAAGATGACTAATTCCATCTAATTAAGCAGTGTGACCAAGAAGAACGTCATTGACTTACAGTCTTGTTTAAGACAAACACGCAGTGATATAAAACCGTGGTTATTTGTTTGTTGCAACATTTTGACTTCTTTTTGGCAGAAAAACTAAAATCAGTAAATAGATTCGCCCTGTAGATTTTTTGGTGATGTACATAAAGTCTTCAATAAAAGCCACGTAAATCGAGTGCAAGTGGCCGAGATGCGAATGCTGCAATACACGAGTGGCGTGTGGAGAGCAGATAGAATTAGGAATGCATATACAGGGTGTTTTTTAGACTGTCCTAACTTTCGACAGGGGTCACTCACAGACAAACTGTCAGTTTGACAGCCATAAGTGGAATTCATATTCAGTATATTTTGGCAAATCATCATGGAAAGATTTACGCCTCAACAACGATTCCAAACTTTTGGAAGTGTATTACAAAAATCAGTGTTATGTTCACCAAACTCATAGGGCATTTCGTGAAATTTGTCAATGGTGTCCGTGTCAATGGTTCCAAACTTATAGGGCACTTTGTGAAATTTGTCAATGGTGTTCGTTACAGATAAATGATCACAGATTATTTTTTTCCAAATTTGAGTGACATTGATGTCCAAGAGATGTGGTTTCAGCAAGATGGTGCTACGTGCCATACAGCAACTGAAACAATGGATTTAATGATGGGACAATTTGGTGATAATGTCATTTCCAGGAATGGATCCATAAACTGGCCTCCAAGATCATGTGACTTGGAACCATTGGATTATTTCTTGTGGGGATATGTAAAGTCACTGGTCTATACCAATAAACTCGTTAGGTGCATTCCAGGAATGCAGGTGGCCGGCAACAGCCGGGGAAGGGGGAGACCAAAGCAGACGTGACAGCAGGTTGTCCGGAGGGACATCGCAGTGTGTGGGGTGGACAGGGACCTAGTGGGAAACAGACGGGAGTGGAGGGTTAGAACCCGCAGACCCGACCTCGCCACGGGCGGGATAAGGGTATGATGATGATGATGTACACAAAGACTTCAATAATTATACTACAATACAGCACTAAGAAAAATGGAGTGGTATACATTATAGGTCAATTGTCGGACTGTGATGTGCAGAAGTAGCAAGCACGTGTATGCATGTTAGAGCACATGACGCCCTATAGGCATCTTGCCCTGATGTTTGGGGAAGATGGCAAATAATTTTCGGGGCGAGATGACTGCTTTTCAAATAAGCAAATAATTGATATATTTTACAGAAGATGACCAGAAACTGTCAGGAAATTGGGATCAGGGAATTCATTCAATTGGCCATTATGTGGGGAGCAAGTGGAGGATGTCAGGCATGTGATATTGGTATGTCCAGCTCTGGATCACTGCAGGAGGGGTTGGGGAACCCCCACATTGGAGGAGGTTATGGGGTGGTGGGTTCTGTGGTGGAGTGGCTGGAATAGGTGCGAAAGGCAAAGGTGTTGCTAGGGTGCTGGTGGAGATCTAGGCATATGGGTCTAGCATGAAAAATCTCACTAGCAAGGTATCCGTCATAAAGGATTACATATTCACGTGACATTATAGGGGGAATGAACTGTTTTTGTGCATCAAAGTTGCCGACCAAAGTTGCAACCCCTATGCTTATTTATAGTCGGTCTACTCCACCGACGCCAGAGGGCGAGCATCTACATTTGGACGACCTCCTACCAGCTGCTTAGTAGAGTGGGTGTCCCTTGTGTCCATTGAGAGGGACAAGAAAGGGACTCCCGTCTATCTTCTAAGAGTAACCCCTTTTCTTGAAACTTCTCTGACCGGGGGCACCACAGCAAGCTTCTGGTACCCGCAGGAATATTGTACGGGTTGTCTGTGGGGGGATGCTGGCCTACCCCACAGAAGGCATTCGATGCACGCATATGCCATGGGAGCAGAGGTCTGCACCCCTGTGACATTGCGGGAAACTTGAACATTACTCCAAACCAAGTGTGGTAAGGTGAAGCGGAGAATGATCCTCCTCCGAAATGTGAAAAATGTCCTGCACAACGCCTTGAGAATGATCATACCTGCAAGAGGCTCTGGACAATTATCATTTGCCCATTTCGACACGCTGATGACCAGAAAAAGTCACAGATCAGTACAACGGCATCGATTACATCGCATTCACCAACTCACGGAAAATGCTTTACTTCACATCAGACGGAAGGTGTACTGGAGGCCTCCGTAGGCCGAAAAAGTCCAAATCATCAATCCAGGATCGAACGTGCCATCTCTGCATCACATAGGCTGTTGGAATTCTGCCAATGAATCCATGGAGTCAGGCGACATTAGGTTCAGGTGACATCTTACACAACATACGAGGCCACGGTTTTACTTCCCATTTGAAGAATGGCGCATTACGCAGCTCTAGATCGACCTTACAACAACTACGGATTCACAGAATTCAGTACGCTAACATCTGAGGCTAAAGCCCTTTGGCAGGGTCGGGTACCCATCTTCGTCCCTCTGAATGGACATATGGGCGATCTATTCCACGATACTTTTAGGCAGACGATTGTCGACAAAAGCTGCAACTTGTAGAGGCAAAGCTGCCTTCCTTCGAATGAGAAGTAAAACCGAGGTCCCGTGGGACATCTACGTGCAGAGGCAGCACAGACACTACGCTGTTGAGACGATTTTTGGGTATGAGCAATACTCAGTTTTCCCAAGCGGCCACCCATGTTAGTACTAGCTGCGGTTGTGTTGTTTAACTTCAGTGATCAGTCGATAACTGGTGTTTCCAACGCAATAAGCCGCTCAAGCACGAAAAACCAACCTACGTTGGTCCTGTATCGAACCTAGAACAAAGAACAAGTGACGCAGAAATCAAGCACGCTACCTCCTGCGCCACCGAGGCGGTATGTTCTCTACCACAAAAATCCCATCAAATATGATGTGTTAAGGGGAATAGTAATCAACACTAAATCCATTCTTTTGATGGAGGAAGGATTAAGAACCTGCTTGAGGAAATCATCATCTGCGTTCATTACAGGCTCTCATCCTGAGATGAGTTAAACTTAGGTGAAAAAAGTTAATCAGGTTTTTGATAAGGATGACAGTGGCGTTTTCACCACTCCTAGTTCGCCCCTCCCTTCCTCTCACACAATAACAAAAAAATTGTTTCCAATTCACATTTACAGTCCTCTAATCATTGAATTGCAGAAACATTCCTACCAGACGTCGGCATGCACATTCGGTGCAAAGGAACTGGTCCCATTTCTGAGAAGTGACCACTGGCCCGGTTCAACAAAGTGCTCAAATAAGACATTTTTAATTGTTCCTTGATCAGTTCGACACTGACATCTTAATAACTGATTACATTAGATGCTTACTCAAATGCAGAGGTTGTTCACGTGTTACAACCACTAAAGAGGTGCACCTCGAAAAGAGTCTGAAGGTGCGGCACAAAAGCTGAAAGAAAACTACCTGTTAAAAGAGATAGTGGAGAGGTGTCAGGTCACCTACCCAAAATAAAAACCACTCTTGAAAACGAGTAGAAGGTAAGATTCCCTGTGCCACATCCCTGGAGAAATTCATTATGAAATCCTCAACAACCACCCTTTCATCATTTAGCCAACGAAACATTCACCTTGTTCCACCCACCCTTGTTGTGCCAAAAAACATTTTCAGACATCCTATCACACTCCATAAATATTTGGCAAAGGTCGTTGGGCTATTAGATTATTTACCGATGGCGTATCAGTTTGTCCGCGGGCCAGCAGACGTGGAGTTGTACAGAAATTAGCATTACCTGCTGTTTACCCCACTATTTAAGGTAATCGGCCCTAATATCACTCACTTAAGCAATACAACTTATCACAAGCAAATGAAGAATGATATTTAATCAAAACTGGTATAAACGTATGTTGTCATATCTCCTTTTAATAGGGAGATTTAGTACTAAGTAACGTATCAGCCTGCGATGCAGACGCGCGTACGTTCGAGCATACGTTTGACAAATCACACGCTCTAGTGCATGCTGTCGTTTTTTCGCGCTTGCGCAGTTGAGTTGAGTACGATGGCATTTGCTCGTAAAAGAATCCTCTCTACTACGCAACGGATAGATAAGGCAAAATTTCCAGGTGTAGGATCTCGCCCCCCCTGGCGTCGGAGGAATTCCTCAAAAACAATGAAGAGTAGACCGACGATAACTAAGCATAGGGGTTGCAGCTTTGGTCGGCAACCGGTTGCGAAAAAACAATGACCAATAGAGAGTTTTCTGGCTGCGGTTCTATCCGACGTACGCTACGTAATGCAGACGAATCGTGAACTGCGCAGACGCACGCCGTCAAAAAGAGTCAAAGAATGCGCAAATGAAATTTAATTAGTTATCTGCATAAAAATTATGTGTGTAGAACGCTCGGTAACTTCGGCAGTAATTCTAGGTTCAATACTGGACCAAGATGGGTTGGCTTCTTTCAGGCGAGAAGTAAAATCAGGGCCCCATGTAATTTATGATGGCATTTGCATGTAAAAGAACCTTCTCTACTAAGCAATGGGTAGATGAGGCAAAAATTTCAAGGTGTAGGAGCTCTTTCCTGGGAGTTGGTGGAGTGCCTGAACGAACAGTAGACTGACGATCAATAAGAATAGGGGTTGCACCTTTGATTGGCAACCAGCTGAGGAAAAACGCTGTCCAATTTACCACCCTTGTATCCAATGAGAGGTACAAGATGGGTACCCGACCCTGCCATAGGCGGGGAAAGAGTTAGGAGTTGCTATGCTTCTGGTTTTCTAACAGTCTTTCAGTCTAGTCTAGATCTTGGTACATTAAATGTCTTTGAAGCAATCAGCAAGCCCATTTCCCTGTTTTCCAAAGGTACCACTGCCTCCCTCATTTTCAATTTGTGCTATCTTCCTTCTGTGACATCTGATAGAGGTAGCGAAGAAGTAGTAGACATTGTGTTCCAAATACCACCTAGTAGGCGATATGAGGAACATTCAAGTGGGCGACATTGGAAACATCACAACCTAATAACATGGTGGACGCCACAGCCATAACTAGCTAGGTAAACTAAGTAGCCGCCATCCTTTTAGCCCACTCTGTACACTGGTGTACAGCTCGATTGAGTCAAACTTCTGTCCTCCTAGCCAGCTTCTCATGTAGGGCAAAGAGATGGAAGTCGGAGGAAGCAAAGTGCAGGCTGTATAGTGGGCTGAAACACTAGCTAGGAGGACAAAGTTTGCTAACATGAAACGCTGGCTAGGAGGACAGAATATTGACACAGACGAGCTGCAGACCAGTGTACAGAGTTGGCTGAAAGGACTGGCAGCTACCTTCCATGACACGGGTATAGGAAAGTTGCTACCACGCTAGGACAAATGTCTCAGTCGGCGGGGTGACAACCTAGAGAAATAGCTGGAATGTGTACCTACATGTTCCAAATAAAACACTTTGAATTTTCACTGTGGTTTCCATTTTGCAACCGAGCGGACCTTGAAAAAAAACAGCCCTCGTAGATCAAAAGAAATATCTTATTTTATGCATAACTAAATGCACATAAAGTGAACACAACATACCATGTTGCTGAAATACCTTGCAAGTATGAATATGACGAGGTTGTTATATCACCCCAGGCACAATATCTTCAATGTTCCTCAAAATGAAAACCAGCACATGCAACCGCATGCAAACAACAAACTACTATCATGTTGTTGAGGAAAATAATGAATAAACTGGCCACATCGTAGCACCATAGTACAGTGAGAAACTAGACTAGGTAGTATTAGGAGAATGGGCGATATTTGGGCCGATTACCTTACAGCAGACTGAATGAAAAATGAGGCCTGGGGGAAGAGCTACAATACTGGCATAGGATCAACAAGATTTTTCATCAGCATGAATCTAAAACCCTTTGCATATCCCGCCTATGGCAGAGTAGGCCCACTAAAACCGAGCAGATATGTGGATTTGTGCAGCCAACTGCCAAATTGTCGCAGGGACCACTTCCTTATTTTGAGGCGGTGGCCCAATTTCGTTGTGGGAGCGGCTTCGTTTTCCGACGCCTGGGGGAAGGCCAGCTCCTTCAGTAATTACACCATGTACAACACACGGAACCATGATTTTACCTCTCTATTGTCCGAAAGATGCCATTCGTCTTGTTCAGGATATCGCACCTGCAGCTGTAAATCCCAGGCATGTTTGCCGGCAATGGGGAACACTAGAGGCATACTTGCTAACAGGGTACATTTGAGGGGGTATATTTAGTTCTAAGAAATTACCAGTGTTGACAAAGATGGAAATTAAAATCACTGGGTGGCTTAGGTTTCGTTTCATTGCATTGGTGTTTTAGGGCCCTTCAACTACAAAGTCATTAGAGTCCATCCACTGCGTGATTCTAATTCAGAGTCTGCATAGACACTACACTAACGCGGGAATTAACGGGTACCCAGATAGATGAGGTAAAATTCCCAGGTGTAGGAGCTTCACATCACATCCAAAAGAAGACGCACTCGGGGCTTTTCTCTTGCCCTAAAGACGCCAACCCACCTTGATATAGTATCGAAAATGGAACCACTGGAGCAGTAAATTGAACAAGCTACCTATTGCGCCGCCAAGGCTGGTCCACAGATAAAGAGTGATTAAATTGCTTAATTACTTCAACTTCCTTTTTTTCTTCAGAATGTAAACTAACCTAAAAATGTCACGCAAACAACTGTCTGTCAATCAAAGTTGGCCTGCAAGAGATTAGAACCCGTGACTGACAGCTTATTATGTAATCAGTCACGCTCTACTGCATGGTGGACATTTCTGGTTTGTTGTTGTTGTCAAGTCGCCTTTTGAGCAAACTGTACCTGCTATAAAGATTACCTTTTGTCTTCTTTTGTCTGACCGTTCTCTGTTTTAGTTGTGATTTTTCACAAGTTTCCAACAGAATCTCATTGTTTGCGGATTTTCACACGTAGCAAGCCAGCCGCCTACAATGCAATGCAAAAATGTTTTTGTTGTTGTTGTTGTCGCATTCTCTTTGTTTAGAACTGAAGCCGCGACAAAATGGCGTGGGAGACTATGATGGTGAATCATCTATCATTTCATGTTCTTTCAGAAACAGGGCAGGGCCTCTCTTTCAAATTTTGTTGTGCGGGGACCCAAAAATGGTCATTAATTAATTTCATTCGTCATAATTTGTTAATTGATCCAACTCGGTGGCGAAAGAGGTAGCGTGCTCCATTACTGTGTCTGTGGTTCGAGGTTCGATACTGCGTCGATATGTTTTCAATTCATGAATTTTGGAGAGAGGACCATTGCAACTTGAAATTCTTTGTCAATATTTTGTAACTTGGCAAGCTTGGCAACCAACCCTAAAATTAACATTCCAGTGCGCCAAGGTGAGTTTTGGGTTGGTTCGTTAGTTTTAGGGCCCTTCAACTGCAAGGTCGTTAGCGCCCTGTCCACTGCGTAGTTCTAATGCAGAGACCACACAGACACTACACCAGCGGTCTTAAAACTGTGTTCCGCGGAACCCCACGGTTCCGCAGTACACCTCTGGGGGTTCCGCGAGTCAAAATAAATATTCGTATCCTAAAGCTGGGATGGGGTTCCCCCAAAACATCTTAAGAGTTCTAAGGGTTCCGTGAGTCGACAAAGTTTGAAGACCACTGCACTACACTAATACGACGATTTTTGGTAGTAGTCGTAACCAGTGTTCCCAGGCGGCCACCCATGTCAGTACTTGCTGGGGTTGTGTTGCTTAACTTCAGTGATCAGACGAGAACTGGTGTGTCCAACGCAACTCAGTGGATCTCTTTTCACATAGAGGATCATCCCTCCCAATCATTATCACTAGATATCCTTCTCCCGCCTATGGCAGGGCGAAGTGCCCATTCTTTGTCCCACTTGCACACATGGGTGATCGGTGGGTGGCGTTTTTTTCAGCAGCCGGCAACCAACTTAATGCTGCAGCCGTTGGCTAGTAGAGAGGGTTCTTTTAAGACCAAGTTACGTCGTACACCACACGGTAGTAGAGAGTTTTCTGGCTCGTAGATAGTTTTCGACGTACGCTACGCAATGCAGACGAATCGTGAACTGGTTAGCAGAAGGATGCAGGACAAAGTGCCATGCGTTCGCGTCTTAAACGACAGATAATGGGAAGTTTGGTTGCGAAAGGTGCCACCTTTTCGAATCACGCTACCATTGAGTCACAATGGCGGGTTACATGATGCTAGTCAGGACAAAAACACGAGCAGCCTGCAGGGCGTCTTGCCAAAACCACAGAACAATATTTGCTGACAAAAGAAAATTCTTTACAATAAGTTCCAAACCAACGTGTAAATATTATTATTTTACTTAATCTTATCTGTAAGGCATGACTCGACATCTACTTTTGTATTATTTTACTCAGACCAAAATCTTGACCAAACGAACAATTTTTTGTTTTACTCAAAATAGCCAACTTCTGGTCGATTTAGATAACTTTCTTCGACACGTAGACTGCAGACAAGAACACGACAACGAAAGAAAGAAGAATCGAAACATTCGAAAGTTGAAATAATTTAACGAAACTCATCTAAAATGGGGGAGATAAGGTTTTCGCACAATTTTCCGCTCATTCGAAAAATTTTTGATTTCCACTTCAAAAAATTGAGTAAAATTTCGGTTAAAAACGGAAAGGGAGGGAGTTCGATTATTTTTACCCCTCTTCGCCGAAAGTAATCGTCAACCTCGTTGGTGTTAAAGCCATGTGCAGCATCCAGTTTTCCCAATCGGTCACCCATGTCAGTACTAGCTGGGGTTGCGTTGCTTAACTTCGGGGATCACATGAGACCTGGTGTGTCCAATGCAATAAGCTGCTCTCCTCGGTTGAGATCAACTCAATTCGGCTACCACTAACGTTGCAAGACCTGTTAAGCTGGATTTGGGACCTCAGAATGTGCGATGGAGAGCCAGAGAAAGAGACAAAATGAGTGGCGGAGAGATAAAGAGTGGAGAGAGACATTCGTTGGTGTTTTAGGACCCTCCAATTACAACGGTCATTAGAGCCCCGTGTACTGAATAGTTCTAATGCAGACTCTGCACACACTACACTGTTACGACGATTTTTGGGTATTAGCGGTACCCAGTGTTCCCAAGCAACCACCTATGCTAGCACCGACTGGGGCTGAGTTGCTTAACTTCAGTTGTTGTTGTTTGTTGGAGTTTAAGGCCCCGTCAACTGAGAGGTCATTAGAGACCCATCCACTGTATAGTTCTAATGCATATACTGCACAGACACTACACTAATGCGACGATTATTGGGTATTAGCAGTACCCAGCTTTCCCGAGCGAGCACCCATGTCAGTACTAACTGGGCTTGCGTTGCTTAACTTCAGTGATCAGACGAGAACTGATGTGTCCAACACATTACAGCCGCTCCCAGAAAGAGAGGAGCGAGATAACTAGCGTTTGTTTGTTGGTGTTTAAGGTCCCGTCAACTACAAGGTCATTAGAGACCCGTCCACTGCATAGTTCCAATGCATAGACTGCACAGACACTACACCAATGCGACGATTATTGGGTATTAGCAGTACCCAGCTTTCCCGAGCGACCACCCGTGTCAGTACTAACTGGGCTTGCGTTGCTTAACTTCAGTGATCAGACGAGAACTGGTGTGTCCAACACATTACAGCCGCTCCCAGAAAGAGAGGAGCGAGATAACTAGCGAAAGATAGATACTGTATACAGCATGATAGAGAGACTAAGAAAGGTTAAACTTCAGGACTGTGTACGAAATGGCGATCACAACACAATCTCAGTTATCCCTTAGTAGGTGATTAAACTTTTCAGGGGCCCTAAGCAGGAAAAAGGGCCTCAACGCCCGAAAACGTCACTTTAATATCGCAATTGGTCTTAAGATCATATGATAAATTAAAACTCATCAATACTCCTAACCCTTGTCCCGCCTCTGACAGCGCCTGGATCCCAGTTATTCTCTTTCAAGAGTGGGGCACGAAGGCACTTTCAGATTACCATAGAAAGCGCAGTAGGGTTCCCTCTTTGCCTTCTTTGAGCCGGCAGCAGTTTCGAGCTCCTATTTGCCCTCTGTGAAGCCGGAGAAAGGGTCAGGTACCCGTTTGCCCTTTATTTGCTCCCGTGTTGGATACTACCTGTATTCTATGGAGCCAAGGGGCAGGGTGGGTTCCTACATGCGCTTCTGAGAGCGGCTGTATTGGGTTGGACACTCCAGTTCTCGTCTGATCACTGATACAACCCCAGATAGTACTGGTATGGGTGACTGCTTGGAAACATGGGTCCTGCTAATCACCAAATTGACGCAACAGCGTGGTGTGTGGTACCGTGCAGACTCTGCATTAGAACTACGCAGTGGGAAGAGCTCCAATGACCACGTGCCCTTCTGAAACCGCACTCTTTAAGCACACGGCTGCCCACTAGAAGTGTGCAACTAGTATCGAAAAACCAAACATGATCGGTCTCGTTCGCTCTCGGTGTAACAAACAAGCAAGTTAGCATCCAATGTTTTTAACTCTTAAGGCCCGGTGCACACATCCGATTTTTGCTCGTGCGGGTGCCGCAGGGACACCGCAGCAATTCAATGCACACATGTGGTGAAATGTCGCCAGTACACATTTGGCAACTGTCCGGAAAGTGTGCCCTTTTTGCCCACTAAACCGCAAAACTAAGAAACCGCACTTACGATATCGACGGATGTGTCTTGTCCAGTTCTTGTCTGATCACTGAAGTGAAGCAACGCAACCTCTGCTAGTACTAGGATGGGTGACTTCTTGGGAACACTGGGTACTGCTAACTTCCCCACTCCTAGCGTCCCCGCTCCTATCTCCCCATCACCAGCGAGCAGCCTCTACAGGGTTCGGCCTGTTATGGCTGCTTGTCCGACTCCCCTACACGTTGGCGTAACAAACTAATAGTGTAGTGTCTGTGCAGACTCTGCACCGGAACTACGCAGTGGACGGGGCTGTAATGACCTTGTAGTTGAAGGGCCCTAAAACACGAAAGAGACGAAAAAAGATTAAGAGATTAAAATATGTCGGAGACTTGATGAACCTCACGTTCCGTTGGCAACTCTACACCTGAGTCACTTCCAGAGTTTCCTCACAGCATCCACAGGTGAAAATATCTCTGTCTTAAGGGTGAATTAGCAGAGAGTTCCTGCCGCCTCAACATCCAGCCTGCCTCCTACTACCATACAATATACTGCAAATATAACAATACAACGTTTGGAAAGGGGGAGAAATTATGTCGAAGGCTTTTATCAAATCAGCTATTTTACTCTATTTCCTCCCTGCTAAGATGTACAGAAAAGCAGTAATAAGGAAGTCAATTTTTTGAAGGCAGGATAATGAAAGGCACGTAGCAATTCCAATAATAGCACATTCTTACATGAATTCTTAAGAATTTGATTTTTCGCCCACTACCGCTTTCGCTTCTATTGTAATTTTCGAGCGTCGAGCAAAAGATTTAAAAAAAATGATTTTATATCATTTCTAACTTTCTTTTTCTCTCACATGGCTTCCTTAATCTGTCTACGGATTCAAAAAATGAATTTTGGTCGAGATGAAAGTTGATGGGAGGAGGGGGGGTTCCTTACTACAAGTGATGGAGCAAAGTGAAGGACGGGACTGGATCATCTTTGCGAATTAGTCAATGTACTGTAGATAATAATCGAAAAGCATACAAGTAAGACTATCATTATCATCTAAGAAGGAAGAGAAAAAACTTTCACACCCCGTCTGCCCTCCTTCCCAACATCCGTTGGGTTTCTCTACCGTAGTGTCAAAGACCACAGCACTGTTGTCAAAATTAAGGCAAACTATAAGCTGGCTACTTCTTCCCTTCATTAAAGATGGCACGCTCAAAAACGCAACTCCTAATCCTTTCCCGCCTATGGCAGGGTCGGGTACCCATCTTGCCCCTCTGAATGTACACATATATTGGACAGTGTTTTTCCACAGCCGGTTGTCGACCAAAACCGCAACCCCTATGCCTTTCTATCGTCGATCTAGGGGCAGGGAATTCTACCGGCGCGACGCCACGAGGCGAGCTCCTACAGCAAGAAATTTTGCCTCATCTACCCGCTGCATAACAGACCTCGGCTTTACTTCTCATCTGAAAGAAGGTGCACTCGGAGCCTCTCTCTCGCCCGAAAGAAGCCAACCCGCCTCGGGCTAATATCGAACTTAGAACTACTGACGCAGTTATCGAGCGTTCTGAGTTATTAAAAATGACGCGATCATCTTATAAAAAATGAAATCGAACTTTATCAAAGCACTTGACAGAGTGTGGCGTGCACAGCTCTCTCCAAGGTGCGCAGCCACGTGACACATCATCATACCCTTATCCCGCCTGTGGCAGGGTCGGGTTTGTAGGTTCTGGTCCTCCTTTACCCTTCAGTCTTCCATCAGTCTCCCAATCCACCCGGCACGCCACCATGTCCTTAAGCAAAAACATGCCCATACCATCTCGTTCTTCGCTCACTCCCTTTTTCTGCGACCTCCCGACCCCCAAAGTACTTCTGACGTACTCATTCCTAAACTGCGCGACACAACACTTCTTTAGATACTGAAAGAAACTGTGCAAGTGAATTTATTTTCCGTCTATTACCCATCATCGTCCTACACCCTTATCCTGCGTGTGGCAGGGGAGGCCTATGCCAGTGTTGGGTCAGCGAGATCTAGCCCTGTACTCCCGCCTACCATATCCTTAGGTACAACCTGTTCATACGGCTGCTTTGATCTTTCCCTGCTCCGGGAGCTTCCAACTATCAGTTGGAAGCTTCCAGTAATGCTGTGATTTTCAAACCGGGGTCCATCGCATGTTGCCAAGGGGTCCGCAAACCGGTAAAAAGACGATAAAAATAGTAAATTTGCAAGGCTTTCATTATCAAACTGAAGCACAAAACAGGCGCACCCTTCACACTGCAGCAAAGACCATGATTTATTTTAACAAATACAGTCGGCTCTCAATATAACGAACGCGAAGGGGATGGCCGATTTCGTTTGTTATATGGAGTGTTCGTTATACCAAGAGGCATAGCCGGCGCGATGCAGGTTCAGCGCGTTCGCCGAACCAGGCCCCCGGCCTTGGCCTTCGGTCCTTCTTTGGTTTGTTTTGTTGGTGTTTTAGAAGGCCCTTCAACTACAAGGGCATTGGAGCCCCGTCCACCGATGTAGTACTAGTGCACAGACACCACATAATGCGACGATTTTTGAGCATTAGTAGTACCAGTCTTCCCGAGTGGCCACCCATGTCAGTAATAACTGGGGTCGCGTTGCTTCACTTTAGTAATGAGACGAGAACTGGTGTGTCCAACGCAATAAGCCCCTCTCGTTTGGTCTAAGCTTATGCCGGGGCGCGAGCCTGGTTCACCACTTTCGCCAGAACCCAGAAGTAGGTGAAGGCATGATGCCAACTCCAGACGTAAAAAAATCCTTTTTACATTGAGTCAGTTATACGTGTAGGTAGTTGGCATTTCCAGGTGTCGGAACTAGCACTGATCACCTGGAATTGTCAACAAAAACTGATCACTGAAGATGATAAACCGACGTTGGGTGCGGCTTATTGCATTGGACACACCAGTTCTCGTCTGATCACTGATATGAAGCAAAAGCAACCCCAGCTAGTATTTAAATGGGTGGCCACTTGGGAAAACGTGGTACCGCTAATACCCAACAAATCGCCACATTAGTGTAGTGTTTGTGCAATTCCTACATTTGAACTACGCAGGGGAAGGGGGTCTAACGACCATTGTAGTTGAAGGGCACTACAACAACAACAAAAAACATCAAACGCCTCACACAAAAGTACAGTACCTGCATCCTGGGTGGGATGGGTTGGGCATTCTTTCGCAAGCAAGTGAACCAAAGTTCACACCCTTCTCTCTCTCCTGTTGTGAGAATACAGTATATGCAGTGAAACCTTAGCAGTACCCAGTCTCCCCAAGCGGCTACCCATGTCGGGAGAGGGGAATTGCGTTGGACACACCAGTTGTCGTCTGATAACGGAAGTTAAATAGCGCAACATTAAAATCATCCTAACATTAAAATCGTCGCACTAGTGTAGTGTCTGTGCAGTCCTTGCCTAAGAACTATGCTGTGGACGGGGCTCTAATGACCTTGTAGTTGAAGGGCCCTAAAACATCAAAGAACAAAGCCACCCATGTCATTACTAACTGGGGTTGCGTTGCTTAACTGGTGTGTCCAATGCAATAAGCCACTCTCCTTTGGCCCAGGCCCAGGTTTCACTGCATATACTGTGAGCATACAGTATATGCAGTGAAACCTTAGCAGTACTCTGTCTCCCCAAGCGGCCACCTATGTCAGAAGAGGCGAATTGCGTTGGACACACCAGTTGTCGTCTGATAACGGAAGTTAAATAGCGAAACATTAAAATCATCCTAACATTAAAATCGTCGCACTAGTGTAGTGTCTGTGCAGTCCCTGCCTAAGAACTATGCTGTGGACGGGGCTCTAATGACCTTGTAGTTGAAGGGCCCTAAAACATCAACGAACAAAGCCACCCATGTCAGTACTAGCTGGGGTTGCGTTGCTTAACTGGTGTTTCCAATGCAATTAGCCACTCTCCTTTGGCCCAGGCTTGTGCCGAGGTGCGAGCCTGGTTCACCACTTTCGCCAGAACCCAGCCTCGCCTTTACTAAGGCCCCATGCGCGGGCCTCTATATTACAGAATGTAACATGTATTTTCTTACAAAAGGCCCCGCAAAATATTTATTTTTGAACCCGAAAGCTCGCGCCAGCTCTGCCAAGGGGCCTTGTTTTACACATTGTTTTTGGTCCCAGGCAGTTTTCGTGGATTTCTATGACTTCTAGTGGTTTTTACCTAAATTTACTTGCAAATGTTGTTCCCAATGGCACAAAAGGATATTCTTTGTCTTCTGACCTACGACATCCAATAGCTGTTCGTTATAAAGAGAGTCATTTAGCACTGTGGGATTATGAAGGGACCAGCCAAACCGTTCTGTATATCGAGTGGTTTCGTTATATCTAGCGTTCGTTATATCAAGCAGATAATAATTGGGAGGTATATGTATATTGGACAGGACCAGCAACCCTTTTCGTTATATTGAGATTCGCTATATCGAGAGTCGACTATATATCACCCCTGTGTCCATAGGCGGGAAAAGGGTTGAGTTGCTATACCCTTCTGATGGGTTCACTTTGTTCGGGTCCCAAAGGTGTACGACTCAGAGAGGTTTCACTGTATATGGCAATGGCAGTGGTGTCAATTTTGGATTTCTTGGGGCACTGATGTCTGTTTTGGTCCCAGTAATACTCAATAATAATAATAGAAGTTCGTCCAAAGTGAAGGAGCTCGCCCCCCTCCCTCTTCCACGGCGTCAGTAATTACCTCTACATTGGGAGATTGACCGTCTTTAAATAACCGAATAAACCAATCGAAATCAACGAGTTGGATTTCCATTCAATCACGAGGCCATTAACACTGTCGATGGCGAAAAGGGCTGCACGTGTCTTTCACACACCTACAAAAAAAAAAAAAAAAAATAGAATTCGAACCGGAAGTGTGAGTAGGCGGTTCAGTAATTGTACAGTCACGTTTTATCTGTTGAACGATATTAAATTCATAAGATAAAATTTCATCAAATTCTAGAGATTAAACGTAAAACTTGGAGGGGGTTTTCCACCTGGTAGTTGATCACCATCTCGAATTATCCCCCAGCTATCAAACAGTACCCAAAGGGTTATTGTCTTGTGTTTATCACTGATAATGTAAATAGTAGTTCCTTCAGAGAGAAAAATGATAATTTTCGGAAGGAGGCACGGTGGACTCAACCCTTCAAAACGTTCCCAAACGAGTTTTTACAACAGTTTTGTGAGAGAATTTCTTTTAGGCTTTGCGTCTCATAACTGGTATCGTGCATTACTCGGCGTAAAACATTCAAGAGCTAAATGCCTACTCCGTCTATTGGAGGGTCGGTTCCTCATTTGTCCTGCTGGAATTTACTTCGACAGCATCCGACCGACGTGACGACGACCTGTTGATTTCTTGGATTTCTTTAGGGCCTTTGAACTGCAATGGTCATTAGAATCCTGTCCATGTCGTCGGTCTAGTGTTCGTTGGGGAATGCTACCGATGCCAGGTGGTGAGCTCCTACACCTGGAAATTTTGCCTCATCCACTCGTTGTATAATAGAGAGGGTTCTTTTACGCGCAAATGCCATTGTACACCAAACGGGACCTCGGTTTTAATTCTCATCCGAAAGAAGGCACACTCGCGGCCTCTCTCTCGCCCGAAAGCAGCCGACCCACTTCGGTCCAGTATCGAACCTAAAGCTACTGACGCAGCCACTAAAGCCACTACGTCACCGCAGCGGGTCTAACGTAACATTAAACATTTTTGCAAAATCAAGGCAGTTACGGAATTAGCCGCCGCGGTTGCGTAGTGGTTAGCACGCTCGGCAACTACGCCAGTAGTTCTAGGTTCGATACTGGGCCGTGGCGGGTCGGATTCTTTCGGGCGAGAGAGAAGCCGCGAGTGCCTTCTTTCGGATGAGAAGTAAAACCGAGGTCCCGTGTGGGTGTACGATGGCATTTGCATGTAAAAGAACCCTCTCTACTACGCAACGGGTAGATGCAGCAAAATTTCCAGGTGTAGGAGCTCACCCCCTGGCGTCGGTACCATTCCCCAACGAACACTAGACCGACGATAAATAAGCGTAGGGGGTGCAGCTTTGGTCGGCGACCGAAAACCAGAAAAATTTGTGACCAATATATCACCCTGTGTCCATTCGGAGGGACAACTGGGTACCCTACCCTGCCATAGAAGTTGCTTCTGCATGGCAGTTACGAAATCATATGGGTCAGTTGAGGACCTATTGTAATTGCTAGATAGATTTATTCTAAGGGATTCTAAATATTTCAAAATATTCGAGGCGCTCTTTTTTTGAAGTGCTCCCCCTTGATCCGCCCCCAGTGGCGTCGCTAGGGTTGGTGTCACCTGGTGCGGTGCCACCCCCCCTCTCCCGAAAAAAGGCGCTTCTTCTGCTTTGGTGTCACCCCCTTTTCTCATGGTGCAAGTGGTGTCACCCGGTGCGGCCCGCACTCCCCGCACCCCCCTAGTGACGCCACTGTCCGCCCCTGTCTATCGTTCAACTCAAACATATATCAACTTTTTATTCTATGCAATTTTGCATTTAAACGCAGTTGCTGAAATATTTCTGCCTCCTTAGTGCAAATTACAGTACATTCGTTAAGCCCCTAGTTACGGTCGTTGATTTCACCCAGTTCGAAAAAGCAACTATAGTGCTCGCCACGAAAGATGACACATGGGAGGTAGAAGGTAAGAAAGTTCACTACAAAAATTAGGGGGTTTGAAAAACGTCAAATGGCAGGCTTCATTCAGTAATGGCAAGTACAACTTCAATGGTTTCCCTATTTTTCGAAGAGGACTCATCCTTTGCCTCCCACCAATGTGTCAACTTTCGTGGCGAGCACTATAGTAGTCCTTTTCCTTCTTTTGGCAGGGTCAGGTACCCATCATGTCCCTCTGAATGAACACAAGGGTGATCTATTGGATGGTGATTTCCCCCAGTCGGCTGCCGACCAAAGCTGCAACAAAAAGTACCTAATAACTCTTTTCCTGTATATGGTAGGTTAGAGTACCCACCATGTCCCTCTGAATGGACACAAGGGTGACCTACTGTACGGTGTTTTTCTGCAGCCGGCTGCCGACCAAAGCTGCTACCCCTTTGCTTATTTATCGTCTGTTTGCTGGAGCACTCTACCTACGCCAGGGAGCGAGCCCCTACACCTGGAAATGTGTCTTCATCTACCCGTTAAGTAGGAGAGAGGGTTGTTTTACGTGCAAATAGAGTTTTCTGGCTGCAGTTCTATCCGACGTACGCTACGTAATGCAGACGAATTGTCAACTGCGCAAGGTCAGACCCTGCATGCGTCTGCGCAGTTCACGATTCGTCTGCATTGCGTAGCGTACGTCGAATAGAACCGCAGCCAGAAAACGCTCTATTAGAGAGCTTGAGTGATCCGTTAAAGGATGTATGTTACGCATAGCAGACGAATTACGTCCTGCGCATGTACAACGTTCCTAATAGGGACATGTGCACCTGCGCAGTACGTAACTCGTCTGCGTTGGATAACATACGTTAAACACCAACGGATCACTCACACGGGACTTCGTTTACTTCGCATCCGAAGGTAAGGCACACAGGGGCTTCTCTCGCCCAATGTGAGTGGCTTATTGCGTTGGACAAACCAGTTCTCCTCTGATCACTGAAGCAAAGCAACGCAACCCCAGATAGTACTAACACGGGTGGCCGCTTGGGAACACTGGGTGCCGCAAGTACCCAAAAATCATCGCATTAGTGCAGTATCTGTATTAGAACTACGCAGTGGACGGAGCTCTAATGACATTGCAGATGAATGGCTCTAAAACACCAACGAAACAAAAAACAACTCTCGCTCGAATCTAACCCACCCACCTCGATCTAGTATCGAACCTGGAACTACCGGGGCAGTAAATCAAGCACGCTACCTGTTGTCCCGCCAAGGTGGGTCACTCCTCTGAAGTGCACATAAGTCAAGAACTTCTCAAGAGACCCAAGGTACATTCGGAATTGCTAAATGACATTTTCAAGACGGTAGATTGACGTGACATAAATAATTTAATCAAAGGTAAACACACTAACGAAATTCAGACAGGAGACTAAAGGTTATCAAAAGGCAGGAACTCGCAGAAACATAATACTAAGAGAACCACTTTCACCCTGTGAAGAAGGGCTGAAATTTGAACTTTGATGCTACCTCACACAACTATTAAGTTAATCTATGAATACTAATTATGAACGTCTCTCTCTCTCTCTCTCTTTACACGTTTGGTGTGCCTACATTTCGTTGGGAAAGAAAGGGGTGATTTCCGGTTTGTACCTGCTGCTGTTCACACTGCGAGTGTCACGTAAACAGTCTTAACTCTTGTCACGGCGATTTTCAAGCCTAAAAAACAACCCTGTTATCTTCAGCAAACAAACAAAAACCATGATTTAAACTGATGAGCAAGCTTTTTTTGACACTAAACGTTCCACTTTGCCAAAACTGGTCTGCAAATCGCATTTAATCCTGATTAATCCCCCGCCTTAATCACTTGAAATATCATTCTCACGTCCATTTCAATCACAGACTTAATCCTCTTCACCAGCTACCTGAAAGAAGCAGCTTGTTTTTCCTTGCAACTGTCAGGTGGCAGCCACCTTCAAAATGTAGGTACAGTAGTAGGCAGGAGAAAACAACGACACCCAGCGGATTGTACGATAACTCGAGTTGCCACTGGCATCCACAAATTTCGTTTCGAAGGTGTTTTAGGGCCTTTCAACTACAAGGCTCATTACAGCCCTGTCCACTGTGTAGTTCTAATGCAGAGTCTGCACAGACACTATGCTGTTACGACGATTTTAGGTATTAGCAACACCCAGTGTTCCCAAGCGGACACCCATGATAGTACTACCTGGGGGTGCGTTGGTTAACTTCCCTGATCAGACGAGAACGGGCATGCCAAAAACAATGCAGCCGCTCTGCAGTCGTTCTCCGACTTAGTGGTTCAGCGGTTAGCATCCTGGAAGTCGTCAATCCGGGACTTGAGGACGCAGTCTCCCCGAGGCAGACGGTAACTTTCTATATACCGGTATGTTAGTATGTTACGCTAACGGATTGGGGAGTCAGCCAAGCAGCCATAACGGGCCACACTCAGTGGAAGATACTCTCGGGTGAGGGGGAGGTAGGAGAGGGGAAATTAGCAGCACCAAACGTTCACAACCAACCACCCGCGTTGGTATTAACTTGGGTTGCGTTGCTTAATTTCAGTGATTTGATGAGAACTGGTGTGATCAACGCAACTAA
Source organism: Trigoniulus corallinus (assembly GCA_013389805.1). Classification (NCBI taxonomy): domain Eukaryota; kingdom Metazoa; phylum Arthropoda; class Diplopoda; order Spirobolida; family Trigoniulidae; genus Trigoniulus; species Trigoniulus corallinus. The sequence continues at coordinate 20,527,349 of JAAFCE010007744.1, forward strand.
GCCGCTCTTCAGCAGGGAAGAAACGCCAAACCGCCGCATGCAGTGCCGGATTTAGATATTGAGAGGCCGTAGGCTATTTCAATTTTGAGGCCCTTTTCTCAAATTTTGAAGCCCGCTAAATGTTGAGGCCCTAGGCTTCGGCCTAATTAGCCTAATGGGGAATCCCGCACTGGTCGCATGGCTTTGTTTTGTTGGTGTTTTAGGGCCCTTCAATTACAGTGGTCCTTACAGCCTCGTTCTCTGCGTATTTGTAATGCACAGTCTGCAGAGACACTACACTGTTATGACGATTTTTGGGCAGTAGCAATACTCGGTGTTCCCTGTACTATTTAGGTTTGTGTTGCTTTACTTCAGTGATCAGAAGGGAACAGGTGTGTCCAATGCAATACAGCCTCTCCTCCGTCGGATGCTAAGTTAAGTCGTGACCCCGTGTGACCTGTACGATGTC
>JAAFCE010007744.1:20531015-20545039 GCA_013389805.1 Trigoniulus corallinus
AGAGAGTGGAGAAAAGAAGGAAAAGGAGCAGAGGAAAGAAGACACAGGGGTGTTTTTGTTTCATTGGTGTTTTAGGGCCCATCAACTACAATGGTGATTAGAGCCCCGTTCACTTCGTAGTTTTAATGCAGAGTCAACCCATACACTACTCTGTTACGAAGTGTTTGGGTATATACAGTACCCAGTGTTCCCCAGCGGTCACCCATGCCAGTAATACCTGTGGTTGCGTTTGCTTAACTTCAATAATCAGACGAGAAGTGGTGTGTCCGGCGCAATACTGCCGCTAACAGAGGCTCACAGAGGGGGAGAGATAGAAACAGAAAGGAAACACAAAAAGACACAGGGATAGACACATATAGTCAGAGAAAGGACAAAGTGATAGGCACACAGAGAGTCAGAGACCAAGCACCCAAACCAGTACACCATCAGCATCACCGGTCGGTCCTCGTGGGTAAATGGTTAGCGTGCTTCAGATCGTAATTCCATTTTTAGAGGTTCCATCCTGACCTAAGGAAGTGCCTTCTTTTAGTGAGAAGGCAGGTCAAAGTGCGCCCTTCGTCACATGTTAAGGAAAGTTACGGTCCCTGAACGACGTCACTAGCACACGAGGGAACCCTTTATAAATGGCAGAGCCGTAACGGGGGTATGAAGCGCCTGTGGCAAGTGTCTAACATTTTGCGCCCCAAATCCAGTTGCGCCCGTGGCGGCTGCCTTCTTCGCCACGCCCTCGTTACGGCCCTGATAAATGGAGTGAAATTTACGTTTTGTTTGGCAAAATTTCCAGGTGTAAGGGCGCGCCGCCCGCCGTGGGTGAAGGAAGTTGTCTCTATTAAGAACATATGCCAATGTTTAATTAATAAGAACGGAGTTGTAGGAGTGGCTGTATTGCGTTGGACACACCAGTTCTCGTCTGATCACTGAAGGTCAGCAACGTCACATGAGCAGGGGTTGTAGCGTTGGGATCCGGAGCGGATCAAGAGGGTAGCACTTCAAAAATGATTTTGCCCCAAATAGTTTTAAATATTCAGAATTCTTTAGTACAAATCTAGCTAGCAATTACAATAGGTTCTCTCCTGCCCATTACACAATGTCTAATCTTCAGTGGTTTAGCCAACTGCAGAGTCATCATAATCCTACCCTGCTGCAGCCATTCTATCTATCTCCCACTAGGTCCGGGTGGGTCCAGGTCCACACACCACCATATCCTTACAGACAACCTGCTCCCACGTCTGCCTTGTTCTCCCCTGCCCTGGGTGCTTCCAACCACCTACATTCCTGAAATGGACCTAACGAGCTCCTCCTCCCCCTCTTCTCATTATGTGTCCACACCACCTCAACCTACACTCCCTTATTTTTTCCGCAATGTCCCCCACCCCAGGCTACCTCTAATATATTCATTAAGCTCTCTACACTCATTCAGCTCTCAGCCCTCACTGCCCAACACACTGATCCATATAGCGTAGTGGGCCTAACTACGTTGAAACTTCGCTTTAAACTTCATTGGGACCGTCTTATTACACATGACTCCAATTGTCTGTCTCCACTTCAACCATCCCCCATTGATTCTATGATTAACATCGGAGTCTGTCTACCAATTGCTTTGGGACGTTGGTATTAAGTAGTTTACCTTTTGCACCTTTATCAATTTCCCTTCCTTCTTCTAAATCGTCAGCCAGCGCGCACTTACACTTGGGAGATTCCAAAATGGCAAAATCAAAAGGTGCACTAAAGGCTCATGTAATGTTTGTGGCATTTTGCTGGTCAACTTGTGGAGGTCAAAATGCTGTGTAATTAACAGGCTGTGTCTCAAATATGGTGGTCAAGGCGCAACTTATGGAGTTGGTCAACATATAGAGTTAACTCTCGTATGCTTCCCAATGGTGGGCCAACAAACCATAAAAGTGTGGTCAACATGAGAATGGTGGTCAACTTATAGAGGTGGTGGGTGAACTTTGGAGTTTCCACTGTGTTCCTGTGATTGCATTTTCAATCGGAAAATTCCTAGGCTGTCCCTGTAATCATGATACTCCACAAAGCGCAGCTGTCATGCGGAGCTGCGCAACTACAAACAGCTTTACAAACGTGGATAGTAAAGGTAGTCAGTCAGACCAGTGCTCCGCAACCGGTGTGCCTTGAGCCGATACAGGTGTGACACAGTCAAATAAGATAATTTTCTAACTAAATAACATTTCTATAGATTCGATAGATCAAACACAATAACGAGAATATTTGCAATGAAATATTCGCATTTTATCCTTCTAAAATTTATTGTAAAATTTGTTTATTAAATTAATATCTATATATCAGTGGCATAGCTGTAGATCATGTTGCTCTGGGTGATGAAAAATTTGAAGCCCTAAAGCTGAAAAATAAATTGGAGTTCATGTTGTCCAGGGCGGTGAAAAATTTGATGCTCCAAAGCTGAAAGAATTTTTTTTCGCACCTCCTCAAGGAACAAAAAAGGAAACTGCCATAGTTTGGTCGCCCCTAAATAGATGGCGCTCGGAGTGAGACACGAACCCCACCATAGCTATGCCATTGCTATATATTTTAGCTTTTGATGTCCCATGGAATTATAGGAAAAACTTTGGTGTGCCATAGATGTGAAAAGGTTGTGGAACACTGAGTCAGACTACCAACTACTAAACAAAGTATAGATTGGAATTCATTTAGAAGGAAATTATTTCTTGGATCGTTATTTATCAGAAAAAAATGAAGTCTTCACAATTTTGAAATCACACAAATAATAGCTGGAAATCCTGTCAATGCACGTAATAAGAAATACTGTATGTGGCAATTTCGGCAAAAATTCTACACATTGTGGAGGGCATTAACAATAGAAATTTAATGGGCTTTCTGAAAAGCATAGCATACATTTTTGAATTTTAGTTTATGCTTGCGTTTTTATGTAAGTCTTGCTTCGTGGTTGTGATTTTTATTGTATTAAAATTATTATTATAATAAACAGAGCAAAGAGAAATAAATGTCCATTTGCTCTCCCAGGGGTGAAATATTTGGGGGCGAAACGTCAGGGGCAAAACTTCTGTAAACCGTAGCGTTAAGTCGGCCGCCGTGCCGGTTACTCAAAAACGTATTCCAATATTTAGGATAGTATCAGTGGAATTGGAATTCGGCTCTCCCAGAGGCTTGAGAAGTTTTCTCAGGGGTAGTTGAAATGCTTTTGCGAACTGAAACTGAATTGAAACACCTACCATCCTCTCCTGGGCTCCAGCCTGGAACCATTTGATAAATTATTTCAGATTGGCCCTTTCTTGTTCTCAAAGGGCTTCCTTCACTGGTGATTAGGGTGAGCCAGGGGCTCCTTATTCAAACACTTCTTTCCATGTAGTATGTTCTCTACAAATTGGGAGACCATATCCTAGGTGTCCCTTTCCCTCAGCAGATGTTGAGGGTGGTGTTGGGGGTCAGATGCCCAGCTCCGCCTCTAGATCCCATCTGCTGCAAGTAATCAACGTGTGATGAGCGTCGGCTTCCACTTCCGGGTGGAACGAGCACTCTGATGATTTCGCTCTGTCTACCTTGTGATGCTGATGTTAATGGACATTGTAGGAGAGTTTACTATGACGTAACTTAATGTGCATCATTTTTCTGCATTTCAGGTCCTTACCCAACATTGGCCTGGTGGCAATCCTGGTCACAGTGCTAATTCCAGTTGCAGTTGAAAGCAGACCTCAGTACAAACTGGAATCGCTGAAAATGGAAAAGCCACTGAAACAGAACATTTCAGAAAAGCGAGTTGTGTCCACAGCCACAAATTCTCCAATTTTTTACATCAGCAAAGTGGACTTCCCGTCATTTTTATTGGGACTCTTGCCACAAGGCAACACCAAGAGACCAGGGATGATCAATGAGGATTTAGCATCGTTTTTATCAGGATTAAGGAAAAGCCCATCCAAGAAACCTCTTCTGGCGACGACCACAATGAGAGTGGACAAAATCACCACCACGTCTTACCCCTTTCGACGATTACCAATTCCATTTGTGTCCAACGCCAAGCCTGTCAGTTCTTACCAGTTGAAAGTGCCAAATGAATCACTTTTACCGATAGCCACACCGTCACCAGCGGTTGGAAGGGTTACAACACCATCTTCATTACTGAATTTCACGCCTTCCAAAATAATTCGTCTCAAGACCAAATTTATGTCCAATGGTCAACCAAGTGCCGTGTACGTCTTCAAGTCTCCACTAAGGCGTTATTCCATGAAGGATATTAGAATGCGGCCCTTGCTGCCTCCAACAGAGAACAGGCTCAACGATAACATCAAGACATCTAACTGGTGATGATTCATGGACTTCTACAACCCTTTATTTTCAAGAGGCTGCTGACGCTAGCAAAACAATTCTTAATCAAAAAGTGGTTTCTTTTTTACTCCTTCGTTTTTGACAAACAATAGTTTTTCATTATCAAAAAAAGTGCCTGTGTGATTTTGACCTATAGGGCAACTTATTTACCCTTATGCCCCAGAGTTTCTGGAAGAAACATTTACAGAATTGTCGTAAAAGTGCGGGAGATCCAGGATGAGCTGAATTCCCAAGATGACCTGACCATGTCAGATAAGTAGGGCAGGTCATCTTGAGGTTTAGGGAGCATTGCTGACAAGGCCATATCAGAAGATGGATCTGTGACCTATTTTTACTTCAGAATACATCTAACTTGTCAAAAGTCCTGAATCGTATCCAAGTTTTGTAGCAGCGGTAGTCTGTGGGGCACACAAAACAGGTCCTTCCATTAAATTACGGGATAATATCGAAGTAGGGGCCTTATAGATCCCACTAGACTGAGAAATAGAATCCACTGACCTAACTTAACTCACAAATAACGTTATCTGTGCATACGTGATTCAAAAAATCTTTCATTTCCCAGTGGACTGGCAAGAGATTCAAAACTGAGAAAGGGGCCCATGTATACCACTCAATGACAAAAGGGGCCCATCTGCCCCACCTGATGACTAAAACAGTTCATCTACTCCACTTGATGATTAAAAGGGTTTATCTGTCCCCTTTGATGACTAAAAGGGCTCATCTGTCCCACTTGAAAATATACGGCATTCATCTTGAAACAAAGAGTTCTACTAAACTGACAAGGGAGCTTCTCAAACACCCTACACTAACAAAGGGGATTCATTTGTTTCGCTTGACGAAAGAAATCAAGTAAAATTTGATTACAAAATGAGGTCATCTGCGCACCTAATGACCATAAGGGTCCACTACTCCTCTTGGGGACAAAAGGATTTAACAGGCAGTAAATTGCATTAAATTGAAAATATGGTTCACAGGACTCCTAAACTGGTAAAGGGGTTTATCTGCCCCACTTGATAATAAAAGGAGCCCCTTTGTACCACTTGATGAAAAAAAGGTTCACTTGTCCCAGTCGCGGACTGAAAGGGACTCATATATCCCCGTGATGTCAAAATGGGTTCATCTACCCCACTTAATGACTATCAGGGCCAATCTATCCCACTTAGTGACTACAAGAGTCCAAAAGGTCCATTTACCTCACTTAATGACTACAAGGGTCCACTTACCCTACTTAATGACTGCAAGGTCCATCTACCCCACTTAATGGTAATAGGGGGTTAATAAGTGCTTGACTGTACTAAATTAAAAATCAGGATTCTCAGGTTCTTTAAACTGTCAAAAGAAGCTCCTCTGTCGCACTTGATTACTGAAAGGGGGAATCATCTGCCTTACTTGACAACAGAAGGGATCCTTCATGAAATAACGGTTCTACTAGACTGTAAACGGGTTCTCAGACACCCCAGACATTCAAAATGGGTTCATTTGTCCCACTAATTGATTTCAAGGACCCATATACCGTACTTCATAAAAGACCCCCAAAATTGTCAAAGGGGCTCCTGTCTCCCATTTAATAAGAAAATTGGTTGATTGTCCCATTTAACGGCTAAAATGGTTAACCTATCTAGACAAAAGAGGTTAATAATCTCTACTTCACTAGCAGGGTAGGTCCGGGGAAAAGCTTCAAAATGAAAACGGACCCAAGCCACTAAAATGAATAACGATTCGCAAGAGCTATACGCTTTCATTTTATACTTATTCTATTAGTATCTTGTATTAAACATTTCTAATGGCGGCCCGTTGACCCTAGGACGACACCGATCCATTGAAATCGACCCGATGCCCCTTACAGGTTAGTCCAATCCTGAGCAATAGATTGATTAAGCTGGTTCCCAAACTCCCCACTAGACTTATAAAGGTCACAGGTCCCAAAGTTTGATTAAAGGAGTGCACAGGTCTCACTTCTCCAAAAAGGGGCTCACTGGTCCTATGAGACTGACCAGAGGGGAGCTATGATGAAATGGAAGGGCTTGTTGGTACCAAAACTTACCCAAAGTTTGATTAAAGGGGTACACAGGTAACAAGTTTGATTGAAGGGGTACACAGGTCACGGGACCCACAGGTCACAAAGTTTGATTTAAGGGGTACACAGGTCAGTTTGATTATAGGGGTACAAACTTCTACAAAAAAAGAGAGCGTTCATTGGCCCTAAAAGATTGACCAGAAGTGGTCTATGATAGTGGCGGATCGAGGGGGAGCACTTCAAAAAAAGTGCGCCACTTTTATTTTTTAAATATTCAGAATCCCTTAGTATAACTCCAGGTAGCAATTACAATAGGTCCTCTCCTGTCCCTTACACAATGTCCTATTTTCAGTGGTTTAGCCAACTACAGATTCGCCTGGCAGTATAGAAATGGGGATAGCAATGCAAAAAGTTGTGCCTCATTGAGGCACTGAGGGGGGAGCAATTGCTGCATTACTTCCCCCCTCTGGTCTATGATGGGATGGAAGGACTTGTTGATACCAAAAATTACAATGACCAAGTGCTCGAAATGTATGTTAATATAAAAATATCTTGGATACTTATCACGGATTTCCGGTTGGATGTTTGCAGAATTATCTCTGTGGTTAACAATGGCACTTTAAAATTTTCCCAAAATGAAATGTTGAGAATCATGTTTGCAGCGCGCAGCCTGTTCACGAACTTGGAGTACATCGGCCAAAGAAGATAGTATGCAATAAAATGAACAATACTATATTAATTTTATTTTTTTCAAACCATTGTTTTCTTATCGTGCATAATTTATCCCTTGTGCAGTTCGTGGTGATTTGTTCATGATGAATGACGACAAATGGCGATTATCAAACACAATATGACGTAACGATTTTTTTCGCTCATCTTTTTGTATATTTTTAGCTAAATTTTTCTACATAATAAATTCTCCAATAAATGGAAACAATGTAGTGGCGATTTTGTCATCATTTGACAGGCATCCTGCTGGCTTACCTACTTTACACCTCTGAAGGTGTGAATCTAACGCCCATCCAATGGAGTTCGAACGAACAAAACCTTGCAAGATAAAAACGGATGGTTAGGTTCAATACAAGATACATTACTATGTTACGCTAACGGGTTGGGGAGTAATCCAAGCAGCCATAACAGGCCGAACCTTTAGGAGGCTGCTCGCGGGTGAGGCGGTGGTAGGCGTAGGGTAGAGGATGTAGGAGAGGGGAAATATGCAGCACAAACGTTCACTACCAACCACCCGCGATTGCTATTTTGGCGTTTTAGGGTCCCTCAACTACAATGGTTATTAGAGCCCCTTCCACTGCGTAGTTCTAATGCAGGGTCTGCGCAGACACTACGCTGTTGCGACGATTTGGGTATTAGCAGTACTCAATGCTCCCAAACGGTCACCCATGCTAGTACTAGTTGGGGTTGCATAACTTAATTTCAGTGATCCGACGGGAACTGGTGTGTCCAACGCAAAACTGCCGCTTCCTTTGAGGCGTCATCTGCTTCTCCAGCCATCAACTTCCCAACTGCCTCCTCCATCATTTACCCTGAGTTGGGCCGTTGGTGTTTTAGGGCCCTTCAACAACAAGGTCATTACAGCTCCGTCAATTGCATAGTTCTAATGTAGTCTGAGCAGGGGATCACGTCAATTTGGCGCATGACAATTTGGCGTAGTCAATTCGGCGTACGACAATTTGGCGTACATACACATTCAGCGTATGACAATTTGGCGTACGGAAAATTTGGCGTATGACAATTTGGCGTACATACAAATTTGGCGTACATACCGATCTCTTGGGTGGCAGATCCAGGATTTTCGTCGGGGGCGGGGGTTTAGCTTATACAGGGGGGTTGAGCTAAACCTCACATATTATGCAAATATAAGTTTATATGTGCATGGGAGGGATCCACGCGTGGGCATAACAGTCATTGCAACGGTCCCGTATAACACAGTTGGGTTTGTTTGTGTTTTAGGGCCCATCGACTTCAAAGGTCATTAGGGCCCTATAACACAGTTATGGTAGGCATTCATTGTTCTATTACCTTGCAATGACTGTTGAAATATGTTGTTATGACCGTTGCAATTTTGAACAAATTTGGGCACCCAAGAGATCGGTATGTACACCAAATTTGTATGTACGCCAAATTATATATGCGCCAAATTGTCATACGCCAAATTTGTATGTACGCCAAATTATATATGTGCCAAATTGTCATACGCCAAATTTGTATGTACGCCAAATTGTCGTATGCCAAATTGACTACGCCAAATTGTCATTTGCCAAATTGATGTAGACCATCTGAGCAGACACTACGCTGTTACGACGATTTGGGTATCAGCAGTACCCAGTTTTCCCATTTTAGTACTAGCTGGGGTTGTGTTGATGAACTGTAGTGATCAGATGAGAACTGGTGTGTCCAACGCAATACAGCCACTCCCTGTTGCGACCAACGCGGATGCCTGTATGGACAGGAGGATCTGGATCAGGGATTCTCAACCTCTTTTTTTGCCATGGTACACTTTTAATAATTTAAAAATTTGGTGCCGCAGGCACCGTGGGCAGTGGGTAGCATGATCAGCAACTGTGTTAGTAGTTTTTGGTTCGATACTGGACGGAGATGGGTTGGCTTTTTCCAGGTGAAGGAGAAGCCGTGAGTACACCTTCATTTGGATGTGAAGTCAAACCGAGGTTCCGTGTGGTGTACAATGGAATGTCCTAACGGTCAGTAGAAAGATGGGTACCCGACCCGGCCATAGGCGGGAAGAGGGTTAGAAGTACTTGTAACCTATCCCTATGCACACATCAAGCAGGTGATTAGTAGAGTAACTACTGCATAGCTTTGTTAACTGGTAGTGAGAACTACCAGTTGAACTTCTTGTCTGACGTCACTTATGTATGGGTAGTCGCAGTGGCGGCAGATTTCATTAATCTGACTGCATAGTGGTTGAGAATCACTGATATTGATCAAGGGATTGCAAAAGCCGAGAAGCTGGCAAGAGAGACGAGAACGGGCTAAAGGGCCCCATACATGATTGCTGCATTTGGATGAAAACCATTTGGATGGCGTCCAAATAGATGACGTCCAAAAATCAGCACATACACCATCACTCCATGCTGTTCATGCCATTTTGTTTTCAGTTTGGTTTAAGTTCTGGTGAGAACAGCATTGATGAAGAATTGCTACTTTTGGTGGCCAGGTAACCATCTTGTCCCTCTGAATAGACACAAGGGTGACATTTTGGTCATTGATTTTCCACAGCTGCATCAGTCTGTAACCCCTATGCTTATTTATCATCAGTCTGCTGTTGGTCCTTTTGGGGAATTCCACCAACGCCAGGGGCATGCTCCTACACCTGGATATTTTGCCTCATCTACCCATCGCATAGTAGAGAGGGTGCGGTCGAGTTGGGTTGGATACCAATTCTCATCAGATCACTAAAGTTAAGCAGTGCAAGCCCAATTTAGTACCAACATGGGTGGTTTGTAGTGAACGTTGGGCGCTTCTAATTTCCCCTCTCCTACATCCCCTACACCTACCTCCTACTCACCTGTGAGCCAGTCTCCTTAGGGATCAGCTTGTTATGGCTGCTTGGCTTACTCCCCAACCCCTGAGCATACCATACTAACATACTTTTATGTGCAAATGACATCATACACCACTGAGGTCCTCTCTTGCCTGAAAGAAGCCATCCCACCTTGGTGCAGTATTGAACCTAGAACTGCTGACTCAGTTACCAAGCATGCCACCCACTACATCACTGAGGCAGGTTATAAAAGTTTTCAAAAGCATTCAATTGTAAAAAAACAACGTCCCATAAACATGGCAAGTTCTATCAATAACTCCCTGCCAGCCATTATGGTCTGCTCTCCAAAGCTGCTTGTTGCATACTGATCCCTATTTGGCCCACATTTTTCACACACGATCACACGACTGTTACAGTTGTCACTCCTGGTGGCAGGGCATACTTCCACCACTTTTTTGACACATACAGTCAGTTGGCATGATGGAGTGATACAGTGATCAAGTGGATTTTGGCTTAACCTTCCGTCTACAAGGTGACGATTTCTGGCACACACTACAAGGTGGGTTCTGTGATAACCGTAAAAGACTTTTTGATTTTCAGGGCTTAAATATTCAGATTAAGAGCATTATTATGGGATATTAAATTAAATACCATCCATATAAAGCTTTGGCAATGAAAATAATTTGGAAACATGGTGTAAAAATTCTATATTACCCAAGAAGACAAGACATCATTGTTTGTTTGTGTTTAAGGTCCCGTCAACTACAAGGTCATTAGAGACCCGTCCACTGCATAGTTCTAATGCATAGACTGCACAGACACTACACCAATGCGACGATTATTGGGTATTAGCGGTACCCAGCTTTCCCGAGCGACCACCCATGTCAGTACTAACTGGGCTTGCGTTGCTTAACTTCAGTGATCAGACGAGATTTGGTGTGTCCAACGCAACTCGCCGCTCCCGCACAAGACATCATCATCACCATACCCTTATCCCACCTATGACAGGGTCAGATCTGCAGTGTCTAGTCCTCCACTCCTGCCTATCTCCCACCAGGTCGCCATCCACCCCAGACACTGCCATATCCTTATGGACATCATGCTCCCATTTCTGCCTTAGTAACCAGTGTTTCTGACCAGCCAACCATGTTGTTACTAACTTGGGTTGCATTGCTTAACCATAAATATAATATGCTAATTACTTAGGAGACCTGCCAACTTCCCTAGATAGGTAAAGAAAACATCAGAGAATAGGTACTCAAAGGTTGGTTAAGATTGGAGAAAAGTGGTAGATGTGTAGACACAATTTTGTAGGTCTGGGGTTTGCCGAGACCCCATCTTGTAGACGGAAGGTTAACCAAAAATCCAACCAAGCTCATCACGCCACGTCATCCACTTCAGTTTCCCCACACATGATGCGATTTTGGATTGACACCATGCCATTCGGCTAGATGGATCGATCGTGTATGGAGGCCTTTAAATGTCGCAGTTAAAGTCGCCACAGATCAGGTTAATGGCATCATTATCCACAGTGGAAGCAATAAAGGACTTAGTGTTATCAATAGCGGAGTAGGAGGGTCGATACACGGCCCAAACGCAGCATGTAGAAGCAGAAGTACTTAACCTCCATCCCGTTCATAGACAGTCTAGGAAATAGGGCAGATGGGCAGGAGGAGGGTGGAGGAGCTGGTTAGGTCCATTACAGCAGTGCTCCACAACCTTTTCACATCTATGGCACACCAATGTTCTTCCTAGAATTCCATGGCACACCAAAAGCTAAAATATATAGCAATGCCATAACTAGGGTGGGGTCGTGTCCCACTCCGAGCGCCAGGTATTTAGGGGTGACCAAACTATGGTAGTTTCCTTTTTTTGTTCCTTTGAGGAGGTGCAAAAAAATTTCTTTCAGCTTTAGAGCATCAAATTTTTCACCACCCTGGACAACATGATCTCCAGTTATGCCACTGATATATAGATATTAATTTAATAAACAAATTTTGCAATAAATTTTAGAAGGCTAAAACGCGAATATTTCATTGCAAGTATCCTCGTTATTGTGTTTGAACTATCGAATATATTGAAACGTTATTTAGTTAGAAAATTACCTTATTTGACTGTGGCACACCTGTATCGGCTCAAGGCACACCCGTTGCGGAGCACTGCATTACAGGAATGCACATTACTGGGATCACCCTGGGCAGAGGAAGACCAAAATAGACTTGGGAATAGGTTGTATGGAGGGATATGATAGAGAGAGGGGCTGATCGGTTTGTTGGAGTTTTATGGTCTTTCAACTACAATGGTCATCATAGCCCGCATCAGTGTCCGCACAGACACTACACTGTTATGACGATTTGGGTATTTGTAGAAACCAGTGTTCCCAAGCGGTCACCAATGTTAGTACTACCTGGGGTTGCGTCCAACACACTAAGTGGGTCCAACACACTAAGCCGCTCGAGGAGTGGCCCAACGAGCAGTAGGCCCACTATAAATGGGCATAAAAGAGTTAAAGGTTCGGTCGGCAGCCGGCTGCATAAAAACGTCACTTAACTTCAGTAGGGAGCGGCTTATTGCGTTGGACACACCAGTTCTCGTCTGATCACTGAAGTTAATCAACGCAACCCAGCTAGTACTGACATTGGTGGCTGCTTGGGAAAAGTGAGTATCGCTAATACTCAAAAATCGTCGCAGTAGTGTAGTTTCTGTGCAGTCTCTGCATTAGAACTACGCAATGGACGGGGCTCTAATGATCTTGTAGTTGAAGGGCCCTAAAACACTAACGAATGAACAAAATTCACTTCAGTGATCATACAAGAACTGGTGTGCCCAACACAATACAGCCGCGCAGGGTGAAAAGGGACAAAGGTATGATGATGCTGGTGATGATAGCAATGGAGTGTCAGGGGCATGTTGAGGGAACCTTGTCGTGCGTTATATACTCCGTCACAGTATGTACCAAATGTGCTCGCATATAACACATCATCACCATACCCTTATCTCGCTTGTGGTAGGGTTGGGTCGGCGGGTTCTAGCCCTCCATTTCACCCTATCTCTCAACAGACCCCCCCTACCCCACTCACTACCATACCCTTACGAGCAACCTGCTCCACCGTCTGCGTTGGGCTTCTCCTTACCCCGGGTGATTCCACTAGCTCCTCCTCCACTCTTCTCATTACATGCCCATGCCACCTCTTGTCTCGCATATAACAAGTACGTGTAACACGTTTCCTTTTGGTAATTTTGGAGTTAATAAAAATGGGATGCATGTTATTTGCGTGTCATACCGCAGCGTAAAGTAAAAATTACGGAATGCCATAATGGGATGTTTTTTGGTGAACTAATTTCAATTCTGTCTCCCTCGTGTGCAAACGCTTGTGGTAGATCTCGTTTTATCCGCTATAAAATACGAAAAGAAAATTGTATCAAATTGACTGCTCAAAAGCATCCCTACGACGACAATTTCAAATTGAATTTGTGAAACACGGATCTCGTGCTGCATTGCAAACAATTGGACCGCCACCCACAGTAGACTATCCACGAATATTAAAAACAAAAAAGGATTTATTTTCTTGGTGGGGCCCTTCAACTACAACGCCCTGCCCACCGCGCAGTTCTAATGCAGGAACTGCACAGACGGTACGCGGTTACGACGAATTTTGAGTATTAGCAGAACCCAGAGTTCCCCAGTGGTCACCAATGCCAGTAATAGCAGTGGTCACGTTGCTTAACTTCAGAGATCAGACGAGAACTGGTGTGTCCAACGCAATACAGCCGCTCCCCCAAGTGTAGGAGCTCGCTCTCTGCCGTCGGTGAGGTGGCTAATTTTTGTTTGGTTGGTGTTTTAGGGCCCTTCAAATACAAGGTAATTAGAGCCCCGTCCACTGCATCTTCTGGTTTGATTGATTGATTTGTTGGTATTTTAGGACCCTTCAATGCAAGGTCATTAGATCCTTTGCGGAGGATACCTTGCTAGTGAGATTTTTCATGCTAGACCCATATGCCTAGATCTCAACCAGCACCCAGCAACACCTTTGCCTCAGAACCTCTTCCAAGGGGAGGGGGTTCCCCAACCCCTTCTGCAGTGATCCAGCGCTGGACAAGCCAATATCACATGCCTGACATCCTCCACTTGGTCCCCACATAATCCACAGCCCTCATCTCCCC
>JAAFCE010007744.1:20550039-20569946 GCA_013389805.1 Trigoniulus corallinus
TTTTCTGTGTCTAGAAAAATGAGATTCGTACAAATGGAATATTCGTGGCTACACGAAATCATTCACAGAATCGATATGCATCTTGTTCGCGGGGAGAAGGGCGGGGGCCCGAAAATAGAGATCATTGTAATGATATATACCAAAGACAATTCATCACCTTCCTCTTTCACCTCAATCGCTAGGTAATAATAATAACCAGGTAAAATGGAAAGCGTACACCAAAAATGGAAGAGCATTGCATTATCTACGACAGTGGTTCTCAATGCGTCTTCTGCAAAGAAATTAAATGCAGAAATAAAGGCGTTGGAAAAAAATCGGTACAATTTAAAATAATTTTCGGATGGGATTGTAATCAGCAAACTACATAGTTGTTCGTTTTATTGTTATATGAAGTGGTAGTAAGTACCAAGTGTAGAAAGTGTACAAGCTGACTTAAAGTTTATGTTGAATTGTAAATGTTCCGTGCAAGTAAAATGTCACAGTGTAGCGTTCCCTGGCTTCAAAAGGATTGAGAACCACTGATCTACGTGATGGTAAGTTAACATTTGATATAAATTACGCCTTGATTCAAGTTGTATATCTTCTCTGCAGTGCATATATGCTATGCAGAAAAGAGACTAATTCGGGCAACAGCATTCGTATCTAAATGGTGGACACTTTGAGGTACTCAAATATTGCATCAAAGTGTCTGGCCGGACACTTTGACACGTGACACCGGCTCTGCCTCTTGGTATAACGAACGAATTGTCCATCCCCTTCGCGTTCGTTATAACGAGAGCTGACTGTATTTAAAAAAAAATTTCGACGATTCACATCTTCGACGAAAGAGGTTCAATGAACAACAACATTAGAAATATTTGAAAATAAAACTACCGATCTTAGTCAGAATTGAACTCGTGCATCATCAAGATTTGTGAATTAGCATGCGGTGTTAAAAGGCCGCAATTTCTATTGACGTAATGAGAAGACGTGCAATAATACGCAATTCGGAGGCAAGTGGCGCCCTCAAACGGTTTATTATGTTCCCTGGACACTTTGACGCGTGACACCGGCATACGCTTTGCAAATTTTGTAGTGGGGCACAACTATAGCTTGGGGTCTTAGAAAATTTCAGGGTTATGTAGCAATGAGAGTTAGTCTCTCCGCTGCCAAATTGGCCATAGTGGCCGCTTGCAGTGAACTAGAATTAGAATACGGAAAGAATTTCCTGAAGCATCAAAGCAAAAGCAGTGTTGGGTACCCATCTTGTCCCTCTGAATGGATACAAGGAGGATATAGTGGACAGTAGTTTTCCACAGCCGGTTGCCGACCAAAGCTGCAACCCGTATGCTTATTTATCGTTGGTCTACTGTTCGTTGGGGCATTCTGCTGACGTCATGTGGCAAGCTCCTACACCTGCACTTGCATAGTAGAGAGCGTTCTTTTACGTGGCAATGTCATTGTACACCACACGGGACCTCGTTTTTACTTCTCATCCGACGGAAGGCGCACTCGGGGATCTCTCTCGCCCAAAAGAAGCCAAACCACCTCAGTCCAGTATCGAACCAATGACCACTGACGTAGTTACTGAGGACGCTATCCACTGCCTCCACCGAGGCGGGATTCTTTACTGAAGCATCAAAGCATTAAAAGTTTCATGTTACTTTTAAGTTTGTGAAGGCCGCCGGCCGCCCGCGTTCTTTGCACACTTTGAACCTATGGACGGATCGGTCCTGCAAACCTGCAACCGTTATGCTTACTCATCGTCGGTCTACTGTTCGCTGGGGAATTCCACTGACGCTGGGAGGGCACGCTTCTACACCTAGAAATTTTGCCTGAATTACCCGTTGCATAGTAGGGCGGGTTCGTTTACGTGCAAATGCCATAGTACACCACACGGGACCTCAGTTTTACTTCACATGCGAAGGAAGTCGCATTCGGGGCATCTCTCTCGCATGAAAAACACCAACCCACCTCGGTCTAGTATGGAACCTAGAACAACTGACATAGTTCCCGAGTACGCTACCCACTGCCCCACAAAGGGCCCCGCAAAGTTCGCGCCGGTGTCATACCTTAAAGTGTCTGTGTGTCAAAGGTAATTTAACACATGCCTCAAAGTGTCCCGGCCATTTTCCATTTTGCCCGGTTAGGTTTTTTTTCGGTTCGTTGGTGTTTTAGGGCAAAATTATTGCGGAAAACAAGTATTTTTATGAATAATCCTTATTTTTCTAATGGCAGAATTGCAACTTGAGTGTGGTGACGTTGAGGCCAGGCAGGCTTTTCTGTGCCTAGACAAGCGAGATTAGTAAAAACGGGATATTCAATAATGCGGATGTCACTACTAGGTGAAGAGGTGTGCAGTGCACTTTCGACCATTCTTAATGATGTTGACGTGATGTCCGTAGCGGCTGATTGCATTTCTAGCAAAGTGGTGTCTGTTATGTCTTTGGATTCCTCGGTCAATTCTGCTGAAGTCTTGGATACGATTCAATTTAATTGTTCAATTTTGAGTGCGTCCATTGCTACTGTGGTGTCCACTTAAATTAGTTGAAATAAAATCCTCTGACTCCTTTTTAAATGTCCAAACTTAACTGACTACTTTAATTGAATAGCCACAAATTGAATAAGTAAATACAAGAACAATAAACTTCATCAGCGACAACACTCACAAAAAACGGGAATACCCAAAACTGTCCTTTTTGTCCTCTTTTTTTATCGTTACTCTTTGTGTTCTATTCTTTTTGTTGTTTTTCAAATTTAAACCAAATAAGAAACCGATGACGTCACACTGGCTGATGCTGAAATTCGGAAAAGCATCAGCAGGTGACGACGTCAATTCAAGATGGCAGGAAAAGTGTGTGCTGACGTTTTTCTCCGTTGGAGGTTTCGCCGGCTGTTTCTGTTACCTGGTGTCATGTTACTCAAGCCTCTATTTCCGAAGCGGTTTCTTTGTTATGTGATGTATTGGAATACAGCCTTGAGAGGGTCTGCAATGTTATTAAGCCTACTAGTAGCCAAACTGCTGCTTGTAGATCTTTTTCAGCTACTGCTGAGTCGGCGGGTCAGGCTATCTCCAGCGGCAGACCAGAATGCTCAGGCTATCTCTGCCATGGACCCAGTTTCTTTGCCACCAACCTAGACGCCTCAGGTTACCATCAACCAGAGAAATTCAAGGCGGCCTTTGAAGGCCGTAAGGGTTTCTCAGTTTCCTCAGTTGCTTTATTCTCTGTTGGTCCCTCCGCTGGGTCTCAGAGCGGCATGTCGCATGCACAAGTTGCCTCACTACCTGGTACCATCTCCATCTTCTCTTAGAGGCAGTATTAATCCGCAATGCCTGGGTGGCACTTTGTGTACCGTTTGGGTGGCACTTGTTGTTTGTTGGTGATTTTAGGGGCCATCAACTACAAGGTCATTAGAGCGTCATCCCAACGCACAGGCACTACACTAATGCAACAATTTTTTGGTATTAGCAGTACCCAGTTTTCCCAAGCGGTCACCCATGTCAGTACTAGCTGGGGTTGCGCTACTTAACTGCAGTGATCAGATGAGAACTGGAGTGTCCCACTCAATTCGCCGCTCTCTATAACAACTTGTTTACTGTAAACACCTTAAGTGGCGACTCTGAATGTATTCTGGTGAATAACGTGTCTGCCGATGCCACTATTCAGTTACTTGTTGATGCTCTGTCGGATTATGGTCACGTGGTATTGGAATATAGGAGGTGGTCCTTCAAGTCTGGTGCACCTACGTGGTCAGTATTTGTTTGGGTTACAACGATCCCCAATGTTGATGCCTTTGATCCTGCTTTGTGGCCTGCTGGAATTTTCATCAGGCCTTTTAGAGGTCCTAATCCGGTGCTTCTCAATGTGTTTGCGGAAGTTTCGTCCCCGCCCCTGAGTACTTTTCACCCCTCCGACGTTTCGCTCCCGACATTTCGCCTGTGAGTACTTTTCTGTCCTGGAGCTTTCGCACCTACACATTTCGCCCCTCGGACGTTTCGCCCGTGGGAGAGGAAATGGATATTTATTTCTATTTTCTCTACAATAAGCAAAAGCAACTCCTAACCCTTTTCCCACCTATGGCAGGGTCGGGTACCCATTTGACCCCTGAACGGACACAGGTGATATATTGGTCATAGGTTTTTCTGCAGCCGGTTGCCGGCCAAAGCTGCACCCCTACGCTTATTTATCATCGGTCTAGTGTTCGTTGGGGAATGCTACCGACGCCAAGGGGCGAGCTCCTACATCTGGAAATTTTGCCTCATTTACCCGTTGCGTAGTAGAGAGAGTTCTTTTACGTGCAAGTGTATTTCTATTTTCTCTGTTTAATATAATAATACTTTCAATAAAATACAGTAAAAAAAACATAAAGCAAGACACAAAAAACACAAACAAACTAAAATTCAAAATTGTATTCTATGCCTTTCAGAAGGTCTATTAAATTTCTATTGTCGATGTCCTCCACAATGTGTAATTTTTTTGCCAAAATTGCTGCATATTTCTTATGCACAAACATCAACATCATCATCATCATCATACCCTTATCCCGCCTGAGGCAGGGTCGGGTCTGTGGGTTCTGGCCCTCCACTCACGTCTATCTCCCACCATATCCCCGTCCACCCCCCACACCACCATATCCTTTCGGACAACCTGCTCCCACATCAGCTTTGGTCTCCCCCTGCGCCGGGAACTACCGACCACCTGCATTCCTGGCATAGCCCTAACTAGGTCCTCGTCCCCTCGTCTCATCACGTGTGCATACCACGTCAGTCTATTCTCTTTCATTTTCAGCGATGTCCACCACCCCCAGGTTACATCTAACATACTCGTTCCTAATTCTATCAGCTCTTGACACACCACTTAAGTATCACAGCATTCACATCTCAGCTACTTACATTCTATTGAAGTGGCTCTTCCTTGCTGCCCAACACTCTGACCCGTATAGCATAGCTGGCCTAACCACTGCCTAGTAGAACTTCCCTTTCAGCTTGATTGGGACCCTCCTATCACACAGGACCCCACTTGCCTGTCTCCACTTCAGACACAGCATTGATTCTACAGGTCACATTGGCATCTATCTCCCCATTGCTTTGGAAAGTAGATCCTAAGTATAGTCCGCGCACCCAAAGAGTGCAGTTGGGAAAAATGAACTGCCCCAAGAATAGGGGAATAAGGTGCATTTACAATGCCCATCACAGCTTGATCACACTTGACCAAGCTTTGATGAGCATTGTTAAACTTTAAATGTATGGGTAATGGGATAAAGGGCAACGGGCGCCTGGACAACTTACAAATGCGTTACATATAAGGGGGCGGTGGCAAAGGACTGGATTGCCTAGGGCGTTGGTGACGAACCTTTTTTGAAGATGGGTCTCAAAGTTAAAAACAAAATGTTGGAAAAAAAAGTTTTCCATGGGTCAGGTGCAACCACTATTTAATTTAATGAATAAAAATACATTATTATTAATAATGAATACAGTTTATGAAGTTTAATAATGAATAAAGGGTCAGGTCTGCAGATTCTAGCCCTCCACTCCCACCTATCTCCCACCAGGTCCCCATCCACACCACACACATGCTGCCATGTCTGCCTTTTTCGATTAGATTAGTTTCATGGATTGGGGAGTAATCTAGGCAGCCATAACAGGACGAATCCTTAGAAGGCTGCCCGCGGGAGATGGGGAAGTAGGTGATAGGATGAAGGAGAGGGTTAATTTGCAGCACCAAACGTTCTTTAACAACCACCCATGTTGGTATTGACGTGGGCTTTTGCTCCTTTACTTCAGTTATCTCACGGGAACTGGTGTGTCCAACACAACTTGGCTGCACTAAAGTAGCAAATAGAGAACAAAGCATCTCCTAACCCTTTTCCCACTTATGGCAGGGTCGGGTACTCATCTTGTCACTCTGAATGGCTCCCTATAGTGATCAGTGTTTTCCACAGCCAGTTGCCGACCAAAACTGCAATCCGTATGGTTACTTATCGGCGGGTCTACTTTTCGTTTTGGAATTCCCCTGAGGCGTCCCTGGCAGGGGCGGATCTAGGTTACTCGTGGCTTAGGGCTTATTGCAGTTCAATAATGTCACAATGATTAAAATTCAATGAATAATAGTATAAATAATCATTATTATTATATTATTAATATTAACTATTTTGAAGATATGATAAGTGCTCACTGTATATCAAAAAGTATTAAATGTTTATGATAATTCAATTTTTGTGGGGCCCCTTGACAACTGGGGGCCCACTGCTTAAGCCCTATTAGTCCCTATGTAGACATGCCCCTGGTCTCTGGCGCTCCTTGGCGTTGCAACGCCAGGCAGCGAGATCCTGCACCTGGAAATGTTATAAATACCCAGAGGCGTTCCAATGCACACAGGCACCCTGCCCAGAGGTGTGCAATGCACACGGGCACCCTGCCCAGAGGCGTGCAATGCACACAGGCGCCCTGGCACTCTAAATCCTCAGTGGTGCAGTGGGTAGTGCACTTAGTAACTGCGGCAGTAGTTCTAGGTTCAATAATGGACCAAGGTGGGTAGACCTCTTTTGGGAATGAGGCCCCGGGTGCAACTTCTTTCACATCCTATCCCTGGCTATCCCAGATCAGGGGGCTGGATCTAAGAAGCTAGTACTGCGCCAAGTAGAATGCCTGCACATGGTACACTATGTTGGAACGCCTCTGGGTAGATATAACATTTCCAGGTGCAGGAGCTCACTCCCTGGCGTTGCGACGGCAAAGAGCGCCAGGGACGCGTCAGGGGAATTCCAAAACGAAAAGTAGACCCGACGATAAATAAGCAGAGGAATTGCAGTTTTGGTCGGAAACTGGCTGTGGAAAAACACTGATCAATATAGGGAGCAATTCCAAGTGACAAGATGGGTACCCAACCCTGCTATAGGCGGGAAAAGGGTTAGGAGGTGCTTGTTCTCTATTTGCTACTTTGCAAAGGCAGACGTGGGAGCATGTTGTCTGTAAGAATATGGTGGTGTGTGGGGTGGATAGAGACCTGGTGGGAGTGGAGGGCTAGAACCTGCAGACCTCACCCTTTATTCATTGTTAAACTTTATAAACTTGATTTGCTAGTAATAATAATTTATTTTTATTCATAAAATTAAATAGTGTTTGCACCTGACCCATGGATAACTTTTTGTTTTTAACATTGTGACCCGTCTTCAAAAAAGGTTCGTCACCACTGCCCTAGGCAATCGGGTCCTTTGCCACCGCCCCCTTAAATGTAATGCGTTTATAAGTTGTGCCCCTCACCCCCTTGGCCTTTATCCCATTGTCCATACATTTAAAGTTTTACAATGCTCATCAAAGCTTGGTCAAGTGTGGTCAAGCTGTGATGGGCATTGTAAATGCACCTTATTCCCCTATTCTTGGGGCAGTTCATTTTTCCCAACTGCACTCTTTGGGTGTGCGGACTATACCTTACCTCTTGAACCTTGAACCAATCCGCCCTTTCAACGGGCGTCACCATTATTTGCCTGTCCTTCCCAATTGAAAGCTAAACACTCTGTCTTCTTCATGTTTATCTTAGCCCTCCCTTTTCCATAGATCCTCTAATGTCGTTTAGTCCCTTCTCTATCTGTTCTCTGCTGTCACCAACTTTTCCAATGCCATCAGCAAACACTAAGCACTGAGGGGCCTATTCACCTACTCCCGTCAGCAGTTCTTCCAAAACCAGAATGAAAATGTAGGGACTAAGTGTGGAACCTTGGTGCATCCCAACTTTCACTGGGAAGCCCACAGTATATCCCCAAGGTGTCCTTACTCTGTCTTTGGAGCCTTCATACATTTCCTGGACTATTTGGATAAGCCATTCTTCTACCCCCCTTTTCCTTAATACCTCCCAAACAACCTGCCATGGCACACTGTCATAGGCCTTCTCCAGGTCAATAAAGATGGCATGGAGATCTTTCTTTGCAGGCCTATACTACTCTATCATCTGCCTCAGAATGAAGATTGGCTCCATTATGGACCTCCATGGCATAAACCCAAACTGATTTCCACAGACACTGGTTCTATTCCTGAGGCGACACTCCATTACTCTCCCCCACAGTTTCATGGAGTGGCTCATCAGCTTTATATCTCTCTTTAGTTATCACAATCCTGGACATCCCCTTTGCCGTTGAAGAGTGGTACTATCCAACTCTCATGCCATTCTAATGGCAATCTATCTCCACTAGCTATCCTGCTGAAGAGTTTCCCTAGCCACTTGGTTCCTGTCTCCCCTAGGCAAGGCCATACTGTGATGGGGATTCCATCAGGGCCAACAGGTTTTTGGCCTTTCATCTTCCTAAGTGCCCAAGCTACTGCCTCCTCTGTTACACAATCCACTGCCCCTGACGCTGCAAGATATATGGTGAAGTCCCCACCCCCCTCAGCAGCATTCAAGAGATTTTTGAAGTACTCTTCCCATCTACTGTTTATCTCAGATGGAGACAGCAGGACCCTACCTTCACTATCCTTCACTGTTATTGCTCTGGGTATGTCTTTAGCTGTCCTGTCTCTTGCCTTGGCCAGTTTGAAAACTTCTCTCTCCCCCTCCTTTGTCCATAATTGCTCATGGAGGGTTTCATACTTCTGATGTTTGGCCAAGGCAATGATCCTCCTTGCCCTGGACTTGGTGTGTCTGTAATGAGTCTTAGACTCTTGGCCCCCTACCACCAACCACCTCTGGAAAGCAGCCTTCTTTTGTTTGATGGCTTCTTCTACCCCCTCATTCCACCACCATGTCTCCCTGTATCCTTGGCCTGTGCCTCCTACTCTGCCCTGCCCCAAAATGGCTTTCCCACAGGATCTAATTTTTCTGGCAACCCTATCCCACATGGCCTCTGCTGTCGCTTTCCACTCCCAGTCTACCTGCCTGTGCATTTCTTGTTCAAATTCCTCTGTTTTGGTGGGCAGTTTCCACCACCTGACAACCTGCTCACCTTTCCATGAATGTGCCTTGCCTGCTGCTTTCACTTGCATTTCTAGCATTAGGAGTCTATGTCCACATTCTTTTTGGAAATGTTCACTGGGGAGTGCCCAACAATCACAAACCTCTGATCTATGCTGCCCTCTAACCATGCTATCTGTGACGTTCCTTTTGGTGACTGGAATGTGATTAGGTGCTTGTCCCTCTTCCTAAACCACATATTTGCCAATGCAAGTCTGAGTGCACTTCCTGTGTCAAGGATGTGCTGCCCTTCTATGCTAACTGTTCCATAACCCCATCCCCCATGGACCACCCATAACCCTGGGTGTCTTTGCCTACATGGCCATTAAAGTCCCCACCTATAACTAAGTGCTCATTCCGACAGAGCTGCCCCAACTCAGCCTCTAGTGACTGCACCAAGTCCTCAAAATCTATCCAGAAGCCCAGCTTTGTGGGTTCATCCAGACCTGCCTGGGGGCATATGCACTGATAAGGTGGAGCACCACTCCTTACCAAATCACTGTAACTAACATTTGCCTGCTATTAATTCTCTTCACTAGCTGAATATTTAAGCTTGTATCCCTCACCAAGGGCCCTTGATCTGTTTTGCTTCCACAAGGTTTCCTATAGAGAAGCTACCTGGATCCTCCTTTGCTTTAGGGTGTTAACTAACTCTCCCTTTTTGCCAGTAAGGGTCCCCACATTCCATGTGCCCATTGAAGCTTTCCTTTCTTGTCAGTACATGCCCTGACTGGGGCCACCCCAGCCAGGCATCCAGAATCCACAGGATTGTTGGCACTGCTTGCCATGGGGGATGCCAGCCTACCCCATGGAGGACACTTGATGCACTATCAGCCACAGGGACTGAGGTCCTGACCCCTGTGACATTTATTTATTTAATTTCAAATGCCCAAAAGGAGCACTATTATACATGACATGGAAAAACCAACATATACAACCTTGGATGTTGAAAAGAACGCAAAAGAGTGTCAGGCTATGCCATTAGAGGAACCAAAAGACGAGCCCGACCGCTGTGCCTCGAGTATTGCCACAAAGAGCGTCCGGTTTATATGCTTGCAGGAATTGAGGCATCTCACATGAACGCATGTGAAAATCTTTCCCTGAATGGATAAGGGTAACTCGTTCCAGGCAGCAAGAGTGTTAAATGTAACAGACAGTTATAGGATAATTGCAGTGGGTGAAGAGCCTTATTTGACAAGGATGAATAAATGGGGCAGGCATAGGACAAAACAGGTATCACTTTGGTCTTGAACAATATTATAAGCTCTTTTTGGGATAGAGTGGACTTGAGTCTGAGAAACAGGTATAGGAGAGAATTGAGCCGAGAAGTGATAGACAAGATGTGTTGAGAGAAGGTCAGGTAACTGTCAAAATTAATGCCTAACACTTTAATTACTGGGACAATGGTATCATCAGGAATGGTGAAAGGGTTGATCAGGAATACACATGTCTTGGCCTTATTAAGGCTCATGTTGATAGCAATATACCATTCATGCAGTTTGGCAACATTGTCGGACAAAGCACGAATAGTGGGAGGGATGTCCGTGAGCAAACAGGAAAGACCGAAATTGTTGTCATCAGCATAAATCCAACTGGATACTCCATCTAGAATGTCAGCTACCTTGGTGTTGCCAACATTAAACAATAAAGGTCCCAGAACAGAGCCCTGAGGGATGCCTGAGTCTAGAGTAAGGACGTAAGAGGGGTCTTCCTTCAAAGAAACAGTTGTATCTTTTAGATATGAGATTAAGGTATTCAACAGGAAGGGGTTGAGTCTGGAGGAGGAGAGAGATTGAATTAAGATATCATGGGGTAGAGTATCATAAGCCTTAGACATGTCGGTCTTGCAGAGGATGAAGGCTTGACTGTCTGCAAACGCAAAAAGGATATGTTTAAAAATGTCTAGGAGGGCTAAGGGAGCAGAGATGTGGGGCCTGGTGCTGTACTGGCATTTGGGTAGTCTACCAAGTAGGCAAGGGGCAACCTTGTCCAATAAGGCTTGATGAAACACTTTGGACAAGGGGGACAGGATTGAGATTGAACAATAATTAGTGATGATGTTGGACCCCAATTTGAAAATAGGAACGATCCAGGCTTGTTTCCACCGTTGTGTGAAAACAGCCTGATCGAATAATGCAGTTGAACAGGTGGGTGATTAGAGAAATATTGATTAAGCTAAGATGTCTGAGTAAGAGGTAAGGGATGGAGTCCGGGACAAACAGGGGAGATTATTTGCTAGCACACAAATATAGGAAGACATTGCTGTCTGAGAAGGATGGGATAGGAGTGTTGTGCTGGAGCAAAACGAGAATAGTCAACAGGTTGAGAAGGGGCAGATGAAGGGTTCTTTATAAACTGCAAAAATTTTGGCCCTTGGGAAAGTGGGAAGGACCTCGATGCAGAAGTGGAGTGGGCCACCAGCTTCCACAAAGAAAATGTATTAGGAGAATGGGTGCAGTAGGATATGTGCAAAGCAGAGCTTGCTGCATGCATTGCAACTGTCAGATTATTATTCCACCATGGCGTTTGTTTGTTTGTTGGAGTAGGTAGGTGGTGAGAAGTGTAGCATCAAGACGACACCAGTCTATAGTAAGTTGAGGACGATGATAAGAATGTGGAACTCAGCAGGCTTTGCGGGGAAACATGATGGTGATTCGAAAGTAAAGATGATCTAGTGATGGTACATGTGAGTAGGGCACATCCGAGTCGAAAGTGGGATGAAGCACTGGTTGATTGTTGAAGATCTGGTGGGGGAGGGCCTCATTGGGCCGGTAATGATGTTCACGAGTTGGAATCCGTGCATGGTGTTGAGAAAAGTAACTACCGGTGAAGACAGAAGGGAAAAGTCGAGGTTGAAGTCACCAACAAGGATTACTCGGTCTCTGGTAGCAAGTAATGGAATCAGGTTGGACACAAAAGAGTCTAAGACCATGTAGTGAGGGCGGTAGACAGCCCAGATGTTGAAAGTAGTTGAACCAACGACACTATTAACCCCAACAACGTTGGCCCCAGATAACGGGCTGGAAAATAGCAAGGAAGGACTCAGATCAGACGAACAATAGATAGCGACTCCTCCACCATGGGTGGATCGGTCCGCACAGAAGATGGAGAAATTTGGGATGGAGATTAATGCATCCCTTACATCGGGACAAAGCCACGTTTCCGTAATGGCAAATGCACTGGGCTTGTCGGATTTGACAAGGCCGATAAGGATGTCCATTTTTGGTAGCAGGGATCGTGCATTGGCATAAGAGAGAACAAATTGAGAATCAGAGTGAGACAGGTGAATGCTAGAGCACGATTTGACGGTTTTAGGCACGAAAGGTATGATTCTCACAGAGGGAAGGGTTTTTGCCTCGGAAAGGGCAAACGCAAATGCCCTCAGGCCATAAGTCAGGGTCCAAGACCTCCTCTCTGTGGTGACCAGGCACTCGTAGATAAATCAGCCTCAAAACAGGGCCGGTCTGGGTAACCCACCGACCACATTGATTTAGGGTAATGTTGAGCTCGAGAAGGTACTTGATTAGATCCATGATTGGTGTCGAAAAGTCTACATTACTTAGGCATACTCGGAAAGTGGGGTTGGGGTCTAACGGTTTACCAGCCCTGATAGCTGTATTCGTTTTCCTCCCCATAATAGGGGGGACCGCCAGGGCAAAGAGAGGATAGGTTTTGGATTCATAGCTGCAATATGAGAATTTCGATCATCAATAGGGATGGAATCGGCAACAATGCTGGGGTACATCGGAAGTATTGGAATATCACAATGTTCAGGCATGTCCTTGGGCTGACCAAAGTCTGGAGCAGTAGATACATTCTTCACATTCTTAGCATTACTCCTACTTTGTAGCACATCTGCAAAAGACTGTTTATGTTGGGAAATAGGTAATGCACTAGAAATTGAAGACAGCTTACTGTTAATGTCACGAAACGACTCAGCAACCTCTCACTGGAAACAACTCACGATTTCAGCCAAACCCAAAACATTGGCATCAGAATAAGTAGACATTTCAGAAATCACAACTGGCGGCACATCAGGAGAAAAGGATTTCGAGACGACACACGAGTGCATTAACATGTCACACAAGTTATTGATTTCCAAAATAGTACACTTAAAAACTTCCTCCTGTTCCTTACGAACTGATTTCTTAGAAGGGACAGACTCAAACGTTTTAGCAAGAACGGACCTCAAAGATTGGATATGTCTCCCAACGTCGGCAGGACGACAAGGAGCGACCTCCGACGATGACATGATGATGAATGACCTGCCTTTTAAATGATGAGCTGCCATTGAAATACACTATAATATAAAAACATTTAAATAATACTGCAAATAATAATACTCTAGGCTAGGTAAACATGTAAATAATACTAATATTAACTCAGAGTAATATAAACCAATGATAATACTAAATATTAACTAATAACAATATTGACTAATAATAGTACTGATAGTATTACAAAAATATGCTAATAAAATTAACCATAGGTAGTAGGTGACTGGCCCCACGTGGTCACAGACAGCACAGACGCCACAACGCTGAACCGCGTTTTTATCAGCAGGGATGTCGCGAGGTTAGGCTTATGTAGCCAAACCTCACAACAAGTTCCCCACTGCTAAAATTCTGCCCCAACACCCACGTTCCTACCTGTGACTGGAACTTTAGGGGTTTATGCCTTGAAAATGGTGGGTTTTACTCTGGAACTTTAGGGGTTTATGCCTTGAAAATGGTGGGTTTTACTCTAAAAATCGGCTGCAAATGTGTTATTTTCAATATAAATGCATGAAGCACAAGGAAAGCAGATGCACAGGGGACAAGCGCCACCCACAAGCCACATTTCTTATGCACAAACATAAACTAAAATTCCTTGAAACACTCTGAAAAAGGTCTCAATGAGCAGTGCTGGTTTTTCTAAATAAAAACAGAATAACAACAACAAAAAACAAACAGCCATTTGCCCTCCCAGGGGCAAAACATCCAAGGGACGAAATGTTGGGGTGAACGTTACGTATCCCTTCTCAAGGACTCGTTTTCTGCTGCCCCTAGGACTTCTCTGGTCTGACACCAAACCCGGTCTCCTGTTTCTCGTTTTTCTGTTTTACTGATTAACACTCATTCTGTTAATGAATTTGGATACTGTTGAAGCCTATTTTGTCAAATTGAAGCTGATGTGTATTGTTTTTATAGAAACTTGGTTGCGTGCAGTTGTTTCCGACTCCATCCTCTCTATTCCACTGTATGATGTGTTCCACTCCAATCGTGTCACCAGGGGCAGTGGTGTTGTGATTTTACCTATCATGTTGCTCATGCTGCTGCCGTATCTTCATTCTCTTCTGATGGTACTGAGGCTTTGTGTATTAGCCTAACCTGTTCGAGTCTTAAGCTCCATGTGTGGGCTGTGTATCGCCCCCATTATTCTTCAATTGGTCATCCCTGTACCTATATTTCTTCTAGGTTTGATTCTGGTTCCTGAACGTTATATGCAGGGATTTTAATTCTAATTTTCTGGCCTCGTCTGCTTTTTGTCACTTTTCTTTCTGAATCACTGTTTGATCATGCTATTAGGGAAGTTGAAAACTAGTTGTAAGGAGTGCTATGAATCACCAGTATAAGTGATGAACTCATTTGTATTTGTAATCATGAAGGGACGTTGAAATGAAATATCCAAAGTGCATGTCGCCACCTAGGGATGGTTTTGGGCAACAGATGGTAAAACATGTGGAGAGTAAAAACACACAGTTGACACTTACTAATATTACAGGTGTTGGGTTTATATATTAAATAGGCAGTTATTTACATTAAATAGGTACTTATTTACAGTGGCATATCTGAATATACAATGATAAGCATGCCAGGAACTCATATTAAATGTAAGTTTTGATTGCCTACCATAATGGGATGTGATACACTTTACAAACACATAAATCCCATTTTCCTTTGTTTTTTATTATTATTAAGAAATCTTAGAGAAAAAATTTGAGGAATATCAATCAGAATCAGAATAAATGCAATCATATGACAAATTTGTTTTTTTTTTTCAGGACGAGATTTAGATATCTTGTTTCTAACAGGAATCCTTGATCTAAATATGTACCTAACTTTTTGGTGTGCATTGAGACAAACAAAGTGGTTTACAAGGCAACAATTTTATCTAGATTCTATGACAAATCACCACTGTGTTTGTTCCTGCAGTTTGACAGTGAGAATCTTTTGATACTGTGCAAAGAATTAGGAATACCAAAATCATGCCATTCTGGAAAGGGTGATGCTTTCACAGGTACTTGAATGCAAATGATCATATGTATCTCAATGGCTTTTGTAGGGATTGAAGGGTTGTGCATTCTACTAGCATGATTAGCAAGCCCTGGATCACTTTACACCCACATTCAACTTTTCAATAGAGATAGAACATCACTATCCCACATTTTTAGGTGGATGGTGGATTATATAAATTACTGTTTTTGCCCAAAATCTCTCTCACCTGCACCAAAAGTGGATGACACATGACAACCTTCAGTCATTTGCCAAGGTATTTCCGTCAGCTTATGATATGAAAGTAGATGTTCCTGCATTTTTTATCTTCCTACATTCAGATGTTCCTACATTTTCCAGAAAGTTGAGATGGATGGCTCACCACTTCCAAATGTGGTTGCCTTTATTGATAGAACTGCCAGACCAATTTGCCATCCCACCAGAAACCAGGAGGATTATTTCAGTGGACAGAGTGGTGACATGTTTTAAAGTACCAGGCTGTAACCTTTCCAAATGGCCTGAATGGATGCCTTGATGGTCCCTTCCCTGGATGCTGACATGATGCATTCATGTTGGCAAGCAGTCAAATTTTGCATGATACATATGTGTCATCATTGGGTGTTACATGATGGGACCTTTTACAGATTGTTTGGGGATAAGGGTTACAGCCATTCAACGTTTGTTGCAGTACCATATAGAGGAAATGTTACTGCTGGGCAGGCACTATTTAATGGTAAAGTTGGTAAGATACAAATACATGTGGAATATGGGTTTGGCAAAGTTGTCAACTTGTTTGTTTGTAGACTTTGTTAAGAAAAATAAAATTTTACTACAGCCTGTTGCCTGTACATATGTTGCTGCAACCTTTCTAACAAATTGCCATAGTTGCTTTAATGGCAATGAAGGATCAGAAACGTTTGATTGTCCTGTAATGCCTATACAAGAATATTCATGATGATTTGTAAGTTGCTGAATTGTGTTTGTATAATGAGCACTACTCATACATAAAAGAATATTAACAAAACTTCATTTTATAATACAAATTTTGGCTCATTTTTTGAGGGGATTTCTGATAGAGACTGTTCCCCTGATGGTTGAACATTGAAAAAAACATATCTTGCATCATCTTGTCCAGTTCCCTTTTTTTGCAATTCAACTTGAGCAAACTGCAATTTAATTTCATCCTCCTTCAGCCTTATTTCTCTCTGTTGCAAGGCCATTGCATGCTCCTTCTTTTCATAGTCTTTGTGCTTCATTTGAAGCTCCATCTTGTGCATTTTGGTTGAGTGAGTAACCTGAAAATTACAGTGCTCAACAATGATTGACAAAAGGTCCAATTGTTTCTTTTTGGATGGTGGAAGAGGTGTAGATGAGATTGGTGGTGAAGGTGGACCTGTTTGTAGGTGATTAATCCATATTTGTGTCAGTTTAAAATTAATGCTGTACTTACTGCTGGCTGAATCTGCATGCAGGTTGAGTGCTGCATTGTCACATTCATGTACTGCTTCAAAAGTCTCCTGGTCATTAGCCAGCTCTGCAGTTGCCCCACAAGTTTTTAATATGCTGGCACCCTGCTCCATTAGGCACACAGATTCAATTAGCAGTGCCCTTTAATTCCAATCAATCTCTGTATCTGTTCTGTGGGAAAAAACATTGTGAGTGATTACCACTGATATTATTACATTTAGCTTTTTGGTATATATTACATACTTGTTGATGTCTGACAGTTGCTCTGCTTGCAATTTCTTCATTAATAATGTGCAACGTTCTCTAACCTATTGCACATTCACTAACACATCATGTTCAGTTGCCACATCCTGCCAGAAGCAGGGCCCATTCTCAAATGGGTTATGAGTCAAGGTAGACTTCAGTAAAGTCAGGTCAGCAGGCAGAAAAAAATAGCCTTTTCTGCCTACTGTTATCCTTCCTTCCTGATGGCTCTTGACTGTGATGGACAGGCAATGCCATCTACAATACAGGTATAATCATGGTTAATATATGCACTGTAGCAGATTTTTTCTATTCAAATAAACTAAACATAACTGCACTAACTACATAACTACAGTGCAATAACACATAACTACACATAACACAAACTGCACATAAACTACACACATGCCTATATTCATTCATAAATAAGGGAAAGTCATGGCTTAGTAAAATAAAAATTATTAAATTATGGTATAGCAACATGGTAACATTATATTACTATAATTTTCATTAGTTCTGTCATTAGAAAAGTGTCTAGCATTAACTGAAAAAGACCATGTGCTACAGTGTAGTGTGATTATACTAGCATGGTGTGCTAATCTCCTTGCTGGTTGTTGGGAGACAACCAGCTTTAAAATTATTATTTAATAAATATGCTATTAAACTTTATTTGTACTCACTTGTATATTTTCAGGATATAGAATTTCAGATTTATTTTCCACGTGCGACATTGTTAACAACCAGTCATGTTCGTTTTTGAAAATGGCTGCCTCATGCTGCTGTTATAGTGTCATAGCACATGCGCAAGGGTGTGGGCTATTCAGTGCCTTTCAAATCATAACTGGGGGAAAGTTACGATTATGGAGGCTTCCAACTGTTGAAAAAGGCACACCCATATTCGTTGTTGGAATGCCCAATTCGTGTCTCATTTCAACATCCCTATTTTTCTGCAGGTTTACACTACCATGTCCTGCATCTGTTGCTCCCTGTACTACTCGTTTTCATCCTGACAAGCTTAATACATCGTTTAACCCTTGTGTTCCTACCCGGGTACACATGTACCCATTTTCGACTTTTCATTGATGCCAAAAAATTTCTTTGAGAAGATCATTTTGCCCAACCAGATCCCCATTATTTGGGAAGTTTGAGAGTGAATTTGCATATTTATGTTTGTTTTTAACAAAAGAATATTAATTGATATGACATTTAACTGATGTACCCCTCTTGTTACTACCCAGGTATGCATGTACCCATAGGAATATTACAGATGGTACAAATTCATTAAATAGATGAAACAAGATAATGCTAGGATTTAATTGTAGCAGTTTATTGTATCCTTAAAAATATGTCAAAGGATGCCATGTTACTTAAGATTGTGGACAATTTTTACAAACTGAGAATGTCAAAGAATGTTCATTGCCAAAATAGGTTTGTGACATTTTACACCTGATTTTCAAGTCTTTCTTCTCTATTCATTAGTTTGTTGCATGATAAACCAACAACGATTATATGTCCATGTATATAACGTTGACAGGGCTGGATCCAGAGGCAGATCAGGGGGAGCACTTCAAAAAAGTGTGCCCCAACTATTTTCCAATATTTAAGATCCCTTAGTATAAATCCATCTAGCAATAATAATAGGTCTTCTACTGCCCCTTTGACAATGTCCCAGGGGCAGACCCATAGAGGGACCAATGCAGCAATTGCTCCACCTCAGTGCCTCAATGGGGCACAACTGATGGTGCATTTTTGCATTGTTATCATAATTTCTATGCTGCCAGCCCAACAGTTGCAGTCCAATCTGTAGTTGGCTAAACCACTGAAGATAGGACATTATCTAAGAGGCAGGAGAGGACCTATTGGAATTGCTAGCTAGATTTATTATAAAAGGATTCTGAATATTTAAAAATATTTGGGGTGCACTTTTTTTCATATGCTCCCTCCCCCCTGATACACCACTGTTGAATGTGCTATCTTCAGTGGTTTAACCAACTGAAGATTGGACTGGCAGTATACTGTAGATGTGGGAATAGTAAACGCTAAAATACCTCATCAGTTGCAAAGTTGAATTAGTTGTCCCATTCAGGCACTGAGGGTAGGGGGGAGCAATTGCTGCGTTGATCCCCTATGGATCCACTCCTGCAAGTTGAGCAGTAGTAATAGTATATAGTTGTTGGTGTAGTCAATGCAGAAATGGATGCAGTTTGTATGCAAGAGGTTGACTGCATTAGCATGCTCTCAATTGGCAATTTTGCCAAATTCCCAATGCGGCCTTCACAGATGAAAAGGTACCCCTGAGGGTACCTGTAGGTCATCCTGGTATTGCTACTGGCTCCTCCCCACCCCCTCTTCAATAAATAAAGCAATAGATGTCGCCACTAATGCATCTTCAGGGTCAGAGTAATGCCATTTTGCAATGGGGTAAACTGTCGAAACTTGTGTGGAAAATTTTGGGTAGTAACACAAGGGTTAACACCATTGCTGGTGACGCCTTCGCTTCCTGTCTCTTTTTCCTGCAGACCCCATTCATGCTGCAAAGGGTATGATTGCTGCCTTTGCATTGACTTTGTCCTTGTCCTGTGTCTTTTACCACTAGCCAGAGTTCTTTCTGTTCCTGGTGGAAGCCCAAACTTACATCCCATCCCTCTGGGATGCTGTTGCCTTGGCCCATATGCCCTGGAAGGCCCATATGTCCTGCACTGCCTTTCTCAGTTGAGACGTATAAGTCCAGGATTAGACTCGCTTGGACTGCCTTGTTTGATCCTAATTCATCCATCTTCCTTGTGGGCCTTTGTCTGAGGTCCCCCCATAATGTCCTGATCTTGCCTTATCTTGGTAATGGCAATCTTGAGCTCCTTGTGAATCCCTTGGAATCTCCTTCCCTTCCTGTTGTGGCCTATTCATGTATTTTCTCTTGGTGCTGCTACCCATCTGCTTCAGCTTTTGTTTTCTGCTCTCTTAGGTTATCTATCACATCTTAAGAGATCTACATCTTATATTCCTGACAGCATTCCTTCTT
>JAAFCE010007744.1:20570046-20584067 GCA_013389805.1 Trigoniulus corallinus
CTAAACAGAATTTTTGTTACTTGTGGTGAACATCTTTGAATAATAATACCCATTATATGGTATCATGGATTCAATAATGCTCAATGACTTGTGGAACACATCAAATCATTGGTTCCCAACGTCGGTGATATTGCTCCCTTGGGGGCACATGTTTCAACTGTAGAATTTAATTTGTAATAGGAAAATGATGGCCTGCTATGCCATACCAAGGACGATGGACAACTGGGTTTCCCAAATTGATAAGGCTAGTGCTGATTTCAAGTGTCTTATTTACAAAATCTCAAATGTTTTATTATATCTTTCTGTCTGTTCACTTGAAGTTAGGTTTCCATGGGGGTGCCAAGTAAATTTTTCCTGAAAAGGGGGTAGTAGAACAAATAAGTTTGGGGACCCATGCACCAAATTGTAAGAAAAAATTGTCTGGACTTTTCCATGCTTATCACCTGCTTGTAGCTTAGCATTCTATGAGAAAATCTATGAGTAGTGAGACGAACTGACATAGACAAATATTCTCCCAAGATGCCAATGTTCCCATTTTGGAACATGGTCATTTAATCATATGCCACAATTGTTTTGAGTATTTCTTGCAAATTAAATCAGCATATAATCAACATGGTAACATGTCTTCTATCATTTAAAAATCAATTTCAAAAATATACTGCAATTTGTGAAAGTTATTATGAAAGTAAATCTAACCCCCAACACCACTGGGAACGCCAGTTTTGAGACAAATTTTCATAATAATGAGT
Organism: Trigoniulus corallinus; assembly: GCA_013389805.1. NCBI lineage: Eukaryota > Metazoa > Arthropoda > Diplopoda > Spirobolida > Trigoniulidae > Trigoniulus > Trigoniulus corallinus. The sequence continues at coordinate 20,570,796 of JAAFCE010007744.1, forward strand.
AAGACACTTTCATCTAAAACTGGATTTAAAAATAAGTTTAACACTTTATTAATTCATGAAAAAAGAAAATGTGCTATAAAACGCAATCTTAACTACATATTAAGTATTTAAAAACGTGTTCCCAAATGGGAACATTGGTTAGTAAAGAGTTAATAAAATAATAATAATATTCATGGCTGCACAAGATCATTCACAGAATCAATATGTATCTTGTTGGTGAGGCAGGGGACTGAAAGTAGAGATCATTGTAAAGGTATATACCAAACATAATTCCTCACCTGCATCATTCTCTGCAGCACATATGTGCTCTGCAGAAAAGACAAATTGTTGAGCATTGTGGTGGACACTTTGAGGTACCGTAAGAATGGGTTACTTTGGCCCTGCAGTACTACTTTGTCCCAAAATGAAAAAAATCCTTGTGTGCTACTAACTCATTGCTACAGGTTCACAAAGTTGCTGGCGATTCTTCTATGCCACAACAGTAGTCAAGCAGGCCCACCTTTAGAATAGTTCTAATAATTGCCACTGGGTTGAAGCTATACTTTCTCATAACCCTGTTAAATGCACATGTTTTGTTGATGTCAAACTTCTGTCTGTGCAAGAAATCCAGTAAATGTTTTAGATTTTGCAAGTACCAGTTTTTACAGGTAATATCATCCCAATTAAGAATGTCTAACAAGCATTTTTTAATGCTTAAGATGTTTGGTTAGACGCATAAATCAAAAATTTGCATTAGCATCTTCACAAAAACGGGTTACTTTGTCCCAATAAGTGGGTCAAAGTGGCCCTTTGAGTATCACACTGAAATGGAAAAGCATACTAAATCATTGAAAAAGAATGGAATTCAAGCAATTTTAAACATGTTATGTATTATGTGTTACCAACATGCTACTTTTATTCCAGCCCGAAAAATATACAAGAGGCAACCAGGGAGCAGAAGGTACTGTGATTATACAGAAGCTAAACTTAATGATTGCTAAGAAAAAATATACAGCAGTCTGTGTGTGTTGTATTGATGTGAGAGCACTTTCCAATCTAAACCACTGGTTTACATTGTGCAAAGCATGTTTTATACGTTTTAAGATAGGAATATTTCACTTGGGACAAAGTTACCCCTTTGCATTTCCTAAATATAGTATAAAAATGTGGATTTCTTATAATACTGTATTTTAGATAGAGGAGAAGGTAGGAATATGAGATAGGGTAGAAATATGAGACACCAATGTTTTGGCATGTTCTCACCATTGACTCTTATAGGAGGAGGTGGGAAGTAGTTGCCATAGAAAATGGTACATTTTTCCACTGGGGGGGGGGGCAAGTTTGTTGAGGATTGACCATGTGGTGGAAATTTGTGCAACTGCAGACAGTTTTATGGTGTCCATTTTGAAGAACAAATAAATTAGGTTATTCATTCAGTTTCAAAGCTACCAGAAGGGTAAAATATGCTGTAATAATTGCTATTTCATATTACCAAAGAAAATTTCACATATAGTATGTTGGTGTGCATGATACGTTATAAAAACGAAAAATGGTGGAAAGGTTGTAATATGAGATAGATGATGGGTAGTAATATGAGACCATCAAATAGCATGCGATTGACCATGGCACAGATTCAGATGATTTCTCAGGTGCAGTGAGGGCCCCAATAGCATTAAGTGTCCCAGACAGCGAAGATGACATGATCAGCATTTCAACTGTCACATGTGGGCTCACAGTGAATGTGGCGATCAAGAGAATGAAATATATGCATGTGACAAATGTAAAAATATTTAAGTTGTTGTGTTTGAGCTCCTAGCTAACATACTGTAATAAAAACTTTCTTCAATTTTGATTTTGTGCAGTTTCGTTATTTAATTCCATAAAAATGGTACTATCTCATATTACTACCCTGGTTTGACACTGACGAATTTTGAACCTCTCCACAAAAAATTGAAAATTAAAAACTTTTATAAGGTTTATACAGCATATTTCACATGCAATTACCTATCATTTGCAACATTTTTTTCAGATTTATGTCTATTCCTGATGTACGTTTTAAAATAAACAGGTTACAAAATATAAGCAAGTAGTTGATTGCTCTCCTCACTTGGTGATCAAAAATGAGTTGGATATCGTGTTGGTTGTGGTAAGCATTATTCAAAAGTCGATCAGTGTGTGTAGTACAATGAGGGGAACTCGTGAAGGCTATTGAAGATATGAATTTCAACTGTGCAGTTCTACTAGCATCGGTATATACTGTGTTTCCCTGAAAATCAGACCTACCAAGATTTTTTTAAGATGTGCTTAATATAAGCCCTTCCCCAAAAATAAGCCCTATGAGAGACCTAAGGCAAAGAGCACATCCGTTTTTGTTTCCTGCATGTGATAGGGTGATTTCATTAAAGGGAGTGGTGAGTATAGAGCAGCAATTCTCAACCACTGTTCAGAGAGATTGAAGAAATGTGCCACAAAATTCGTAAGTGACGTCAGGCAAGTCGTTTAATCAGTTCTGCCTTCCTAGGAGGGACTGGCTGAAGCAATGAACATGAATATTACTTTTCTTACTACTCGCTAAAAAGCATAGGGCTAGTTTAGAAGTAGCAGGCGAGGGTACCATCTTGTCTCTTCGAGTGGACACAAGGGCGATATATGTATTGTAGTGTTTTCCCTCACCCGGTTGCCAACCAAAGCTGCAACCCCTATCCTTTTTGTCGCCTCTCTACTGTTCGTTGGGACCCAGGGGGTGAGGTCCAACACCTGGAAATTTTGCTTCCTCTACCCGTTCCATAATAGAGAGGGCTCTTTCACTTGCAGATGTCATCGTGCGCAACACAGAACCTCAGTTTACTTCTCATCTGAAAGAAGGTGCAGTCAGGCTTTCTATCTTGCCCGAAAAAGCCAATCCTAATAATAAGACGACCCTTTGACTATAAAAAAGATAATATTACAGAAAAGAATAAGACATTCCCCGAAAATAAGCCCTAGTGCTCATTTCGGCACCAAAATTGAAATAAGACAGTGGTTTGTTATCGGGGAAACATGGTACTATGAGGAATGTATCATCCACTGAGTTAGTGAACAAGAGGGTTGTTTCTGGCTTCGAAACGTCACAACCTCTTGAAGAAGTAATAACGGAAGGCTTCGGTCAGCTGAGAAAGATGCTTGTTGACTTCTTTGATAAGATGCGTTGCCCGATTGCACAATGTATTTCACAGATGGTTCAAGGTAAAGGGAAGACTATGGAAGTTGTTGACCTTCTTAGTTGTAATTCCACGTCTCGGGAATGTGTATCTCCCTGTTCACCAGTATTATCTGGCGAGGGCCTGGAGGCCCATACTACCATTGGCCTGGAGGCCCATACTCCATTAGTAATAATGGGCCCAAAATGTATAGTAATAATGGAGACGTGGCTGCCACCCCAAGTTGAAGACTCGCTTGTACAAATGCTGGACTACACCCTATATCGGGTAGATAGGGAAACACGAGGCAGTGGTGTCGTGATTTATGTTTATTCTACACTGACTGCAGAAGTTGTAACCAAACTTTCAGAACAAGGCACTCAAGCATTGGTGATACAATTTCAGGTTACTGGACAGTTGGTGGAATTATGGGCTCTGTACCATTCATCATATTCCTCATTAGAGCATATTCATTCATGTATTGCCGATTGTGTCAACATATCCAATTGTACATGTATTTGTGGTGATTGGAACTGTGACTTTTTAAGAGCTTCATCTCAAACATGGTCTGCGATTGCAGTTTTGGCATCCTTGAATTTAACCCCTAGAATTGAAATTCCAACTTGATTATGTCCACCCACTGCATCACTCCTGACTACCTCTGTGCAATGTTGGGATAATGTACTGGATCATGATTTCTGATTATATCATAGTATAATCTTGGCTAAGTTTGGTTTTCCAGAACTGGTTGAGAATTTTCCCCCACTAATGATGCAGCTGTCTTACAAATTACCTGAGCATGCCGTTTCCAGCTTTAATGCAATGATAGTGGATCAATTATCCTTGTTGTTTGCATCTTGTATAGAACAAGCTCTCTCGTTTACCAGTATATTATGCCACCCTGAGATTCCACTTTCTTGGAGGCACTGGTGGTCCCCGTTTTGTCGCAGTTGTGCAAAGAGGCGACCATATATTATAGAATGCGGAAAAATAGCCTGGAGGACTACAGCTTATTTCAGTGGTTCTCAAAGCATGTTCTGTGGATCACTGGTGTTCTATAACCACTTCAAGTGTTCCACAAAAACATTCAATGCATAAATAAAGGTGTTGGAAAGAAATCAATACAATTTAAAATAATGTTTGGATGGGATTGGAATCAGCAAAAGCAAATTACACAGTTGTTTGTTTTATAGTTATATAAAGTGGTATAAGTACCAAGGTAGTTGGGAGGTATTGCAAAAAAGGGTGCGTGGAAGAAGGGTTTATTTGAATACTCCAGGCTATGTATGATGGCTCCATAGCCAGGGTAAGGACGCCTTCGGGGAATACTGAGGGCTGCTCCAAGGTTCAGCACTTAGCCCATACCTTTTCTAATTCTAATTTAATACACTGCAAGCAGCCTTTTTGGCCAATATGGCAGTGGAGAGAATAACTCTCAATCCTACTTATGATAACATAATACTCCTAAAACCCTACACTATAATTCAGGAGCCTCCCCTAATACAATACTAGCTATGGTTGGTTTTCCTTTGATGAAGCCCTCCACCTTATCCTCACCAAGGCTATTCCATTGTTGAATGACTCTTGGCAAAAATGACCAGTAGTATGAGTCTGTCTGTGTCCTAACCTCTTTCAATTTATATGGATGATCCTTTCTGCCTTTATACTCAGCTGGGTACACACTTCCAGCCAAAGGTCCATTACATCCTAGCAGCAGCAGTCTTATAAAAAGGCTAATGCTGTGAGATATACGCCTCTGGCTTAATGTATCCCACCCTAGTTCCTTAATCATGGCAGATACACTCTCTGTGTGAGAAAACCTATTAAGTACAATTCTTGTTGCCCTCCTTTGGATCCTTTCAACCTCCCAAGATAAGTCCTGCCTGAAGGGGAACCAAATTGGACTGCCATACTCCAAAATTGGGCGTACCATAGAAATATATGCTGTTTCCTTTACCTCCTTTGTGCTATCTCGAAGGACCCTATTAATCAGACGAAGGAATTGACCAGCCCTCCCAATCACTTTAACAATGTGATCCTTCCAATTACCCTGACTATTTAAGACAATTCCCAGATGTTTATGGGTTATAACCCTATCAACCCTAGCTCTGCCTCTGTGATAATCAAAATCAAGTACCTTTCTAGATCTGTATATTGTAAGGATCCTACACTTCCTCAGGTTTAATGGCAATTCCCATTTTACACACCAACTGTAAATCCTATATTTTCATCCTGGTATTGGATGAACTGATAAGAGTAGAATAGTCCTCTCTAGTGCTTGGCATTTGCCTATGATATAGGAAATCTTGGTGACTGCTGAGAACAGATACAGAAGGGACTAAACGATATTAGAAGGGCAATAGAAAAGGGAGGGCTAACGATAAACATGAAGACAGAGTATTTAGCTTTCAATTGGGAAGGATAGTAAAATAACAGTGACTAAAGAGAGTTTTCTGGCTGTGGTTCTATGCGACGTATGCTATGCAATGCAGACAAATTGTCAACTACACAAACTCAGATATGGCACGCGTCTGCACAGTTCATGATTCCTCTGCACTGTGCAGTGTATGTTGGATAGAAGCACAGCCAGAAAACTCTCTATTGTTGCAAGACGTAAAGCACTTAAGATCAAAGTTCCACAGCAATGAAGAAATAGACTCTGATGTGACCCATAGAATCAATGAGGGAGAGGGTGGCTGAAGTGAAGACAGACAAGCTGAGTCCTTGTTTGTTTGTGTATTGGGGCCCATCGGCAAGAAGGCGGCGCCAATTAACCACACATTCCATCGTTTTGCAAAGACAGCACGTCAATGAAATGGGTCTATAATTTGTTGGTAGGCTACTATTCTTCCCAGGTTTTTTGGAGTGGGATTATAGTAGCCTCCCGCCAGCCTGCAGGGACTTCATGCTGCTGCCAAATGTAACTAAAAACCTCAAGGAGGTAACTGACGCCCTTCTCTCATAGGTGTCATAGCATTTCATAGTGGATGATATAGTGGATGTGTCCCTGGCACTTTCTAGAGCTGCCCACAGCTCCCAGGGGGTAAATAGATTGCTATGCCCGTCAGCGACACCACCAGTGAAGTTCATTGGATGGCGTTCTGCAGTGTGCTTCTTTTGAAAAAATGTTGCCATGTAGAGCTGGGAACTGGAGATGGCTGCAAACGTCCTTCTCAGTTCCTCAGCCACCTCATGCAGCAGAAGTAGGTGTCTCCCGTGCATGAGGAGACTGGAGCCACATGATGGTAAATACTTCCCTTGGATCTTACTCAGCTTGGATGGCATGTGAAGGGTAAGAGAGGAGACGTACTGATTCCATAATAAGCGTTTGGCCTTCTTGATCACCCGCCATGCATATGCCCGGGCTCAGAGATAGTCAACATGATTGCATCGGTAAGACGAGACTGGAAGCTGCAAAGGGCTTGCCGGCAAGTCCGAATCACACTCCGACACTCCTCTGTCAACCACGGCACCCATGCTCATGGTGAGTTGCATGAGCACTGGGGGACGGATGCCAATGCCCCCCTCCCCCGACCACCACCTCTGTGAAGTGACTCACGAGGTCGTTGACCCCATCAAAATCACACAGTGGGCAAAAGTAGATACAACAGGCAAAAGCGGAGTCCTGTGTGATAAAAGGATCAGAGTGCTGGGCAGTGAGGAAGAGCCACATAAATAGAATGCGAGTAGCCCAGATGCAAATGCTGTGGCACATGTGTGGCATGTTGAGAGCTAATAGAATTAGGAAGGAGCATATGTGGAGCACCTGTGGTGGTCATGTATATGGACACGTGATGCAAAGAGGGGAAGAGGATTTCGTCAGGTTAATTCTGGGAATGCAGGTGGTCGATAGCACCAGGGGCAGGGGGAGAACAAAGCTGACATGAAAACAGGTAGTCTGTAAGGATATGACAGTGTGGGATGGACAGGTAGCTGGGGGAGAACTAGACGACAGTGGATCGCTAGAACCCACAGACCCGACCCTGCCACCAGCATGATAAGGGTATGGTGATGATGTCAAAAGTACCAAGTGTAGAAAGTCTAGAACAGGGGTGGCAAACCTATGTCACATAGAGCAATTTCTGTTGGCACGTGTCAGATACGTGTACTGGGTAACCTACAGTATATAAAGCCAAACCAATCAGCAACTCCTAACCCTCTTCCGGCCTATGGCAGGGTCGGGTACCCATCTTGTCCCTCTGAATGGACACAAGGGCTATATACTGGACTGCCAGTTGCTGACCAAAGCTGCAGCCCCTACGTTTATATATCGTTGGTCTAGTGTTCGTTGGGGCCCCCTCCTCCAAAAGAAGTCAGCCCACCTAGGTCCAGAATCGAACCTAGAACTACTAATGCAGTTGCCAAGCGTACTACCAATGAATTGGTGAAATTCACGTTTTCTGTAACAAACCGGAAGTAAGGGTACCCTACTATATATTCCTTTAACACACTACTGTATCTGGCTCGTTAGTAAATCAAGAACTATCACTATTTAAATTTTTGGCATGCCAGCAGAAAAACGTTCGCCACCCCTCAGCCAAGAACCTGCTTTAAAATTTATGTTGAATTGTAAGTGTTCCATGGTAGTAAAATGTCAGTTTAGTGTTCCCTGACTTCAAAAAGATTGAGAACTACTGGCTTATTTGAACTATACAAGGCTAGTAGGTGAAGTTATAAGTTGAATATAAAACGAGAAAAAAATCATGTGTTTTGTACCTAATACCTCAATTAAGGCCCTTTGCACTTTGACTTGACAGTTTAAGCCAAAAGAGCCTCCAATGCCTGACCAACATGATCTCAGCGTTTTTGGATTACGTTGTTAATCCTCACCAAGAGACACTTGAACCTGTTTCTGCATATCCTAGTGTTTGGATCTCTAATTTGCATAGTCCCCCTATGTTAGTGGAACTCTCTATAACAGATATTTGATGAAACTGTGTGTGAAATCACCTGTGCACTAAAAGCACTAAAATCGTGTGATATAGTAAATAGGAATTTTTTTTACACCTCAATTATGCATGCTGACTGGGATTTTTCCCTCCACATGAAAGCACACTTATGGTTTTCCTATTTTGGGGATCAAGACTTAAGCCTCAGAATTGTCATCCCATTACCATCCCGCCGGTTATGGCCAAACTCTGGAATGGTGGCTTCTTGATTTATGTCATGGCCCTCTTTTAGCCCAGATGCAGTATAGTGAATGCCCAGGGTTCTCAGTAATCTTTGTAACCTTAGTGGTATTAATGAAAATCCTGGATACTTGGGCTATTGACAGTCATTTTATTCTTCTTAAAACTGATGTTGCGAATGCCTATGATACTATAGCCCACACTCCTTTAATACAGACTATTAGTGGTATTCAACTAAATCGATAGGTACTTAACCTCTTGATTTCCTCTTTACAAGGATGAGTCTTTGCAGTTGGTGGGTCTAAGGAGGAGAGGTACCTGGATAGAGGAGTCTTGCAAGGGTCAATCTTAGGCTCCATCCCATTTAACCTCAGTGTTTAACACCCAGTTTATCATTAGGGATTCCTGGCTGCTCTAGCCCCTGGAATTTGTGGGCCTATGCTAATAATCTATTTGGGCTTGCAATAGATCAACCAGGTTTTCAAAATGTTTCCTTGCTGATGCAGGAGCTCTTGCAAAACCTTTCCCTTTACTATGCTTCAATAGGCCTAAGGATGAATAATGATAAATGAGAAATTTGAGTGTTTATAAGGTCTGTGGAAGTGTCTTTGACACAAGACTTAAATAAACCAACAAAACTGCTAGGAATATACTTTCACTATAGGCTGTCGGTTCAAACAGAAGTCATGACAATGGTGGCCATGATCTCAACACTGGCCTATCTTTTTTGCCGACTGTGACCAACAGTCTCGCAGCCAAACTTGGTTGAAATTTTCTGTGCTAAAGTTCTTCCAATTATCGCTTCTGCTGCACCCTTCCTGGTTGTTATTTCAAAAGCCCAATTAGCTCCCTTGTGGATAGCATATAGGCAGGTGCTATGGGCCATTTTTTAAATTTCTCCTTGTGTTCAGCTTATGCCATGGTACCACAAATATCAAATTTTATCATTTCATTTTTGCCTTCTATACAGTAATCTTATCATACTGGCCAATGCACTCAGATATGGTGACCATCCTTGTCATTATATAGCATAGGGTGATGTTGTGGTGGCACCGATGCTCCTGCCAGGTAGCATCATGCTACAGTCAGGTCACATTGGCATCCTCACAGTGCTCCTGCTAGATGGCGCCACGTTATTGGGCAAACGTGACCAGTCAGTAGACTGACGCTTCCACTAGGTGGCATCCAGTCTACTCTAGAAGGTTTAGGTGGGAAACGGGGTGAAGGTTATTTAAGGAAGGGAAAGAGTGGGAAAAGGCAGTACTCCTTCAAGCCTGGTTAGTGGAAGGCTGTTAACAGTGGGCAGAGTGCCCAAACAAAGGATATGATTCTATGCAACAGAAAATCCAGTTTGTAGACTGGTAATGATTAGCATGGTTGGATTAGATGGGCCAACGAGTGCTACTGATTATTATGATGTAAAACAGATGGAGTGATTTAAAAGAGGCAAACTAGCAGAACTGTTCATTCATTTGTGATGCTTGCAATGCAAGCGAGAAGAACGAGGATTAGATTTGTGTTACATCTGTACTGTGCCTGTATGGTACTTGGCGCCTATGCGAAATCATGATTAATAAATTCATTTGTGACTCTACAAATTTATTTTTGACTCTACAAATTTTGGGGGCCTGTCTGGGATAGGCACTCCAGGTCATCAGGCACTTCACTAGTAACAAGTGAAGTACATAACTTTTTCATCAAATTATTTGATCAGATTACTTTCACCCCAACATGGTGGCTACTGGAGATGAAGGCCAAGATGAGGGAAGGAGCCAATCTGCCATTGATGTCACATGACTGGCGTCCTCACTTGATTCTCTGAAGATGTCTGAATTACGAGACGCTATTGGCACTTATGGCATAAAGAAGTGAGGAACGAAACTACATTTAAAAAATTGGCTGAAGCTCATCATTGCCATGGAGAGGGGAAAAAGAATCATCTAGTAGTATGTATAGTCACCCCTGAAGAAGTAATATTGAAAATACTGATTAATAATGAATAATGATTAATAATGCTGATAGTAGGTCTGATAGTCAGGAAAGGAGGGCTAGACAGGAGTGCCTCTTTTAGAGATGTAGAAGACACTATTGCCTCATTCAGTGGAGATGATCCTGCCACAATGTATCTCTGGTTGGATAAAGGAATTTGAAGATACGTGTTTGCTTAGTGGTTGGTCTGATGTCCACAAAGTTTGGCTTGGAGATTAATTGGGCTAAATGTCAGTTTTTGCAGACCAAAATTGAGTATCTTGGGCTTCTCATTGAAAGTGGTACAGCAAGACCATCCCAGCACAAGGTTGATGCAGTTCTAAAGTATCCTGAACCAAAAACAGTAAAGGCTGCACAAAGTTTCCTGGGACTGACTGGATAGTTTAGGGAATTCATCCAGAATTATGCTGCTATTGCTAGACCACTGTCTGATCTCCTTCGTGATGATGTTGAGTTCAAATTTGACAAAGAGCAACAGAGTGCATTCTTGAGCCTAAAAGAGATCTTGGTGGGAGACCGAGTATTGAAGCTGTACTGCACAGGAGCCGAGAATGAACTTCACACTAAGGCATCACAGTATGGCTACAGAGCAATCCTGCTGCAATGTGACAATGATGATGGTTTATTCCATCCTGTCTACTACACCAGTGGGAAAACTTCTCCAGCAGAAGAAAAGTACATCAGCTATGAGTTAGAAGTTCTAGCTATCATGAAATCCCTTAAGAAGTTCTGGGTATATCTACTGGGAATACCCTTCAAGATTGTTAACAACTGCCAAGCATTCCAGATGATGATGAAGAAGAAAGATCTCTCTGTTCGTGTTGCACGATGGGCTTTAGGAATTTCGTTTAGAAGTTATTCATCAACCAGGACATAGTATGCATCATGTTGATGCTTTAAGCAGACACACTCTGCCAAACGTGTTGTTCATAGAAGAAAATGATGGCAGGTTCATCAGCAGATTCCGACATGCTCAGCAAGAAGATGATGACCTTCAATCTTTAATGAAGAATACACATACTAGTCAAAAGCTCGGCTAACTGAGTTACCAAGGGTTTAATTTACTGCAACGCTGATGATGAATTACTTTTAGCAGTGCCGCAGAAGTTGCAGACTGACGTTATCAACAAGGCACACTCAAGGGGTCACTTTTCTGTCTCCAAAACAGAATTGCTCTTAAAGAAAGATTACTATTTCAAGAAGATGCAATGGAAAATCAAGCAAGTAGTATGCAACTGTATTGATGGTATCCTGGATGAAAGAAAGCATGTCAAACAAGAGGGAATTCTCCAGCCCATTGACAAAGGTGACATGCCTTTAGACACCAATCACATTGATCACATTGGACCCATCCCATCCACCAAGCAGCATTATCATCATATACTGGTTGTTGTTGATGCATTCACCAAGTTTGTCTGGCTGCACCCTACTAAAAGTACCACTTCCAAAGAAGTTATCACAGGTTTGGAGATGCAAGCTGCTGTTTTTGGGAATTCCAGAAGAATTATCAGCAATAGAGGGCATGGCGTTTACCTCTAGCAAATTCCATGAAAATTGTGAGCAAAAATATATCCTCCACGTTCTCATAATGACAGGCTTACAATGCGGTAATGGACAAGTTGAACGACTTAATAGATTGCTGATTCATCTCTTGACTCAGATGTCTGCACCAACACCACGTGAGTGGCATTGTGATGCTCATGTTGCTCAGCAACTCATCAACTCCACCCACCACAGAAGCACTGGCATGACACCAGTGGGGACCGAGACCTCATCTGAGAACTCATCGAAAGTAAATTTGCTACAGCATTTATAGATTCCCATGATGGTTTGCAACAACAAGCTAAATGCCAGATCACCAAGATCCAACATGAAAATCGTCAGACCTTTAATTGATGCCACATGCCTGCCAGCATCTACACCAGTGGTGAGCTTGTCACCATCAAACGAATGCAGCTTAAACCAGGGATGAAGTTCCATCAGAAGTTTCTTGGACCATGTGAAGTTGTCTGTGTGATATACAACAATCGTTACAACCTCCAGAAAGTTGCCAAACATGAAGGTCCTAGATGCACCACTTCCTCTGCTGATTGCATGAAGCCCTGGCAGTCTACTATAGAAGCCATGGATCCTGATGTTATTTAGATTTTGTATTAGTTCTGTGTTCATTGTTCAAGTTGATGTTACATTTTGATGCTCTGATCCTGAATTTCACATGTTGATGCTTTTCAAATTGTAAGTTTTCAATTTTCAGACTTTATCACATTGCACTTTTTGAAGTTTGTATATCCTGTATGTTCCATATTTTGTTCTGCCTGTGGTGGGGCAACACAGGGTCAGGATGGCCGAGTGTAGGGTTATGTTGTGGCGGCACCGACGCTCCCACCAGGTGGCATCATGCTACAGTCAGGTCGCATTGGCATCCTTGCAATGCTCCCGCTAGATGGCGCCACGTTATTGGGCAAACGTGACGAGTTAGTAGACTGACACTCCCACTAGGTGGCGTCCAGTCTACTCTAGAAGGTTTAGGTGGGTACGGGGTGAAGGTTATTTAAGGAAGGGGAATAGCAGGAAAAGGCAGTCCTCCTTCAAGCCTGGTTAGTGGAAGGCTGTGTTAGCAGTGGGTGGAGCACCCAAACAAAGGATATGATTCTATGCAATGGAAAATCCAGTTTGTAGACTTCGGTGATGATCAGCATCATTGGATAAGACAGTCCAACGAGTGCAACTGATTATTACGATGTAAAATAGATTCAGTGATTTAAAAGAGATGAACTAGTGGAACTTGAGATGAACTAGTGAACTAGGGATGCTTGCAATGCAAGCCAGAAGAACAACGATTAGATTACTGTGTTGTTTGAAGAACAAGGATAAGATTTCTGTTACATCTGTACTGTGCCTGTATGGTACATGGCACATATGCCAAATCATCATTAATAAATTCATTTGTGACTCTACAAATTTATTTTTGACTCTACAAATTTATTTTTGACTCT
>JAAFCE010007744.1:20584077-20599973 GCA_013389805.1 Trigoniulus corallinus
CCTCAGTGTCTGGCCAGACGCTTTGACATGTAATACTGGCACTGGTTACAGCAGTCAGATGCAAAACTATGATAAAGTAGATTTCTGAATGCAGTGGCAGAGCACCACACGAAGCCTTTTCCACCTATGACAGCATTGGGTATCCACATTTGTCTGACTGTGGCATATGGGCCACATAGCAGACAAGACTTTTATGCAGCTGGCTGCTGACCTAATGATCCAACCCTAATGCTTATTTACTGTCCGCCTATTCCTCATTGGAACACTTCTTCAGTAGTTAATGTCACTTTCTTTCCTGGGGAGGGGGGGATATTTTCGTTGGTGTTTTAGGGCGCTTTAACTGCAATGGTCATTAGAGCCCCATCCACCACATCGTTCTAATGCACTATGCACAGACAGCACTCTTACATTAGCAGTACCCAGCGTTCCAAAGCGGTACCCAGGGCAGGAGCAGATTGAAATAAACGTGGGAGTAGGTTGTCCATACGGATATGGCAGTGTTGGGGATAGATGGGGATCTAGTGGGAGATAGACGGGAGTGGAGGGCTAAAACCTGCAGACCCGGCTCTGCCACTGGTGGGATAAGGGGAAGCCAGAGGGCGAGCTCCTACACCTGGATATTCTGCCTCATCTACCTGGTGCACAGTAGAGAGGGTTCTTTTACGTGTAAATGCCATCGTACACCACACAGGACCAGGTGAAGGAAGGCAAAAGTCACATATTCTAGAAGGATGGATACAGGATTCTTTGGATGGATACAGCACGTAAAAAGCACTGAAGAATTTCAACATGTGCTACCATGAAATTACCTTGGTAGTGCATAACATGAAATGAGTTTTACTGCTGAAAATTTCACCACTATTCAGTTGGAGAAGTTGTAATTTTCCTTTCAGGTTCACTTTTTAACCACAACTGAGTGAGGTAGGTAAATATCTCTTCAACACCTTTACCTTCTTTCTGGATTTTTTACAAGAAATTAACCATATGTTAAGACTGAGTATTTATCCGGTCATCTACAATAAAAATAGTCGTTTACTTACAGCAGAGCACTCAAAATACTGTAAACCGTGCTTCTTGGCGAACGTGTCTGCCACATCAAAGGACACAACTCGTTGGTGAACTTTGTCAACTTTATTTGCCATCAGCACGCCTGAAAAACAACAATTATGAAGATTTCATTAAGCTAGATTAGCAATTACTAACCCATTTCCCGCCTACGGGTGGAGTACCTATTTCTGTTTTTTTTTTCGCTTGTGTTTTAGGGCCTTTCAACTACGTCATTAGAACCCCGTTACTGTGCAGTTCTACTGTGACGATTTTTGGGTACTGGCTGAAGGCCACCCACGTCAGCACTAGCGGGAGTCACGCTGCTGAACTTCAATGATCAGACGACAACTGGATATACACCACAAGGTCTATCATATAACCCGGGAAATGCGGTAAAGACCTCAGGTAAGGTTTGCAGTATTTACTAACGGTTGGTTCGCATTATTTGATGGCCAATTGCTTCACATACCTTTTAGTTGACCATTACTGAACAATGGCTGGACTATTTTGAGCCATTTTTCACAGAGTTCAAAAGTTGTTTCATCTGTCACGTCAAACACAATTATGACCAAATCTGGATCTTTCCACTGTAAATATATATACACCTTGCACATTATCTAATGCTGGGTCTACACTGGCTGCGCCACACTGTGCCGCGCTGCACCCTGCAACAGTGCTCTGTACAAAATGGAGCAGAACTGCACAAAACAGCACATAACAGAGCAATGTGTTTGCAGTTGAGCAGTGTGTTCTACGTTGGTGCGTACATGTGTCTTTTGGTTATTTTAAAATCTTTGAATCAGTAACTCATATTTTTTTATTACACAGTTATTCATTTTATTATTAATGATTATTGAAATGAGATATGATAATAAAATCACAATTGCAGCTTGAAATGCCCGCCACACCATAAAAATAGCATGCACATGATGAGCAGATTCGTTTGATGTACTGACATCAAGCGGATCGTGTTCGCCAGTGTGCAGCTTTGCACATTGTTGCAGTGTTTGCCGTCAAAACCGATCTCTCAGCGCAGGGTTGCATGGCGATTTCTTGTTTGGCGCAGCGCGGTGTGGAACCAGTATAACAAGAACATGAAAAACAACTGAGCAGTCTTACATATTGCAATAGTACGTCCACATACACTTGCTTTCCTGATGAATCAAACAGAAAAAATTCCTATAAAATTCATAATGAAATTATAATTAATTTATCGGTAGTGCAAAAAGTGGTCGCATGAGAATCAGCTGCTTATTTAATATTAGTGTAACCTTCTTCGACCCTTGTAAACTGAACAACAGGGCCATGGGGACTAAACAGGGCACTGTTTCACTGCTTCACCTCTATTCAGAGGCCTAACTAGGGAGGGGCGGGGGGGGGAGGGACAGATGTCTCCGGGCGCAGAAGGCAGGGGCGCAAAAATGTACAGCAAAAATGCGCTTAGTGGGCGCCAGAGAGTGCAGATTCCGGTCTTTGTCCCCGGGCGCAGAATACCCTTGGTACGCCCCTGCCCCTATTGTTTGTTGGGGAACGAATTTGTAGGGGATTGCAATCACATTCGTTATTGCCAGGAATTCGTTACAACCAGGAAAGCTGTTTTTAACCCTAGATAGCTAACCAGTACTCTGTGATATTACCCCAACATATCAGAAAATTGTGGTTTTGGTAGTTCTGCAAAACATTAGGTTTCTAATCCTTTTGTACCTTCGTGTTTATCCCAATGAAACATTTCTGCATGTTTTTCTTACTATTTTAATGCCCGTTTATTTAGTTTTCTTGCAGTTTGTATTCTCCCAGACTACTGGTTTGATGTAATGACTGCCCTTAAGTATTGAAGGGAGTCAATTCTTGATGGGTGCAGGTTATTAGGTGTTGGAAACAGGAATTCATGCAGGAAGTAGATAGGCAAGTAGACTGGGATTTGGAAGAGACAGCTGATTCAGTGTGGGACAGGTTCGCCAGAAAAATTAGAAAATGTGGGGAAGCCATTTTAGGTGAGGCTAGATTAGAAGGTACACTCCAGGCCTGGCAGACATAGTGGTGGAATAATGCAATAGAGGCAGCCACCAAACAATAAATGGCTGCATTCCATAGGTGGATGGAGATAGGGAACCATGATTCTAAAATATGCTACTGGTCATACACCAGAAGTACGAGGTCCTCTATGATAGAGACAAAGGATGGGATGAAGAAAGAATATAGACAGCCAAGACCAGGGATAGGGTGATAAAGATTTACCGTGAGCCATAACAGTGAAGGATAGAAAAGGTAGAGTCCTGTTTCATCCTTCTGAGGTAAAGGTGTGGGGAGAGTATTTCTCCAGTCTAATTCCTGCAGAGGGAGAGGATATGGTAATGATGGGGTGAATGGGGGGGCATGGGGGAGATAGGCAGGTATGGAGGGCTAGAACCTGCATACCCGACCCTGACACAGGCGGGATAAGAGTATGGTGGCGTTGATGATGAGAAAATGAACGTTTCTAATATCATCAGCCTGTCAGTGGTGCTCAATTCAATACGTGGTGACCATTGAGTAGAAGTTTGTGTTAAATCCATAAATAAAAATTATTTATAAGGTCCATCATTCGTTATATCCAACCAAATTATCCAAACTTTTGTAACGTTTCATCGTTATTACCAGGAAATTCGATATATGCAATTCATTATATCCAAACGTTTTACAATACAAACTCCTATCCTTTTGCCAGGACCTTGGAAACCATTCGTAACATCCAGGAATTCGTTACATCAGAGATAGTTATAGCGGGGTTTTACTGTAGATGGTCATTAGAGACCTGTCCACTGCATAGCTCTAATGCATAGACTGCCCAGACATTACACTAATGCGACGATTTTTGGCTATTAGCAGTACACAGTTTTCCTGAGCGACCACCCATGTCAGTACTAGCTGGGGTTGCTTTGCTTAACGTCAGCGATCAGACGAGAACTGGTGTGTCAAACGCAACTCACCACTCCCTACTTCACCTCTAATTGACATGGTTCACACTACACAGGACTATGGCGTTACTTTCAATTCAATGGGAGGTGGGCAAGGGGCCTCTCCCTTGCTGTAAATAAGTCAACCCACGTTGATCCAGTATGGAATGTGCCCTGCACATAGCATGAATCTGGCGCCCTCAAATTTTGTTACCTAATTAGGCTGCCCCTCTTTACGTTAATATAGTCTGTTACTGGTAAAATTAAATCGAATTATTTGCAATAAATTATAGCAACTCCTAACCGATTTCTCGCCTATTGCAGGGTTGGGTACCCATCTTGTCCCTCTGAATGGACAAATGGGAGATCTATTGGATGATATTTTTGGGCCCAGTGTACACATGATTGTTTCTCACGTGGCACCGATGTGGCATTGTAATTACGGCATGAGATACATTAGTTGCAATGGGAGAGTGGACATACCTCCACACATATGCCTGCAGATCTCTACGGAATAAATGATTTCCTCATTTATTCTTATGCTTACAATATTTTTAGGTATAAAAAAATGACGTTTCGTGAAATTAAAAAGTGAAATTCTAAAAAAAATGTCACGATGCTTTACTGGGAAGGTGTTGATAGAATTTTCTGACAGCATTTTTTGCAACGAACACAGCATAAAGAAGTTGATGGTTCAACTGCACAATAGCAAATATTTGGCACGAAATTCCAGGAGTATGTTCTGGTGTATGATTTGTCGATCATACATTGTGGTTACAACTAAAAAAAATGGCTGACATTGGGCGTCAAGTCAAGCGTCTGCATTTCAGCACAAATATGGTTATTTCTTTATTAAAAGAAGTGCTGCATCAAATTCCACAATGTGAAAATAACCATTGGGAGGAAGTTGCACAAAAAGTTTTGGAAATAACCAACATTGTATGCAGTAATCGAACAGTAAAAGATCAGACCTTGCATTTGATGACGCTATTCAAAAAGGACAATAGGATCAATCTACACAAGTAAGTAGCAATATTTTGAATTACATTTAATTGATTAAAAGTTAAACAAAATATAAAGTAATGCATGAAAATAAATATAATATCAAACGTGTTTTGATAAACCATAAAAATACTACCCTATTTCATTATAATGTAAATTCAAGATTTTTTGCATCTAATGAGACTCACTATCATTTAACTGTCATTTTCATATTAGGGAGATTAGGGCACATACGAACTCATACTACTGCTACTTATTTTAACCAAGGTCTATTTCACAATGGAATAGCCTTTTGGAGAATAAAGTGTTATGGCTTCCTCAAGATAAAGTAGACAGCTTTATAAGTTTGAAGGTGGTGAAATCAGTGTAGTGTTTTGGAATTACAATAAATTTGTGTGCATTCTTCTTTTTAATGCCTAGTTACATATCACCACACTTCAACACTAATCACATTGCTACTGAGGACATCTTGATGACGTTTTGTTCTAGTGCATTATGAAGGACAGCCAACACAATTCCTTAAGTGCAGCATTTTACTTGGAGTCACCTCATGCCACCATCATATCTCAGTATATCCTCCACCATTTTTCAAGCAGACAGCTCAACCGCCAGCCAATCAAAATGTAGCATGACTTGCAGGACGCTATGTGAGTTGACCACCCATCAACTCAACTACCGTCATGCATAGCTGCTCTGTGGCACCCCAAGTAGCAGTGTGATGTCACCATTTTTTGTGCTGTGTCATCTGTTACAATGGTAATAGCATTAGCACGTGTATAATATTGCATGAACCAGGTATAATATTGCATGCAAACTGGCATGTCAACACCATGCATGTGTTACCCATGTAGCATGGACTATAAGAACTACTTAACTCATATGAATTTTATAATTGTGTAGATCTGGTACAGAAGAAGAATACTCTGAGCAAGAAAGAATCCTTCAGGAGTTATGTGATCATTAAAATAAACCTGTTCAAAGTAATAGCAATGCAACAAATGAAAAAAAATAACAGTAGACTTGTATTCTGCTGACGTTTTGCCAGTTACAGGTATGTAACAAATGTTATACTTTGAATATCTACATATGTAATTTACTAATAAAGTTGTGATTATTAATAGAATTACTTAGGGTAAATATTGTTACAGCAGGGGATAATGGGGATACTGCTGTAACAACAACGAATCCTCCATTGCAAACTGATATGGGTTCCAAACAGGAAGCAGACTCACCAAAAGGTAAAGCATGTTATAAAGTGCAACTGAAATTGTGTTTTTTGTCAACAACTTTGTGTTTCATATTTTTTAAGGAGGTTGATTCCATCACGGCAAAAATAAGTGGCTGTAAAATAACCTGGAATACTTGGAGGCTCGGGCCAAAATTCAGTATGAATTGCAGGCAAAAGAGCTGGACATCAGAAGCTGGGAGGTCGACAATGAGACCAAACGACATCAAATAAGACATGGAGCTTGAGTTAGAAAAATGCTGTTTAGATATCGACATTAGAGAAAAAGAAGCACGCCTTGAGATAGGGGCAAGAAATCTTGAGCTGCAATATGCTTCATAGAGCAACCAGGATAAACTGATCGAGGCCTAATTTCACATTTCCACAAATAATTGTTTTATTATAAATTAATTTAATAAATTTTATGTTGTAAGTAATGTATAAAAGTCTATCTTTATGAAAATTAATCATCACCACATAAATATGTTTCTAAGGTTGGAGGGGGACAATTAAAATATTGTATCAAGAAACCTGATTAACATATAAAGAATTACAGTAAAACCCCACTATAACGAATTTGTAGGGGATTGCAATCACATTCGTTATAGCCAGGAAAGCTGTTTTTAACCCCAGATAGCCTACCTGTAGTCTGTGATACTACCCCAAATATCCATAAATTGTGGTTTTGGTAGTTCTGCAAAACATTTGGTTTCTAATCTTTGTGTATCTTCGTATATACCCCAATGAAACATTTCTGCATGTTTTTCTTACATTTTAATTAATGCCCATTGATTTAGTTTTCTTACAGTTGGTATTTTCCTAGACTACTGATTAGGTTATTAGGTGTTGGAAACAGGAATTCATGTAGGAAGTAGGCTAGATAGGCAAGTATACTGGGATTTGGAAGAGACAGCTGATGCAGTGTGGATCAGGTTTGCCAGACAAAATTAGAAAATTTGGGGAAGCCATTTTGGGTGAGGCTAGAGTAGAAGGTACATTCAAGGGCAGGCAGACATAGTGGTGGAATAATGCAATAGAGGCAGCCACCAAAAAATAAATGGCTGCATTCCATAGGTAGATGGAGATAGGAGACTATGATTCTAAAATATGCTACAGGCAGACCAAGGCCACAGCTAGGAGGATCATTTCTTTGGTCATACACCAGTAGTATGAGGTCCTCTATGATAGAGATGAAGGGAAGATGAAGGAAGAATGTAGCCTGGCCAAGACCAGGGATAGGGCGATTAAAGATTTACCCTGAGACATAACAGTGAAAGATAGAAAAGGTAGAGTCTTGTTTCATACTTCTGAGGTAAAGGAGTGGGGAGAGTATTTCTCCAGTCTATCTAATTCCTGCAAAGGGTAATTCCTGTATATGGTAATGGTGGGGTGAATGGGGGATCATGGGGAGATAGGCAGGTGTGTAGGGCTAGAACCTGCATACCAGACCCTGCCACAGGCAGGATAAGAGTATGTTGACGATGATGATGAGAAAATGAACGTTTCTAATATCATCAGCCATTTGTGCATTCTGCCCTAGTAAAATAAGAAGTATGACAAGGCATTCCTGTAAGTGGTGTTCAATTCAATATGTGGTGACCATTGAGTGGAAGTTTGTGTTAAATCCATTAATAAAAATTATTTATAAGGTCCATCATTCGTTATATCCAACCAAATTATCCAAACTTTTATAAGTTTTCATCGTTATTACCAGGAAATTCGCTATATCCAATTCATTATATCCGATACTTTTAATATACAACTCCTATCCTTTTGCCGGGACCTTGGAAACCATTCATAACATCCAGGTATTCATTACATCCAAGATCGTTATAGCGGGTTTTTACTGTATAACAGTTTAGGAGAATAACTGATGTCTTGAAAGGTTTTTTTTGATGTTTTTAAATATCATTAAAGGCAAACAATGAACACAGATTGCCAAAACCCCATTCAACTGATTTCATTACAGCTGCCACTGAAGTGTTGTAGGCCTGCATATCATCATTAAGAGCCACTCCTCCGAATGGCTTTTTAACTAAATCCAGATGAGGATATGATGGATCCGATATATTACAAACACTTTCCCTGATGGAAACACAGCCACCTCTTCAAGCTGTTGGTGTAAACCACTTCCTGCTAAAATTCCTGTAAATGACCCAAATTAAATTCTATTTTTATTATATAAATCAAACAATCTTTGAACACCACCTGCATCATGGCACCATCCTGCATATGGACCATGAAGGCTGATCATGATTCCTGATGAACACATTACAGCTTGATATTTTAAAGCATGAAAGCTTTTATGATTTCTAAGCTCTTGTAGAAGTTTACCAAAATTTTTCATAACTAATTTGGTAACATAGGTACAAATTTACTTAAAGTTGCAACGTCTCGACAAACAATCTGTTTGGATATGCTAAGCCTATTTAGCACAATACAAAATGTTTCATCCCCTATTTAGATGTAAATTATATATATTTGTAAACAAACTAATAAAGCAACTCAATTTCATGGAAGTGTAATTCAGATTTATTCAATGTATCTGGTAAATTTATAGAATTGTGTATCTGCACTCCATCTGGAATTTTAAGTGCCTGTCTTAGGTTTGTGATGTTTTCTTTTTGGAAGTGAAACATTTCTTTGAAGATTGTGTCATCAATGTCATGGAAATTAATAAGACCTCGTGAAGCCAGATGTCTAGGTGGCAATATTGGCTGACATTAAGTGTAGTGTCATGGTAAATTCTATTTCTTCAATTGGCAAGTCATTTAATAAACCAAACATAATAATTTCATCCACGTCTGTATCACTATTTGTATATGTAAAGAATTGTTTCATTCGATACTGCTCATGTCTACAAGTAGATGGCGTTGCTCTACTGTTACATTACAAACGTTGCCATCAAATACTTCTTTTAATAGAAATCATACGCTGGCCACGTGTTCTGCATACACCACTGCATGCATGCACTGACGCACTCAGGAAACTCTCTATTATCACTGCATGTATGTGCATTGGATAGGTGTGGTGCCGCTGCGGCACCCACACAAAAATAAAAATTGAATGTGCGCACCAGGCCTTATGCACCCGATTGCCAACCAAAGCTGCAATGGCTATACTTATCTATGGTGGGTCTACTGTCCATTGCGGCACTCTGCTGACGCCAAGGGGGGGGAGCGAGCTCCTACCCCTGGGAATATTCCACATCTCCCTCTTGTCATTGTACACCACATGGGACTCTTTGGGACCTCGGGCCTTCTCTCTCATCCAAAAGAAGTCAACACATCGTGATCCAGTGTAGAACCTGTAAACACTGGCACAGTAAATTGGGCACGTTACCTATTGTGCCCCTGATGTAGGTCATTTGCAATAAATGATAATATATGAAAAACCCTGTGCCACTGCACCGCAGGCTCATCACTTGGTATGGTTATGGTCGAGCACACTACCTCTGCACCACTGAGGCAGGTTTTGCTTTGTCTATTGTCCTCAGGATCTCCCACCGTAAAATTTTTGACAGACGCCAAAGACCGCAGTCACGCTGAACAATTATGGCACTGGAAACATTTTTTTGCTTCGTTGGTGCTTTATGGCCCTTCAACTACAAGGTCATTACAGCCCCAATCCACTGCATAGTACTAATGCAGAGACTCCAGACACTACGCTAACACAACGATTTTGTGTAATAGCGGTACCCAGTGTTTCCAAGCGGTCACCCATGTTAGTACTTGCTGGGGTTGCGCTGCTCAACTCCAGGGATCAGAGGAGAACGGGTGTGCTCATTCAATTGAAGCAGACTACACTAATGGCGACTTCAGGGGTGGGTAGCACCTACTGGCAATTTTGGGCTCAAATGCTCCTATGGATTCCAATTGGCAGGAAAATACCTTTATAATAAACAGCAGTTACAAGCGGAAAATGAAATGTTTGATACTAGACACATACCACAGCATCATCACTATCAGGTACATTCACCATTTTGGAACAAATCTCAATTCCTCGAGTCTGAAAATAAAATCAAACATAAGAACAAAACAAAACAAAAAAATCATTATTACAACACAATCATACCATCAGGTAAGATTTTGGAAAGTTTCTGCCATTTGAAACAAACATCTGAACAACAGCCGATTTGCCAACAGTCGACTCTCCTGAAAGAATCAACAACAAAACATTTAAACTTTTCGATATCACCATCATTTCAAGCCCTCCGTCCCTCCTACGGTGGGGCCCGGTGGCCACTTATCTCATAGAATTTGTCTATTTTGTTGGTGTATAGGGTCCTTCAACTACAAGGACATTACAGCCTCATCCACTGCATAGCTTTAATGCAGAGACTGCACAGACACTATGGTAAGGTGACGAATTTTGGGTATTAGGGTGTACCCAGTTGTTTTCCCAACCGGCCACCCATGTGAGTACTACCTGGAGTTGTTGCTTAACTTCAGTTATCAGATGAGAATTGGTGTGTCCAATGCAATAGGCCGCTCCCTTATCATGTTGGAAACCGGAACCCCAACACTGCTATCTGGCTGCCAACCTAATGCTGCAGCCCTTTACTTACCGTGTTTCCCCGATAATAAGCCACTGTCTTATTTCAATTTTGGTGCCGAAATAAGCACTAGGGCTCATTTTAGGGGAATGTCTTATTCTTTTCTGTAATATTATCTTTTAAAGTCAAAGGGTCGGCTTTTTCGGGCGAGAGAGAAGCCCTGAGTGCGCCTTCTTTCAGATGAGAAGTAAACCGAGGTTCTACATCATGTGAAAGAACCCTCTCTATTATGGAACGGCGTAGTTCCAGCTTTGGTTGGCAACCGGGTGAGGGAAAACAATTTGACGCCAGAACCGGCTACTTGTAACCAAGCCCTATGCTTTTAGCAAGTAATATTCATGCCCAGTGGCGACACATTTCTTCAATCTCGGGGCACAGTGGTTGAGAATCACTGCTCTATACTCACCACTCCCTTTAAGGAAATCACCCTATCAGATGCTGGAAACAAAAACGGATGTGCTCTTTGTCTTAGTGATCTAGTAGGGCTTATTTTCGGGGAAGGGCTTATATTAAGCACATCTTAAAAGATCTTGGTACGTCTTACTTTTTGGGTCGGTCTTATTTTCGGGGAAACACGGTACTAGAGCAGTTGGCTTCCAGGGACGCCAGCAGGCGACTTCCTACCTACACCATAAGGACCTCCTGATGCAGTAGTTAGGGCATTTGGTTAATACTGGCTGGTTCAATCATGGCAGAGGCCGACGGAATGTTTTGGGAGGAGCTCCAGGAATGTCAAGCTCGAATTACAGTGCCAGTGTGGTTCCAGGTTCGATACTGGATCGAGGTGGGTTAACTTCTATGGGTGAGAGTGAAGCCTCTATGGGCCTTCCTTTGGATGAGAAGTAGGGAGCGGAGAGTTGCGTTGGACACACCACTTCTCGTCTGATCACTGAAGTTAAGCAACGCAAGCCCAGTTAGTACTGACATGGGTGGTCGCTCGGGCAAGCTGGGTACTGCTAATACCCAATAATCGTCGCATTGGTGTAGTGTCTGTGCAGTCTATGCATTAGAACCACGCAGTGGACGGGTCTCTAATGACCTTGTAGTTGACGGGACCTTAAACACCAACAAAGAAGAAAGAAAGAATGGATGAGAAGTAAAACTGACGTTCAAAGTGGTGAACGATTGTGTTTGCACCTAAAACAACCCTCTCCACTATGCAAGGGGATAGATGAGGCAAAATTTCCAGGTGTCGAGGCTCGCCCCTTGGCGTCGGTGGAATGCCCCAACGAACAGTAGACCGACGACAAATAAGCATAGGGACTACACATTTGGTCGGTAGTCCACTGCAGAAAAACACTGTCCCATAGATCACCTTTGTGTCCATTCAGAGGGACAAGATGGGTGCCCGACCCTGACATAGACGGGAAAAGGGTTAGCAGTTACTTTTTGAGGAAGCTCAAAGTTTAACCATCTAGCAGGAACATATATAATTTCTAAAATATGAAAAATTAATGCCTTAAACAGAAAAAGTAATGTCATTTTTATAACAGGAGCGAAATAATATAAACGCAGTGATTTCCATAATGTATTGAAAATTATATGAATGAAAGAATATATAGATGCAAAATCACATGGGTGTGAAAAAGTGGTTCTAACCTGAAAACAGTGTGATCAATTAAGGTCAACAACATCTCTATGTAAAGTTGAGATCCAGGCTGAAGCACTTTAGAGTGGTGGATCAGGCACACCTTGCAATAGCAATCCCAGGGGCAAAAGAACAAATCATATCTGCCTAATAGACAGATGTTCCGTACAGAGGTATAACTTCAGTGTCAGAAGGAATGAGAAGCTTTGATTCCATACGGGTTGTAAAATACCGTCGACTCTTGTTATAACGAACGCGAAGGGGATGAATAATTCATTCGTTATATCGAGTGTTTGTTATACCAAGAGGCAGGGCTGGTGCGAGGTGCGTTCAGCACATTGCTGAACCCGCCCCCAGCCTGGTCCGTAGGCCCAAATTTGGTTTTAGTGTTTTAGGGCCCCTCAACTACAATGTCATTAGAGCCTCATCCACCTTGTAGTTCTAATGCACTGACACCACCCTAATGCGACGATTTTTGGGTATCAGCAGCACCCAGTCTTTCCAAACGGACACCCATGTCGGGAGCGGCGAATTGCATTGGACACACCAGTTGTCATCTGATCTTTGAAGTTAAACAGCGCAACCCCAGCTAATACTGACATCGGGGCCGCTTGGGAAAACTGGGTACTGCTGAAACCCAAAAATCGTCGCAATAGTGTAGTGTCTGTGCAGTCTCTGCAAAAGAACTATGCTGTGGACGGGGCTCTAACGACCTTGTAGTTGAAGGGCCCTAAAAATTAACAAACAAAGCCACCCCTCTCAGTACTAACTGGGGTTGCGTTGTTTAACTGGTGTGTCCAATGCAATAAGCCACTCTCCTTTGGCCCAGGCTTGTGCCGAGGGGCGAGCTTGGTTCACCACTTTCGCCAGAACCCGGCCTCGCCTTTACTACGGCCCCATACGCGGACCACTATATCAGGCAATTTAAAAAAAAATTTCAATCAGGCAATTTAAAAAAAAATTTCAATCAGGCAATTTTAAAAAAAAATTCGCCAAATATGCATACTGTATGCTTGTTCAGGAAGTATAGTCAGTTTAAGGCCCATGATACTGATAAAATCCACCGACCATTGTATTAGCCAGTCAAAGACGTTTTAGTCTGTCAGAAATTAGCATTCATAAGAGGGGTTCCGCACTTGCATAATGACACTTAACAATCATACCATTATCATCATACCCTTATCCCGACGATGACCAGTTGCCAACCTATAAGGATCATTCTTTGTGGGTGCTCTGTACACATACTGTGTTTCATTGACGAGTGAATGCTTCTGAGAATTTGCCGAAAAAGTGGGGCAATAGGTGCAGGCTGGTGTCAAAGAGTCCCCGGACACATTGAAGTAATTTAACACATACCTCAAAGTGTCTCGGCCGTTTTCCATTACCCGGGGTAAGTTATTTTGATAGAAATTTCGCGATTATTCAAGTTACACATGTGCTCTGCAGAAAAGAGACAAATTCGGGCATCTGCATTTGGACCTAGATTTTGGGCACTTTCAAGTACTCAAAAATTATCCCAAAGTGTCCCGCCGAACACTTTCAAGTGGACCCCAGAAACTTTGACGTGTGTAACCGGCATCCCCCACAGACAACCCAGCCAATATCCCTGCGTGTTCCAGACGCCTGACTGGATTGTCCCCAATCAGAACATGTTCAGGGAACCTGCAGACCCGACCCTGCCGCAAGTGGGATATGGGTATGACGATGATGATGATGATGGTCAAAACAAAGTCTGCAGAGAGTGAGAAAAAAATATGTTTGTGAAAATGTATCGTCTATATCAAAGAGATCTATTGCAAAGACAATTATTTCTGATGATGAAAGTGATTTACAAACAGTTTGCAGATGGTGTATACCCTTACCAGATAGACAACTGAATTGAAATACAATTTTATTTAAGGTTCATATAAATGTTTTTCAGCTTCCTTAAGAAATTTATTAAGAAACCTATTTTCTTTAACATCAACAAAAATCTTTTATGCGGTTGTACATTCATTTTAATTTGTTATTTCAGAGGTATGCGAATTTTAAAAATTATGGAACGTATCCCTCATTTTTCCATAGACTTATAGTCTTATTTTATGCGAATTCGTTTTAAGCGATTTTCTGAGGAACGTATCCCCACATAAAAAGAGACCTGATGTATATCCATTAATCAAGTCAAAATCCAGAACAGTCAAGATAAACAAAAATGTTTTAGCCCGTGTAGAAAGTACGCCGACCAAGTGGCCCCATAAAATTTTACATAGCAACGTGCTATACATAAAGTACAAGTACATGAAGTACACAAGGTACAAGTACAAAGTACGGGTCTGTGATTGTTGAGTTATGCCAAATGTATTTTCCTAGTCATTCTTATGCAATTTTCTTAGGGACTAATCTTCCATCAAGTTCAACCCTGCAGAAAGAAGGCTAAAACTCTTGTGGGGCATTTGGCGAGACTTAGTTCAGTCCCGATTTCAGACTTCATGTCCCGCCGCCCCTCTCTTGTCCGCTTGCCCCACTTTTTCGGCAAATTCTCAGAAGCATTCATACAATACAATATGTGTACAGAGCACCCACAAAGAATGATCCTTCTAGGTTGGCAACTGGTCATCGTCTGCATCAAATTAAAACATCAGGCATCCTGTGCTGGACACGTCGTGCGACCCACAGAATGAATGGAGGATGGTTGAAGTGGAGACAGGGAGGCGGAGTCTTGTGTTATAGGAGGGTCCCAATCAAGTTGAAAGGGAAGTTCTGCAGGGCAGTGGTTAGTTCAGTTATGCTATGTGGATCAGAGTGCTCGGTAGTGAGGAAGAGCCACGTCAACATAATGCAAGTAGCTAAGCTGCGAATGCTGGGGTACATGAGTGGGGTGTCGAGAGCTAACAGAATTAGGAATGAGTATAGTAGAGGTAATCTGGGAGTGGTGGACATCGCCGAAAAAATGAGGGAAAATAGGTTGAGGTGGTATGGACACGTAATGAGAAGAGGAGAGGAGGAGCTCTTATGTCCATTTCAGGAAGGCAGGTGGTCGGAAGCATCCGGGGCAGGGAAAGACCGAGTAGACGTGGGAGCAGGTATGGGGTGGAGGTTAAGAACCAGCAGACCCGACCCTGCTTCAGCCATCCTGCGCTGCATGGTATCCTCTTCAGGAAAGCATGTCTCACCACCCTTACTTGGGGGCACTCACCACAAGACCGCATCCCGCTTTGCTCTCTGGAAAATCCGGTAACTTTAGTGTCAGTTGGTCCAGGTTGGATACTGGCTCGTGGTTCGTTGGCTTCTTTCGAGCAAGTGGTTCAGTGAGCTATCTGTGGCCCCGTGTGGTGTGCATGATGTCACTTACATGTAAAAGAACCCTGTCGAGATGCAACGACTTGAATGTAGACAGCTAAACTTCCAGTTGAAGGAGCTCGCCCCCTTCGTCAGTGGAGGAAATGGGACTATCGAGTAGGGAGATCATTCTGGATTTTGTTTCATTGGTGTTTTTGGACTTTTCAAATTACAATGGTCATTACAGTCCCGTCCACTGTGTAGTTCTAATGCAGTTTCCCCAGA
>JAAFCE010007744.1:20618965-20635504 GCA_013389805.1 Trigoniulus corallinus
TCTGTTTTTTTGGACTGGGTGAAAAGTGTAAACACAGCCAAGAAGCGAAAGCAGCGGAAAATTGTCATTTTGGTAGACAATGCTACTAGTCATGGACCCATTAAGCTCACAAATGTTTGGCTGCTGCATCTACCCCCTAACTTAACATCAGAGGTGCAACCTCTTGATCGAGGGATAATCCAAACAATGAAGCTCCACTACCACCGGCAGTTGCTCAACATGTTAATTGCAAATGCTGAAGACTGCCAAAAGACCGTGGAGTTTAATAAGTCGATCACTATTCTAGACTGCATTCAGTGGGTCGCATCAGCCTGGCAATGCGTTTCCAAGATCACCATTGCCAAATGTTTTCAACAGTGTGGTGTACCAATGGACAACCCCAACGTTGCTGAAGTGGATATTGTTCCCACTGATGAACAACTATTGAACATGGAGTTGGTCAGTGTTAATGAAATGATACAATATGAGAGCAGTGTGGAGCTTAATGAGACCCTTGGTAGCGATACTGAGAGCATACTGCTTTCTATAATCAGTTCAAAAGAAACAGTTGAAGAGAGTGAGGGATCCAAGGAAGAGCAAGAGAATTTTCAAAATGTCACTGTTCAACAAGCATCACTCTATATTAAAGAAATAGTGTGCTTTGCAGCAGGCACCTCTGGAAGCTTACTAGAAAAGTCATTTGATCTTCAGAAAGAAATCGAGCAAGTGCATGCCACATCCAAGTCCTCAAAACAAAGTGCAATAACAGATTTCTTTAAATCCACATAATATACTGTACATCCATGTTAATGCTCATAATATTTTTACATACATACTGTACATAAATGTATGTTATTTATACTGTATGCTCATGAAACCTACATGATTTCTTCTGATCTGTTCTTTTATTAAATATGTACAAATGTACATTTATAATTTTATGTGACCTCCAGATGTTGACCACCTCCATATGTTGACAGGTTTTGCTTGGAACAGTGACTGGTCAGGTTAGGGAGATTATACTGTAATAAGAGTGAACTGTAAATGTGTCATTTCAAGGAAATATAACACAATTTTTCAATCAATTAAGATCCTAAAGTATTTTTACTCTGTAAAGTAAAGCCTTAACAAAAAAAATGGACACAGTTACGAGGTCAAATAATGAAGCAAACAAGAATTACAAAGGAAATAAGAGAACTTTGACATTTGTAGGTGGACAAAATAATAAGAGTAATTGCACAGTTATACTTTTAATTAAACAGAAGCGAATTCTTAAGCAAAATTAACATCAGCAACTAATATTTTGTTGCCTGCCCATTCGATTTAATAACAGCTGCACATCTAGGAATGGAATTAACTAACTTTTGACAAATTGAAACAGAGATCGAATACCATGCCTGACTGATTGCTTCCCAAAGTAACTGCTTGTTGGATGTTTTTTTAATCCCAACTCGAACCTTTAACTCCTTCCACAAATGTTCGATGGGATTTAAGTCCAGTGATTGAGACGGCCATTGTAGTTTGGAAATATATTTGCTGGTGAACCACTTGGTTACTATCTTGGCCATGTGCTTCAGATCATTATTGTGTTGATACACCCATTGTAAAGGCATGTTGTCATCTGCATAAGGTAGCATTACATTCTCCATAATATCCTTATTCATATTGTCCTTTATCCAATGTATTGGCCCAACACCATAATAGGAAAAGCATCCCCAAATTTTGATGTTACCACCACCATGTTTTACAGTTTTAATTGTATACTTTGGAATCATTTCTGCATTTTTTGGCTTTCTAACAAACTGTCTGCCATCACTTCCAAATAGATTTATTTTAGTTTCATCACTAAATAGAATGTTTTTCCAATTAGGGCGGCTTGCAGAAGTTGGTTTGCAGCAGACGGTTTGCTATTTTTAATTGCCATGGATTCACGAATGACATGCCTGTCAAGTTTTAAACTAGTTTTTCTTGGGTATCCTCTGGTTTCGTGTTTTTTTTTTATTTGGTTTATTCTGCTCCTTTAAAACATGTGCTACAACACAAGGGGTAAGTTTTATTTTGACTTCTTAATTTAAAAATGAGGTGCCTTTCTTCAGCAGAACAGTGTTTACTCCTTCCTATTTTGCACAGAACTGAATACGAACAGTAAATATTGCATGAAAATAATTTTTACAAATGATTTTTGAACTCTGTATTCTGAACATTTGAAATATATTTAACACTCTTATTATTTTGTCCACCGAAAAATATTAAAGTTCTCTTATTTCCTTTATAATTCTTGTTTGCTTTATTATTTAACCTCGTAACTGTGTCCATTTTTTTGTTAAGGCTTTACTTTATGAAGTAAAAATACTTTAGGATATTAATTGATTGAAAAATTGTGTTATATTTGCTTGAAATGACACATTTACAGATCACCCTTATTATTTTGGCCACCACTGTATATACACCTGACACTTGATAACTACTTTTAAATCATTCTAATTATTATTTACATAGTTGTAAATATGCAAGCTAATACATGCAAACAAGCAGTTTCAGCAAACATCTACTAGGTGACGCTCTCAACGGCATCCACTTAATGGGAAAGATAAAAGTTGGTGAACTTTCCCATCCATCGCTGTTCCCGTTTATTGTGGAGGTTGTCAATGGCATTTCACATTTCAACTTTTCCTCCTGTTCTCATTTGCATTCCGTTCCCATTGCTATTGTGAAGCGACCTTAATGCTTCAACTCCTACACACATTTATTGTAAGTCTACTGTTCGTGGGGGTGAGCTGCGCGAGCTCCGACAACTGTAAATTTTGCCTCATCAACCTGTTGCATAGTTGAGGGGGTTCTTTAACGTGCAAATGCCATTGTATACCACTCAAGGCCATGGCTTAATGTCCCATCCAATGGGTTATGCATGCAGAGGCCTCTCTGTTGACCCCGTCTCTATTCAGGGCATCACTTTCTAACCATAATTGTCCATAATAACACCAGTGAAGTTCAGCACTGGACCGCTGCCCTACTCTGCAAATGTGAAACTTGTAAGCTGTACTCAAGTTAATATTCACAATATTACAGGATTCATTAAAAGGGTCTTACAACAAAACAATTACTATCCTTTTTCCTGCCAATGGAAGGGTTGGGTACTCACTTTAGTTCTACTAGGACACATGCACATTAATTGATGCAAATTAATTCCTTCTCCATTATGGTGGAAAGCTCCCATAGCTGTTAAAGATCTTGCTCCTCTAACCCACAATTTATCAATGCTGTTTTAGTTGAATTCATACCCTTCTCGGTGGCTCAGGAGGCAGTGTGCTCAATTACTGCGACACTTAGGTAGTATCAACTGCTGGTAGATCAACTGCTTTCGGGCAAGAGAGAAAGGCCCCGAGAGTGCCTTCCTTCCAATAGGCAGCAAAATTGCAGTGTATGGTGCCATGGGTACGCAAAAGAAGCCTCTCTACTCTGCAACGGGTAGATGGGGCAAAATTCCTACGAGTAGGAGCTCGGTTGAGTGCCCTAACGAGCAGCTGACCAATGATAAATAGGTATAAAGTATATGCGTTTATATGGAGGGACAAGATGGATACCCGCCCCTGTCATAGGCGGGAAAAGGGTTAGGAGTTTTTTGCCTGCTACAATTTGTTAATTACTTCTTCCTGTAAAAAAATATTGCACGAGGGGTCCCGCGTTCGACATCGATCAGATGGGAAATAAAGCCATCCCCTGTGTGGGGTACAATGACATTTGCAAGTAAAAGATGCAACGAGCTCCCCCCTTTGCATCGGTGGAGAGTTTCCAAAGAACAATAGAACGACAATAGGGAGTTTTACAGTAAGTCCTCAACCTACACGATTAATTGGTTCCGAAAGTTTTCACATAAGTCGAGGAAAGTACTATATTTAGCATTTTTGTCAAAAAAATATTTTAGTTTTAAACGTTAGGTGAAAGTCAAATAGCTCTATCTAGATAACCTAAGAAAATATTATTTATTGCACATATTTATTAGACATATTGCATGTAACAATCTGCATACATACTGTATTTATAGATGAACTACTTACAGTATTGGTCTTGTGTTAATTGTCTTTTAGTCCTGTGCGATAGGAGGGTTCCTAAAGAAGTTGAAAGGGAAGTTCTACAGGGCAGTGGTTAGGCCAGTTATGCTATACGGATCAGTGTTGGGCAGTGAGGACGTGCCATGTCAATAGAATGCAAGTAGCTGAGATGCAAATTCTGTGGTATATGAGTGGGGTGTCGAGAGCTAATAGAATTAGGAATGAGTGTATTAGAGGTACCTTGGGGGTGGTGGACATTACAGAAAGCAAAGTGCACAAATGAGTTACCCCACCACCACAGTGTGCGCCTAGCCTAAAATTTTTTTTGTTTAAAAAAATCGCGTAAGCCCGAAATCAAGTAAGTCGAGGACTTACTGTATTATAACGTCAATGCACGCAATAACATACACAGACCACATGATTAGCGTACGATTTTTAAAAAAATTAAAGTTTTATTGCAGCGGTTCTTCAACGGCCCATACATGAGAGCCACCTACCGAGAGACCTCCTCCACTGTCACCCATTTTCTGTATTTTTACTCAGCGTCAAGCATCACCAGAGCATACGTCTGAAAAGCGTATGTCAAAACCTACGCTCAGTTTGACCAACGCAGCGTTCGCGTTTGCGCAGTTGGATTGTTGTTGTTTGTTGGAGTTTAAGGTCCCGTCAACTACGAGGTCATTAGAGACCCGCCCACTGTATAGTTCTAATGCACATACTGCAGAGACACTACACTAATGCGACAATTATTGGATATTAGCAGTACCCAGCTTTCCCGAGCGACCACCCATGTCAGTACTAACTGGGCTTGCGTTGCGTGACTTCAGTGATCAGACGAGAACTGGTGTATCCAACGCAACTCGCCGCTCCCTGTGCAGTTGGAGTTGCAGCTTTGTCTGCAGCTGGCTGCGTAAAAATGCCATTTAATGGATCACTCAAGTGACCATACAGAGGGAAAAAGATTTGTATTTGAGACCCTGCTACACGTGGGATAAAGGTTAGCTGCTTTGCTTTACTTCAGTGGAATTCATCCACCAAATTCTACACTGTGTGACTTTCTGGGTTCGATAGTAGTAAAGTGCCTTTCTGGGTTCGATAGTAGTAAAGTAGAACAACTTTCAACTGTCTGACATGCAATGAAACGAAGTGTAGACTCCATCATGAATTTATCCATTACTCCATCATGCATTCTCATTCAAGGTCATGAGTTCCAGCCTCGACAGTTAACATTACCATTCACCATAGCAAGCAAGCAACTCCTACCCCTTTTCCCGCCTAAGGCAGGGTCGGGTACCCATCTTGTCCCTCTGAATGGACACAAGGGCGATCTCTTGGTCATTGCTTCTCCACAGCCAGTTGCCGGCCAAAGCTGCAACCCCTAGGCTTATTTATCGTCAGTCCACCGTGCAGTGGTTGGGGAATTCCACCCACGCCAGGTGGCGAGCTGCTACACCTGGAAATGTTGCCTCATCCACTCGTTGCACAGTAGAGAGGGTTCTTTTATATGCAAGTGACATTGTACACCAACGCAGGACTTCGGTTGTACTTCTCATCCAAAAGAAGGCACACTCGCGGCCTCTCTCTCACCTAGGAGAAGCCAAACCACTCCAGTCTAGTATCGAACCTAGTATCGAGCGTGCTAACCACTACGCCACTGCGGTAGCTCAAGTAATGTTAATTAAGCCAATGCACATTGACTAACGAGAAGATTTTTTACAACTCATGCTGCATTGCATTGTTCATTTTCTCACCATCATCCCCACCACCTTACCCTTGTCCCACATGTGGTGGGGTCGGGTATGCAGGTTCTAGCCCTACACACCTGCCTGTCTCTCAAGATCCCACATTCACCCCACCAATACCATACCCTCTCCTCCGCAGGAATTGGATACTGCAGAAATACTCTTCCCCACTCCTTCACCTCAGAAGGAGGAAACAGGATTCTACTTTTTCTATCCTTTACTGTCATGGCTCAGAGTAAATCTGTATTTGTCCTATCTCTGGTCTTGGCCAGTCTACATTCTTTCTTCAACGCATTCTTTGTCTCATACTTCTGGTGTACAGCCAAAGCAATGATCATCCTAGCTGTGGCCTTGTTCTGCCTATAGCATATTTTAGAATCATGCTCCCCTATCTCTTTCCACTTATGGAATGCAGCCATCTATTGTTTGGTGACTGCCTCTATTGCATTATTCCACCACCATGTCTGCCTGTCCTGGAGTGTATCTTCAGTACTGTGTACCTTCTGCAACCCTTGCATCACATCATGATTTGTCATAAGCATTCTACACAGTTAGAAAAGACAGCCGTTTTATTTGGCATGATCACAGATGATAATTTCACTATTCAAGAGTTTTGTAACTGCAATATGAATGCATTTATCTTAGCTGCAGTATGTATTTTTATAGTTTTACAATTACAAATTTGCCCCAACCACTCAAACAAATGCTCTCTGAATTTTGGATGAAACAATTATTGTAAAGTCATCTGCACCTCCACAGCCAGGAAAAATAAAAATGTGTGCATTCTGTCCTTCTAAACTAATAGAATGACTAAGATTTACTGCCATGTGTGTTCAAAGCAATTTGCAGTGAGCACAGAAGGATTTCTTTTCAATGTGAAAAACATGAATAGTGTGAATTCCTTTTTGCTATTATCATTTAAATGTTTGCAGAATATTAAAACATTTTTATAAATTTTTCTAGCCATTATCTTTTTTTTTTATCCAAAACAATCTTTTGTAGCCTCCCGCACGAATGCTTAGTAACTACGTCATTCGAAGGGGAGCCATAGTAATCTAGCGTTAATACTGAAGAAATGATCTTCTTTCTATAATTGAGTAAATTTTTATGACAGTCATTACAGTTAACCAGTAGTCTGGGAGAATACCACCTGCAAGAAAACCAAATAAACGGGCATTAAAATAGTAAGAAAAAAAATGCAGAAACGCTCCATTGGGGTAAATAGGAAGGTACACAACGATTAGAAACCTAATGTTTTGCAGAACTACCCAGAAATAGCCCTCAAACTAGCACGGGTGACCGTTTGGGAACAGCGAGTATTGTCAATAACCGAAAATCATCGTATCATTTCTTTTCTGTTTTCCTGGTGATTTTGGGCTCATAAACTACAAGGTCATTGGAGCCCCGTCCACTGCACAGTTCTAGTGCAGAGACTACACAGACACTACGCTAATGCAACTACTTTTGGGTATTAGAGGTATCCAGTTTTCCCAAGCGGCCACCACGTTAGTACTAGCTGGGGTTGCGTTGTTCAATTTCAGTGATCAGTCGAGAACTGGTGTCCAACCCAATAAGCTGCTACACAGGCACTATGCTGTTACGACAATTTTTTGGGCATTAGCAGTGCACAATATTCCCCAAGCGGTCAACAAAGCTGAGTACATCGAGGAGCCCAGGTCAAGAAAATTGCATGTAGAAAGGACTATAGGTTGCAGCAATATCCTGAAATATCGTCAATCAGGACTTCTTGGAAATCAGTAATTTAATTTTTCTAAACTCGTATACTATGTTAACTTAACGCTTAAAACTTCACAGTATTAATCTACAATGTATAATTGATGTTTCAAGAAATCTTGCATAATTTCAGCTAAATTTGAAGAAACGCAACCAAGTTAGCACAACAACAACACTAAGCTGTTCAAAGTCCCACTTGACGATTCATAACCTCCACCTTACGACCATGCCGATTTCAGTGAACATCCGTAAATATGTATGAAGTCCTCTGAAATATGTGCGGTCGTCATTTCCACAAATCAGGGCCTTAAATGAAATCTCACATAAACATGTTTTGGCATGAGTGGACAGGCCTAGGACCAACAATTAGAAGCTAATAGTCTGTAATGTATCCATCTGTAAATGTAGGCTATGGATCCCTTTTGGCAATAGCTTGCAGGCAGACGAAATCTACCTCAAAATTCACTGGTCAAATTGCTAAAACGGAATTCCTTCATTCTGCCTGTATTTTCTGTGGTTAAACAATTGCAACTGCGGAACTTTAGGGTCCTTCAACTACAATGGTCATTACAGCCCAGACCACTGCGTTGCTGTATTTGGCATCAAATGCAACATTTCTGCACTGCCTTAACATTTTTCATTTTCTACACTGGCTTTTTTGATCATTTTCAAACTTTGAGTAGGCATTCTCCGAATTTCATGACAGTGGCTGCTGGACAAAAGAAAAGTATAAATTGTGAGTCAGTTTTTAAACGCAATTTCACTGACGAATTGTGCATGTTTTGTTTCGTTCGTGTTTTAAGGCCCTTCAACTACAAGCTCATTAGAGCTTCGTCCACTGCGTAGTTGTAATGCAGAGACTGGGCAGACAACAGTACTGCAACGATTTTTGGGTATTAGCAGTACCCAGCTTACTCCAAGTGACCACCCATGTAGTACTACCTGGGGTTTTGCTCCTTAACTTCAGTGATCAGACGAGAACTGGTGTGTCGCAATCGTTTGGCAAGGAATCACGCTTAAAATTTAGTACTCTACAGCTAGTGCTCGACTTACAACCACAATTGTTTCAGACAGACCGAGCATAACACGATTTGGTTGCAAGTTGAGTAGGCTATAAGTACTGTGAAGTCATCATCACACCCTTCTTCAGCCCGTGGCTGGGAAATCCTCCCCAATCCTCCACTCCCGCCTATCTCCAACCAGGCCCCCCATCCACCCCGCACACAACGATGTCGTTTTGTACAACCTGTTCCCACGTCCGCTATGGTCTTCCCCTCCCCCTGGTGCTCCCGACCACCTGCAGTCCCACTATGGTCCTAATTAGGTCCTACTTACCCTTTCTCATCACATACCCGTACCACTTCAACCTACTATCCCGTCATATTTCCCACGATGTCATCGACCCCCATAGTACCTCTAACATGGTTGTTTAAGATCCTATCAGCTCGCGACACCCCACTCATGAAGTGCACCATTCGCATCTCTGCCACTTGCATTCTCCTTTTATTGTCCTTCCTCACGGCCCAACACTCTGAGCCATATAGCATAGCTGGTCTAATCACAGATCTGTAGACCTTGCCTTTTAGCTTCATTGGAACCTGATGGTTACATAGGACTCCACTTTTGCCATCCTGCCTTGATCCTACAGGCCACATCCGAGTCCATTTCACTGTTTCCCTGGAACACTGATCCTAAATATCTAAACTCCAGCACTGCTGGTATCACCTCACCCTCTGGTCCCTGACAACTCCAATTGAAAGCTAGGTATTCTGCCTTCTTCATATTCACCTTCAGCCCCCCCCCCCCCCCTTTCCATTCCCATTTGGATGTCTTATAGGCCCCTTTGTGACTCCTCTTTGGACTCAAGCTTTCACACATCAATTTCTAATATCAAGCACTGAGAAGCCCATTTCCCGACTCCTGCCAGCAGCTTATGCATGACCAGACTGAATATGTGTGGGCTAAATGCTGTCCCTTGATGCACACCCACCTGCACCTTGAAGCTTCTAGTAATGTATTGCGAAATGATGTTATAAAAACCTTTAAGTCATATTTTATCATAATCTTATTTCATTATTATTGTGTATTTTATGCCATGAAAACAGTGCAATAACAGTACAACTGGGAACGGGTGGTACAAATGGACATGGTTGTGTGTGGGGCTGAAGTGATATAAAGTGAGGTGTCTAGTTTATGCTTTGTGCGACTGTATGTCAATCCCGAGCAATCCTTGTCAAGGAAGACTGGTGACAGGTGATAAAGAATAATGCTTGCTCAGCAAGCAATCTTTCAAAACACGTACCGGTCTTCGATGTGACAATTTACTGAATATGGACTTTCATGCAATGGTTGTCCGCCTGTCAAAGGTATATAGTTAATTTACGTAAAATAATTTAATCGTCATTAGGAAGAATTGCAATTATCATTGTATCTAAAACTTTATCGAATGCCCTGTTTCATTACGGATGTTAAGTTGATATCTATGCAGTATACGGTATATTTCAGAAGAAAAAATAAAACATTGCAGTCCTTAAAAGTAAACAATTCAGAATAACCATGGCAACATTACCACTTCTCATCCAACGCAACTTCTTGACTCTAACACCACACTAAATCTGACTAAATATTGAATAATAAGTCATCAGATTAATTTCAGGAAGAAAAAAATACTATCTTACCAACAACAATACACTTCACTCTCGAAATGTTTTTCATTTTGATAATCAATTGTCTGTTCAAACTCGGAAGAAATAGAGTGCAAGCAGTTGAAAGCGGAAGCTGATGCTACATGTCGTCAATTCCAAAAAGTACGTTGCCGTGTCGCCATCTACAGCCAACAAGTGGTAACTTCGTCGGCTTTTAACAGTGTAAAATGGGGCCAGCGGTCCCGCTTTAACCCTTATGTCAACAACCGGGTACCCGGGTGCCCACCTGACAATTTAAAGTAAAAATTTATTATTTTATTATTAATATTTTTTTATATCCTCCAGGATCATCTCTATTTCACCTTTTTTCTTTCATTATATGTAAAAAATTTTGAGTGCCAAGCATCATAACATATTTAATTTTTTTTTTAGAATTTGCCTATGCCATTTCAACAACCAGGGTACCCGGGTACCCAGTGGCTATTTTGAATATAAATCGTTAAAAATAGTTATCCAGAAATAATTTATGCCACTAAGATGATTCAATAATTACCATAGAACTGCACAGTCTTTACATTTTGCTACAGTGATGGCATTTTCACCAGAATTATCACAAAATGTTGTTGCATTCCATGCAAGACTTTCTTGTTTATCTGTTTCTTTATTGGTGTTTTGTCCCTAACATAATGAAAACAAGGAACACTAGAGGAATTGCCTTCAGATCACATGGCAATGGACAATCATCATCAAACCCTTATCCTGTGGCAGGGTCTGGTTTGCACTTTCTAACCCTCCACAACTGCCTATTTCCCAACACGTCCCCATCATCCCTATAAACTACCATTTCCTTATGGACAAGCTGCTCCCACATCTGCTTTGGTCTCCCCCTTCCCTGAGTGCTTCCAACCATTTGCATTCCTATAATGGACCTATGAGTTCCCCCTCCCCATTTCTCATTATGTGTCCATACCACCTCAATCTACTCTCCATCATTCTCTCTGGGATGCCCCCCACCCACAGGCTACCTCTTGAATACTCTCCTAATTCTATCAGCTCTTGACACCCAACTCCTGTAATGCAGCAATCTCATCTCAGCTACTTGCATTCTATTTATGTGGCTCTTCCTCAATGCCCAAAACTGACCTATATAGCATACCTGGTCTAACCACAGCCCTGTAATACTTCTCTTTCAAATTGATTGGATTTCCCTCCATCACAAAGGACTCTGCTTGCCTGTCTTCAATTCAAACACCTCCCATTGATTCTATAGAAAACATTCCAATCTATCTCCCAAATGCAGTTGGAGTGGCTGAGTTGCATTGGACACACCAGTCCTCATCAGATCACTGAAGTTAAGCAATGCAGCCCAAGTTAGCACTGACATGGGTGGTTGGCTGAACATTGGGTGCTGCTAATTTCCCCTCTCCTACAACCCCCCACTCCTACCTCCCTCTCACCCACAAGCAGCCTCCACAAGGTGAAGCCCATTATGACTACTTGACCTACTCACCAACCCATTGATGTAACATACTAGCATCATGCAGCTTTGTTACCAGCTCACTTGCTCGCCATTATTATCCTCTCCTTCCCAATTCAAATCTAAATAATCTCTCTAGATAATGGACAATGAGGGTCCATATAAAATATAAATTGTATCTCTCTTTCAAGAAATCAGAGGTGTTTATGTTGGATGCAAAACACCTAATGAATACTTGTGTTGCAAATTGCAATGCACAGAATAGATTAGTAATATTGACTTTTAGAACTTATGTACGCCTTAGAATGACACACCAGGCTTCCAATTATCATAAACAACAAAAAAGTAGCCAACTTTAAGAAAAAAACATCAGTTATTCAATAAATTTAGTAGGTGGGTACCTGGGTACCCTGGTTGTTGAATAACGTAGGGAAAGTCGGTTGTTGACTTAAGGGTTAATCGGTTTACGGAAGGTTTGCCCCTGAGTACATTTCGCCCCCACACTATTCGCCCCTCGGACGTTCAGTGGCGGATCCAGGATTTTCGCCAGGGGGAGGAGGGTTGAGTATTATGTGAAGAAGTTTATACAGTACAGTGAAACCTGTCAACTGGACCACCTCCAGAAGCGGACCTGACCGGTCCGGCACCAAATAGGGCTCCATAGACTTAACCTATAAATTTTTTCTCTAAGTGGACCACCTGTCTAACGCGACCGGGACCACCGCAAATTCGGTCCCAAACCTTAGCAGACCCTGCATAAGAGGACCAAAAAAAGTAAATTTAGGCGGAAGTTGTGCTTCTGCTTTGACAAGTTTGTTTGCAGGGGTGAGTCAAAAATGTCACTATGCCTCTTATGGGCATGCCGTGCAATGTGTCATTGGCGTTTTGTAGCAAACAGCTGCTTCAGTGTCCATTTCTTGCCTGTGCTGGCTCTGGTACATTTGCTCAGCAACTATGCCAGTAGTTTTAGGTTCGATACTGGACCGTGGTGGGTCGCCTTCTTCCGGGCGAGAGAGAAGCCTGCGAGTGTGCCTTCTTTCAGAAGAGAAGTAAAACCGAGGTCCCGTGTTGGTGTATGATGGCACTTGCACGTAAAAGAAACCTCTCTACTACGCAACGGGTAGAGGAGGCAAAATTTCCAGGTGTAGGAGCTCGCCCCCTGGCGTCGGTAGCATTCCCCAACGAACACTAGACCGACGATAAATAAGCTTAAGGGGTGCAGCTTTCACCGTCAACCAGCTGCAGGAAAAACTATGACCAATATATCGCCCATATCCCTACGGACGACCTGCTCGCACGTTAACTTTGGTCTACACCTGCCCCTCGTGCTCCCAACCACCTGCATTCCTGGTATGCCCCTAACGAGCTCTTCATCCCCTCTTCTCATTATGTCACCATAGCACCTCAGCCTATTTTCCCTCATCTTTTCAGCAATGTCCACTACCCCCAGGCTACGTCTAATATATGCATTCCTAATTCTATCTGCTCTCGACATGCCACTCGTGTACTGCAGCATTTGTATCTCAGCTACTTGCCTTCTATTTACACGGCTTTTCTTCACTGCCCAGAACTCTGAACCATATAGTATGGCTGGCCTAACCACTGTCCTGTAGAACTTCCCTTCCAACTTGATTGGGACCCTCCTATCACACAGCACTCCACTTGTCTGTTTCCATTTCAACCACCCCCCATTGATTCTACGGGTGACATCTGAGGCTATCTCCCCCCATTGTTTTGAAATGTTGATCCTAAGTACTTTACCTCCTGCACTTTTTCAACAGTTCGCCCCTTGAACGTATATGTCCCCGTCGTTTTCCTGACCCTCCCAATTGAAAGCTAAATACTCAGTCTTATTCATGTTAACCTTTAGCCCTCCCTTTTCCATTGCTCCTCTTACATCATTTAGCCCCTTCTCTATCTGCTCTCTGCAGTCACTAATTTTCCCTATATCATTGGCAAATGCTAGGCACTGTGGGGCCCATTCTCCTACACCCATCAGCAGTTCATCCATAACCAGGATGAGAAGGTATGGACTAAGTGCTGACCCTTGGTGCACCCCAACTTTCACTGGGAAGCCCCCAGTGTTTCCCCAAGGTGTCCTTACCCTGGCTATGGAGCCATCATACATATCCTGGACTATTCAAATAAACCCTTCTTCTACCCCCCCCCCATTTTGTAATACTTCCCAAACAACCTTTCATTGGACACTGTCATAGGCCTTCTCCAGGTTGATGAAGATCTTTCTTTGCTGCCCTATACTTTTCTACCATCTGCCTCAGAATGAAGATTGGCTCCATTGTGGACCTACCTGGCATAAACCAAAACTGATTTGCATGGACACTAGTACTATCTCGGAGGTGATGCTCCATTACTCTCTCCCAGAGCTTCATGGAGTGGCTCATTAGCTTTATACCTCTATAGTTGCCACAATCTTGGACATCCCCTTTACCCTTGTAGAGTGGTAGTATCCAACTCTCACGCCATGCAGATGGCATTCTATCTCCACTAGCTATCTTATTGAAAAGTTTCCCTAAGCTGTGCCATACTTCAATGGGGATTCCATCTGGGCCTACAGCTTATGGACCTTTCATCTTCTTAAGTGAACTGGTTACTTCCTCCTCAGTTACACATTCCACTGCCCCTGCTGATGCAGGATTGGTGGCGATGTCCTCATCTCCCCCCACTTCATTCAAAAGGTTTTGGAAGTACTCCTCCCACAACCTCTTTGCCTTGGTCGGGGAGAGCAGGCCCCTACCTATACCATCCTTCACTGTTATGGCTCAGGGTATATCTTTTGCTGACCTATCTCTAGCCTTGGCCAGTTTGAAAACTTCTCTCTCTCTCTCCCCTTCCTTAGTCCCTAACTGTTCTTAGAGGGCCTCATACTTCTGGTGCTTGGCCAGGGCAATCTTCCTCCTAGCAGTGGTCTTGGCCTGCCTATACTGAGTCTTTGATGCCTGGTCCCCTATCTCCTGCCACCTGTGGAAAGCAACCTTCTTTTGTTTGATGGCTGCCTCTACCTCCTCATTCCACCACCATGTTTACCACCATGTTACCCTGGACTGTGCCTCTCACTCTACCCAGCCCCAAGATGGTTTTCCCACTGGCTCTAACTTTTTGGGCAACCCTGTCCCACACAGCATCTGTTGTCCCTTCCCAATCCCAGTCTATTTGCCTGTACACTTCTTGTGCAAATTCCTCTGTTTTGGTGGGTAATTTCCACCACGAGATAAC
The DNA here is from genome assembly GCA_013389805.1 of Trigoniulus corallinus. Classification (NCBI taxonomy): domain Eukaryota; kingdom Metazoa; phylum Arthropoda; class Diplopoda; order Spirobolida; family Trigoniulidae; genus Trigoniulus; species Trigoniulus corallinus. The sequence continues at coordinate 20,633,829 of JAAFCE010007744.1, forward strand.
CTGCTCACCTTTCCAAGAATGTGCCTTGCCTGCTGCTTTCACTAATAGTTCTAACATTAGTAGCCTATGGCCACATTCTTTTTGGAAATTTTCACTGGGGAGTGCCCAGCAATCACGAACCTCTGATCTATGCTGCCCTCTTACCATAAAGAAATCTATTTGTGACATCCCTTGTGGAGACTGGTATGTGATAAGGTGCTTGTCCCCTTTCCTAAACCATGTATTTTCCAATGCGAGGCCAAGTGCATTTGCTGTGTCAAGGATTCACAGCCCATCTGTGCTAACTGTTCCATAACCCCATCCTCCATGGACCTCCCATAACCCTGGTTGTCTTTGCCTACATGGCCATTAAAGTCCCCCCCCCAATAACTAAGTGCTCATTCCCCTGCCATTGCCCTACTGGCGCCTGCAGAGAGTGCACCAAGTCCTCAAATTCTGTCTGGAAGCCATCCTTTGTGGGTTCATCCAGACCTGCCTGGGGGCATATGCGCTGATGAGGTGAAGCACTACTCCTCTCCAAATCACTGTAACTAACATGAGCCTGCTATTGACTCGTTTCACCTGGGTGACCCATTGTTTAAGCTCACTATCCAATACTATGCCCATACCCATTTCACCCCTTTCCATGGCATTATAAATAAGGTTGTACCCCTCACGAAGGGCCCTAGATCTATTCCCCCTCCACCTAGTTTCTTGGAGGAAAGCTACCTGGATCCTCCATCACTTTAGGGTATTTACTAGTTCCCTTGCTTTGCCTGTAAGGGTCCCCACATTCCATGTTCCCAATCTGATGTTTGCCCTGCTCTCTTGCACTTCCACTACTCCCAGGACATTTCCCCTTTTGTAGGGCCTTGCATACCTTCGGTTTCTAAATAACCCTCTAGCTGCCCTGGTTCTGTAGACAGATTATTCATTCATCACACCTCTGTGCACCACCCTGATCCCTTCTTTTTATGATGATGAAGTTTTTCTGCATCTGTGGACATTTAAAGAGTTTCCCTTAAATGTCCCTGATCGTATCCCTACTCTGATACTCAGGTATCTTAGTTTAATAAATATTTCCCCTGTCATGCATCTTTTAAACTGTATAGTCCATACTTGCATTTTTCCTGCACACTGGAATGTGCCGATTTTTAAATCTGGGCCTAACCTTATTATGAATTATCACTCTACTTCTATCTTGACCCCCTGTCCAAGGCCTTTGAATGTGCCCTCTTTGACAGTGCATCCCTAGCTGCCAATATAGTGCTAGGCCTGGCAATTCTGCTTCTCTTGCATCATCAGATATTTAAAGCACATCCCTCATGCTTTTGAAAATGTCAGAGCTTTCATACTCTACAAAACCGATGTATCTAAAGCATACAACACTATCCCTCATTACACCTTAATTCAGGCGATTTTGGCAACTGGTCTCAATCCCTATCTTAGGAATATTCTAGCCTCTTACCTGAAGGAAAGAGTCACCTCATCACAAGATGACCCGTCCCTTACACTATCTTTGGGTCATGGTATTCCTCAGGGCTCTGTGGAGACTTCCCCTCTCCACCCATTCTTACATTTTTGTGGAGACTTCACCTCTCCACTCATTCTCATAATTTTTGACGTTATGGAGACATTCCTCTCCATTTACAAATATACTTACATGCTTTTTATATTTTAGAGACACCCTCTTCAAC
>JAAFCE010007744.1:20635514-20661459 GCA_013389805.1 Trigoniulus corallinus
ATCTTAATGCTCACAATATTTTTACATACATACTGTACAAAAATGTATGTTATTTATACTGTATGCTAATGAAACCAACATGATTTTTTCTGATCTGTTCTTTTATTAAATATGTACAAATATACATTTATAATTTTATGTGACCTCCAGATGTTGACCACCTCCATATGTTGACCGGTTTTGCTTGGAACAGTGACTGGTCAGGTTAGGGAGGTTATACTGAGATATCATCAGCATACATCCAAAGATGTATGTCGGGTGCTAGATCTGTGACAGCGGAGGTAGCTACATTATATAAGAGGGGTCCCATTACAGAACCTTGAGGAATCCCATGGTCGAGAATAACTGAGACAGTTGGGTTATCTTTAAGTTGGACAGTCCGGTCCTTAAGATAAGACACTAATACATTAGTAAGATGCATGTCCAAGTTTGATTCCCGTAAAACATTCACTAACAAGTTATGGGGTACTGTATCATACGCTTTTGATACATCTGTCTTACACAGGATAAAAGCTTCCTTGGCTTGTATAGCAGATAATATCCTTTGGTACATGTCCATAAGGGCCATAGAAACCGATTTACCTGGATTAGCACTGAACTGACATCTGGGCACTACTTTATGTAGAGTCTCTGAATCTGTTTTTAAACAAGGTGTGCACCACCTTAGGTATTTTCAGAAACACAAGAAACCTAGTGTGATTTTAAAACTGTGTTTGCAATAGTGGTTTGTTATCTTCTGGTTATATTGGAAATATTTATTTATTATTAACCCGAATTTAACGATAATTAATTAAAGGTTCATTGCGGGGTTGTACCTGGTTATAGGAATTAGATGCGACAATGATCAACTTGAACTCAATAAGGGTTACGATTCCTACTTTTATTCTCCCAATTAGGATATCACTATAGACTGTCAAACGAAATTTTTTAATGATATGAATCTTTATTTAGACAATCAACAGTTTGAACATACAAAATTCTCCTATCCTTTTGAATAAGAATAAATTCGTCATCTTCAAATTGTTATGGTCACAATAATAAAGTAGCATGAATTCAAACCACTAGTTCTTAATCCTTGGATCCAAGTTATCGATTATACTAATTCCACTAACACTTAATTTTAGGTTATATAAATGATAATATATGAATTTATATATGTTTATATATAAAGATAATAATAATAATGAAAGTAAAAAATAAAAAATTGCGCTACAATTTAATTGGGACACATTAATTGATCATTCAATTTACTGATAGATTCCCTTCTCTTAAAGGCATTAATTGCGTTTAACTATAATGTATGCGATTGATTTAGTAACATACTCGATTTTTAATACATTTAAATCATTCATGTATTAGGTTTATTGTATTCCGTTAACTTTATTCAATTGACATAAAAGTGGTGAGTTAGCTTCCCTCTCGCTCTAGGGCCAGCTATAAAGAAAAAAATTCCAGTCATTATCTTAACAGGGCCTTTCCTTTTTTTGTTTTCCTTTTTCCAATTCACATCTTTAATCTTCTTCAGTTTTTTTGTTTTCTTTTCTTCTTTTTTTCTCGATTTAGGGATTTTTCTCGAAAAATATGAATTAAATTTTTCCATTTTCCCTACCTTTACAGGAACACTGTTGTTGGTCTTCCGTTAGATGGCGCCACTTGTCTGATGCAAGCGATTTCTGGAAATGGCTGCCTCCTGGAATGTACTGGTAGGTTTGATTTTTTTCTTGAAATTTGTTTTTATAGTTTATCTGTCATTCACTTTATGTATTTAAGAAAATCCAAATTTTTGTTCTGTTCTTGCAGTCACTAAAAAACAGCACCACTTGTATTATCGGTGAGTCGATGTTCTAATTTCTTTAAGTCTTTGCACTAAGTGGTTCACACACTGTCCGGAATTTCAGATTAGAATTATTAATCACTGCTCTGATGTATCTTCTCTCTCTCTTGTTGTTGCTCTGTCTTTCTTTGTTCTCTGTTCTTCCTTTTATAACCTTTTCGCATGATTAAAGAATTCCTTGACAGTCCCTTTTAGGGTGGTCCAACCCTGGGTCACTTATAATTTTTTGGTCCCTTTTCAATTTCTTGCAATGTGCATGCGCGATTTTGTTTATTTTATAAAGGAGGAAAAAAGGGGTTACTTTGTCTTACTATTCTTTTCCAATCCTCTGGAGGGTAATAAAATTTACTTTTAATTTCTCTTTTTAATAGCTTTTCTTGTACCAAATGTCACTTTAACTGATAATTAATTGCCTTTCAGGTGACAGGTCCTGGGATTTTAAAAGGTTTGTAGGATCCATGAGTCATCTTTAAAGGGATCATCATTATCGCATCATCTCGGGCATGCTCAGTAAGTCTTTCTATTTCTTTGTTTTAATTTTTTATTTCTTTTTTCTTAGTTTTAGGTCAAAGGTGAGTAGGACTTAGGGAACTTTTAGGGTATTGTTCCTGCACCCGTTCTTTCCACAGAAAGTGGAAAGGGGATACTCTTGAGGGAGTTTTAGGGTAAGTAAAATTTATTTCAAGATTTCTCTCCTGCTTGTGTAATACACCCCTTTCTTCTATTTTTAGGTTAGTTCATCTTGTGAGTATGACCACAAGATAACATTTTTCAATCTGATTTGAAATTTAGATCCATATAGAAAATGGCTGTGTGAACAATGGAGCTTGAAATTCAATCTAGACCGAGTGGTTTCAAGCTAGATTGACTCAAGCCTGGTTCTGTGGCACCCAACACTGATGAGAATAGCACTCAATCAGACTAAATTTCACATAAAGTCTTGATGTAGGAATTTCACATTTTTGGTAGGTACTGCAAAATCAAAAAAGAAGTGGATGCCCACAAATGCCATGTCCATTTCATTGGCTGTCACTATTTTTAACAACCTCTGCTCTGTATTCTATTGGCTGCTAGATTTTTTGCTGTGTGTGCCATCTCAAAGGCATGTTTAAATACATTGAACCCTTACAGGAACCTTAGGAAGATGACAGGCCGAACAGCTTTAGGCCAAGGCAGAATTCCCATTGAAGTGTGGCATAGCGTATGAAGGAACAAAGACGTCTGGGTCTTAACGATGTCACATATGGGAAATTCATCAGAAATTCAAAATACAGAAAATATTCAAGAGAGTAAAAATAAAGTTTAGAGGTATAATTAGTAAATTAAAATTAGGAAGCCATTAAAATCATTAAATTGTATGAAAAAAATGATCTCTCAACAATGTGCAATGGGATTAGCACACCATGCTAGTAAAATCACACTCAACTGTAGCACATAGTCTTTTCCAATCAGTGTTAAACGCTTTCCCCTAGGCGGCGACGTTCGCTTCTGTTAAGCCCTAGACCCCCCAACCAATTGTAAGGTCCCTAGACCCCCAAATATTTGGTAGGCCCTAAACCCCCTTTTAATAAAAATTGCAACCTTACCTGCACATATTGTATGTCCACTTTCAACCCACCAGATACCTGCAAAAAGGAAACAAACAACAAACAATGAAAACTTAAGAAAGCAATGAATAATGAAAGAATTAAAATTCAAGTAAACAATGCACTTATTCTTTACCAATCCACACTATATCCTAAACAAAAGATTCTCCAATAAAATACCCCAAATACACTGGAGACCAAACACATAACAATGTAGGCAAATAGGAATCCCAGATTTCAACAATAAGGAAACATAACACATGCACAACCCTGGGTTGGGTTACCTAGGTATTCTTAAATATTTTATTGTGTTAGTAAACTATAAATAGATCTAACAACTTAGGAAGTGGCAGAACTCCAAACACCAAGCTAAAGGACACATGGATTATCGCATTCAACATAGTAACTAAACTATAACCAGTGAATTCAACAAAGAGGAAGAGAAGAACACACAACTTCTGAAGGAATTTATACTACAGAGAAAAACAAAGAGGACTTACCAAGCAACGATCAGCTGTTTATTAGTGACTGTGGATACACCCGGACAAAATCATGACCTCGTGTGTGTGTGTAAGACACTAAAATTGCAGAGTTCAACCAATAAAAAACTGGACTAAGTAACGTTGGAAATAAGGACAACACTATTTTTCCACCAACGCCTACAAGGAAACCTACTAAAGCAGAAAAAAGAAGAAGAAGAAATCAATAAAACTACTTACCAGCAAAATCAGCTTGAAGCAGCCATCTTGTATCCCAGGGATACCAACCAACGCTGCCAGACACCACATCCATACAGTGAAGCACTGAGGTAGGGAAGAATTTTTCCTTTATATCTAGTAGAAGTCCCTATCACAAGAATGTATAGGAGAAGTTATCCAACCTTCACAAGGATGAAGAAGCGGAGAAGGAAAAATGAAAAACTTTGCCGAATTTACAATAAAAACTCCAAATATTAATTTTTTTTTCTTTCTAGCTCTTCTACAGAAAAGATTAACCCATTTTTGTTTTTGTTTATTGGTGTTTGTTGATGTTGAAAGTATATTCATTTTAATTATATTTAATGATTCAAATTGGTGATTATAGGTACAACACATATGCATTTTTAGGAATAAGAAGATCTTGTAAAAGTCATTATTGTATTCTTTCAATAGAAACCTTAGCTAAGGTGGGGGGGAAAGCGACATTACTTATTATTCTTGATTTGATTGATTTTTTTCCTTTCTTTGCATTGATTAATAAAGTAATTGGTATGTATTATGCTAAATGTATAAAGTGAAGGAATCCTTGTTATAATTAGGACACTATCTAAAGTAAGATAAGGGAGGGGAAGACACATACAGGGGCAACATGAATTCTAAGGAGAAGCTAACCAAATTATTTCTATACCATGTACCTGAGGAACCGTTGGGCAGGGGTAAAATCCAAAGAAACGAAGTTACTTATTCTTCTGAACCCCTGACGGCCCAACACTTTGGACATCTCATTTCAACGTCCCTTCACAATTACAAATATGAACGAGTTCATCATTCGTATTTGTGATTTGTAGCACTCCTTGGGACTAATTTTCAACGTCCCTACTGTAGCTTTGGGGAAACTTACAAACTGCAAAAATCTGCCTCCCTTTTCTCTACAGCATGTTTTAAGGCATGTTCACAATGTTCAACTGCCATTGAGCAATAGCTGTTGAACAACTACCGGATGTTGAAAGCAAGTTGATGATAAGTCGTTTCACACATTTCAACTAGTTGAAATCAACTGATGACTCAACATTGGTTGCTTCAACTAGCCAGTTGTTCAATTATGTTGAATCAAAGTTCACATGATTCAGTGTGTCCTCAATTGACCTCCAACTGGCAGTTGGTCAATGGCAGTTGAATAGTGTGAACGTGCCTTTGTAGTGAATGGTGTCATGGGGTTTGTCTCAGTGATTCATTTCTTCCTGTAATACTGTATTTATTGTAATTAACAGTGGCCACTAATAAACGGTGCCCTCCAATAACTAGCACACCTTCAAGGTGAAAAAGATAATAAACGGCGCCCTCTAATAAATGGTGCACTGCTTATTAAAGATACTGAATTCTTCATCATTATCATACTCCTTTCCCACCTGTGCCAGGGTTGGGTCTGTTGGTCCACTGAACATGCTCTGATTCGGGTACCCCAGCCAGGCATCTGAAACCCCCAGGAATATTGGCTGGTTTGTCTATGGGGGGTTCCTTATTAAAGGTATTTAAATATAAACAGCAACTCCTAACGTTGTCCTGCCTATGGCAGGGTCATGCACCCATCTTGTCCCCCTGAATGCACAAACCGCACTATATTGGTCATAGTTTTGTTCTGCAGCCGGCAGCCAAAGCTTCACCCCTATGCTAATTTCTCATCGGTCTAGTGTTCCTTGGGGAATGCTACCTACGCCAGAGGTGGAGGTCCCACACCTGGAAATTTTGCCTCATCTACCCGTTGCATAGTAGAGAGGGTTCTTTTACGTGCAAATGCCATTATACAGGGAGCGGGAAATTGCATTGGACACACCAGTTCTCATCTGCTCACTGAAGTTAAGCAGTGCAACCAGTGTGGGATTTAGGCTGAAGCCTAGAGCCTCAACATTTAGCAGGCTTCAAAACTTAAGAAAAGGGTTTCAAATGGCATGAAAATTGCCTAAAAATTGAAATAGCCTAGGGCCTCTCCAATATTTACTGGATTAGTTTTATGGGTTGGGGAGTAAGCCACGCAGCGATAACAGGACAAACACTTAGGAGGCTGCCTGCAGGAGATGAGGAGGTAGGCGAAAGGATGAAGGAGAGGGTTGATTTGCAGCATGCAACGTTCTTTACGAACCACCCTTGTTGGTATTGACGTGGGCTTGCACTCTTACGGGAACTGGTGTGTCCAATGCAACTTGGCAATATCTAAATATGGCACTGAGCAGAACCCCAGCTAGTACTGACATGGGTAGCTGCTTGGGAAAATGGGGTACTGCTAATACCCAAAAAGCGTCATATTACTGTAGTGTCTGTGCAGTCTCTTCATAAGAACTATGCTGTGGACGGGGTTCTAATGACCTTGTAGTTGAAGGGCCCTAAAACACCAACAAACAAACAACAACAAGCCATTGTACACCTACACGGGACCTCAGTTTTACTTCTCATCCGAAAGATAGGCACACTCTCGGCCTCTCTCTTGCCCAAAAGAAGCTGCACCAACCTCGGTCCAGTATCGAACATAGAAATACTGGTACAGTTGCCAAGCATGGTACCCACTATGCCACTGGCACTGAGGCAGTGCCGTCTAATAAACAGCGCCCTCCAATAAACGGTGCAACAAAACAGCCTTTGAAAAAATAAATGGCACACCATTTATTAGAATAAATATGGTATTTAGGTGTGGGTTCCATTCCCCTATTTCTGTTAAGTATCCAACTTTTGGACATAATGAAGAGGCTTGAAGAAGTTTACAAGGAATCACAAACTACAAGGAAAATAATGAAAACACAAGAAACGAGAACAACTTTTGTCTGTCAAAAATGAACTTTGGGTGTCTCCCTTAAACATTAGGCCATGAATTCAATTGCTTATGCTAACACACACACACCTGTATCAATTAATGTTTATGGGGTTTTGTGATAAGGTCTGTGTTTCAAAGGGTTCCACAAGAAGTCCAAATGCTTCAAAGGGTTTCGTTCCAATAAAATGGTTGAATAACACTGCTCTAGGGGTTGTCATGAATGCAGATCTGTCTCAACACCAATATAATATCTCAAGGATGAAAGCTCCTAGCAAATTTCCTTCATACAAAATCCTTCAAACAAGGTGTGCACCACCTTAGGTATTTTCAGAAACACAAGAAACCTAGTGTGATTTTAAAACTGCGTTTGCACTAGTGTTTTCAATCTGAATTGAAATTTAGATCCATATAGAAAATGGCTGTGTGAACAATGGAGCTGGAAATTCAATCTAGACTGAGTGGTTTCAAGCTAGATTGACTCATGCCTGGTTCTGTGCACCCAACACTGATGAGAATAGCACTCAATCAGACTAAATTTCACATAAAGTCTTGACGTAGGAATTTCCCATTTTTGGTGCCCACAAATGCCATGTCCATTTCATTGGCTGTCACTATTTTTAACAACCTCTGCTCTGTATTCTATTGGCTGCTAGATTTTTGTGCTGTGTGTGCCATCTCACAGGCATGTTTAAAAATATTGAACCCTTACATGAACCTTAGGAAGATGGCAGGCCGAATAGTTTTAGGCCCAGGCAGAATTCCCATTGAAGTGTGGCATAGCGTATGAAGGAACAAAGACGTCTGGGTCTTAACGATGTCACATATGGGAAATTCATCAGAAATTCAAAATACAGAAAATATTCAAGAGAGTAAAGATAAAGTTTAAAGGTATAATTAGTAAATTAAAATTAGGAAGCCATTAAAATCATTAAATTGTATGAAAAAAAATGATCTCTCAACAACGTGCAATGGGATTAGCACACCGTGCTAGTAATATCACACTCAACTGTAGCACATAGTCTTTTCCAATCAGTGTTAAACGCTTTCCCCTAGGTGGCGACATTCGCTTTGGACATCTCATTTCAACGTCCCTTCACAATTACAAATACGAACGAGTTCATCATTCGTATTTATGATTTGTAGCACTCCTTGGGACTAATTTTCATCGTCCCTACTGTAGCTTTTGGGAAACTTACAAACTCTGCCAAAATCTGCCTGCCTTTTCTCTACTGCATGTTTTAAGGCACGTTCACAATATTCAACTGCCATTGAGCAATAGCTGTTGAACAACTACTGGATGTTGAAAGCAAGTTGATGATAAGTCGTTTCACACATTTCAACTAGTTGAAATCAACTGATGACTCAACATTGGTTGCTTCAACTAGCCAGTTGTTCAATTATGTTGAATCAAAGTTCACATGATTCAGTGTGTCCTCAATTGACCTCCAACTGGCAGTTGAATAGTGTGAACGCGCCTTTGTAGTGAATGGTGTCATGGGGTTTGTCTCAGTGATTAATTTCTCCTGTAATACTGTATTTATTGTAATTAACAGCGGCCTCTAATAAACGGCGCCCTTCAATAACTAGCATACCTTCAAGGTGAAAAAGATAATAAACGGCGCCCTCTAATAAATGGTGCACTGCTTATTAAAGATACTGAATTCTTCATCATTATCATACTCCTTTCCCGCCTGTGCCAGGGTTGGGTCTGTGGGTCCACTGAACATGCTCTGATTGGGGTACCCCAGCCAGGCATCTGAAACCCCCAGGAATATTGGCTGGTTTGTCTATAGGGGTTCCTTATTAAAGGTTTCTTGGGTTTTCTAGTGTTTTTTGGGGAATGCTACCGACGCCAGAGGCGGAGGTCCCACACCTGGAAATTTTGCCTCATCTACCCATTGCATAGTAGAGAGGGTCACGGGAATTGGTGTGTCCAATGCAACTTGGCAATATCTAAATCTGGCACTGAGTACAACCCCAGCTAGTACTGACATGTTTGGCTTGGGAAAATGGGGTACTGCTAATACCCAAAAATCGTCACATGACTGTAGTGTCTGTGCAGTCTCTGCATAAGAACTATGCTGTGGATGGGGTTCTAATGACCTTGTAGTTGAAGGGCCCTAAAACACCAACAAACAAACAACAACAAGCCATTGTACACCTACACGGGACCTCAGTTTTACTTCTCATCTGAAAAATAGGCACACTCTATGCCTCTCTCTTGCCCAAAACAAGCTGCACCAACCTTGGCCCAGTATCAAACATAGAACGACTGGTGCAGTTGCCAAGCATGGTACCCACTATGCCACTGCCACTGAGGCAGTGCCCTCTAATAAACAGCGCCCTCCAATAAACGGTGCAACAAAAAAGCCTTTGAAAAAATAAATGGCACACCATTTATTAGAATAAATATGGTATTTAGGTGTGGGTTCCATTCCCCTATTTCTGTTAAGTATCCAACTTTTGGACATAATGAAGAGGTTTGAAGAAGTTTACAAGGAATCGCAAACTACTAATGCCTTGGTAGAAGATGCTCTAGGGCAGTGATTTTCAACCAGGGTTCTGCAGAACATAAAGGTTCCATGAGGCCAGCCCAAGGGTTCCACAAATGGCAAGGTAACATATAAAAATAATGACTTTTGTTTGTCAAAAATGAACTTTGGGTATCTCCCTCAAACATTAGGCCATGAATTGAATTGCTTTTGCTAACACACACACACACTTGTATCAATTAATGTTTATGGGGTTCTGTGATAAGGTCTAAGTTTTTCAAAGGGTTCCACAAGAAGTCCAAATGCTTCAAAGGGTTTCATTCCAATAAAATGGTTGAATAACACTGCTCTAGGGGTTGTCATGAATGCAGATCTGTCTCGACGCCAATATAATATCACAAGGATGAAAGCTCCAAGCAAATTTCCATCATACAAAATTCTTCAAATAGCTAAAATGAAATGCTTCCCACACCCTAATTATTTAAATGTAATAGAAACTTCTGCTCATGTTGACTTCCAAAGCTTATTAAATCTAACTACTGAGTGCTTAACTACTACTGCTGTGGTGGCATAGTGGTTAGCATGCTTGGCAACTGCGCCAGTAGTTCTAGGTTCGATACTGGACCGTGGTGTCCAGCCACAAGTGTGCCTTCTGTCAGATGAGAAGTAAAACCAAGGTCCCGTGTGGGTGTGTGATGGCACTTGCACGTAAAAGAACCCTCTCTACTACTCAACGGGCAACTCTACTACTCAGCAAAAATTTCCAGGTTTAGGATTTGCCTCCTGGCGTCAGTAGCATTCCCCAACGAACACTAGACTGATGATAAATAAGCATAGGGGTGCAGCTTTGGCCAGCCACTGGCTGCAGAAAAAACTATGACCAATATATCGCCCTGTGTCCATTCAGAGGGACGAATGGGTACCCGACCCTGTCATAGGCGGGAAAAGGGTTAGGAGTTGCTACTCAGTGCTTAACCTTATTACAATAACAGGTGATGTCATTAGAACATGAAGACTTGGCCAATATGATTTTGTATTCAATGTGGGGCTTTGATGGTAACTCAGGGCTTATTTACTACAAACAGGCCGTTCATGGTAGAGATGGTGATGAAGCAGAAATCTTTATAGCATCTAAAGGAAAAAGTCCTTTGGTAGAATCTTTGACCAGGCTCAACAAGATATTGCAGAAAGTCAATGGAATCTTGATTTGCGAGTAACTTGATCTATGAGTGTTTCTCTAGAAAAGCAATGTTTTTTAAGAAATTTTAACTTGATTAAAAAGCGATGTCTTGCAATATGAGCAGTGCTGTTCTAGCTTCATCAATGTCCAGGTGACTTCAAGCTATAATTAACAATAAAGGACTGCATTCAAAGTATTAAATTTGTAACCACATAATCTCATGCCACATTTCAGAAAATTTGTTGCGGTAATGCTAATATGACATGTCATGCTACAATAATACCCAAGGTCCCTTGGGTCAAGGTTACTAGTAACGTTGCCAGTGGGTATTAGTTGAGTATATCTCCACCTTGGCAAAAGTGTATGAATGCAGAAGCTATATGACTGGGCTGCATGGGAAACTTGCAAATGGGGATGATATCGAAAATCACTGGATTTGGCCGAATAAACAGTCACTGGAGCAGTAAATTGAGCATGATACCCATTGAGTCACAGAGGCCGGTCTTGAGGCAGACTGCCACGCACTAGAAAACTACCACATCTTCCTGGAATGCCACTTAATTCAGTGAGGTTGTTATGCTAAATATGTTGTGATAATGGAGGTTGATGTGATGAAACTCAAACGACCAAATTATATATACAAAAGTTAGCTCTTGATTGAAATTATATTCACGCTCACATCTGATACGGTACCAGTTTACCTTGGTACGATGGTTGGTACACACAAGAGTCAAATATGCTCCCGCAACTAGAGCACTGGAGCCATCTGCGGATCTCAGTCAGTCGTGGTTGGTATCTACTTCATGGGGTAACTTACCAAAATTAGGGGGGGGGGTCATACGTCTACACCAGGGAATATTGTCACTATATTAAATTTATTGCTTTGCTGCTTTTTCTGCGACGGTTGACCACGGTTCGATCAAGGCTGAGACAGATAGCGTGTGTCACACAAGAGAGGCCCCATAGTGCGACCTGCGTCAGAAGGAAAGCTGTGGCCCTGTGTGAATTGTATGATGTCATCAATCACAGTAAGAGAACCCTCTCTACTAGGAGTAAAATATACATGCAACCCATCTCAGTGTTCTAATGATAGCATGACGGATTACTGCGCTAATGGCTCCAGGCGAGAGGTACCCAGTTCAGGAGATGTAATGCTGTGGCCCTATGTGGCGGGTACGGTGTCATATGAACATGAAAGACTTCTTACTACAGAAAAACGACAACTACTAGTCCGTTTCCGCCAATGACAGGGTCGGGTACCCATTTTTGTCCCATTGGGAGACAAGGCCAATCTGTTGGAGGGTGTTTTTACGTAGCCGGCTGCCAACGTAATGCTGCAACCCTTACAATTATTTATTGTTGGTTTATTTGTCTTTATTGGCACACTTCTTCCTCCAGCGAAGCCAAGCAGCGAACTCAGACACCTGGGAATTTTGCCAATGCATCCAGTACTGAACCTGAAACCAGTCGAATAGTGACGAAAGTTAGGCAATAAGGGTTGCAGTATTAGCCACAGGCTCAGGTGCCTGCCTAAGCATTCAAAGCTTTCATGAGTAGAGGGAAGGAGCGATGCAAACATAGCACCCATGGAACAAACGCTAATTGCCAGCATCCTGAATTAAATGCCAAATTCCACATTGATTGAAGAAAATGGATGCAATGCAATGCATCGACACCGACGGCCGTTAGGGATGAGCAACTGGGTCTTAGGGCGTCCTCACTGTGTCATCACAATGCCGTGGGGTGGAGAACTTCGTCCACATGGCAGATTGGGGGTAGGGCGACATCCGTTTTTAGACATTCCATTCAATATTCCTCTGAGTTACGCAGCACCTGACTGGGGAACACAACTTAGACTTGGGACATGGAATGTAGGGACCTTAACGTCAAAAATATAGAGGGATGGGACCAGGCGCGGATCCAAGGGGGGGTGGGGTTGCAACCCCCCCTCCTAAATTTTGGGTCGACATTGACACTGACAAATGAAAATTGCGTTTCCAATCGCTGTCTATGGCTCAACCACCCCTGACGAAAATCCTGGATCCGCCACTGGATGGGAGATTGACAGGAGTTGAGGGCCAGAAATGACAGACCTAATTTGCCACTGGCAGGACAAGAACGTGATGATGACGATGATGTAAGTGGCTACAACATTTGATTGGCAACCAGCTGCGCAAAAATGTAATCCAACAGGTTGCTCTTGTGCTCCAATAGGACAAAATGGGCACCTCAACCTGTAATAGGTGGGAGACAAGTCATTGGCGATTCTTGCCTTATCCTTCAGCTGCCTAGTAACGCCTCGGTGGCGCAGTGGGTAGCATGCTCGGTAACTGCGTCAGTAGCTCTAGGTTCGATGCTGGACCAAGATGAGTTGGCTTCTTTCGGGCTAGAGAGAAGCCCCGAGTGGGCGTGCAGGTTCTAATCCTCCACTGCCGCATCGCACAGCAGTCCTAAATCCCCAAAAGCTGGTCAAAATATGAAACTGCATGTACATGCATAAGTATTTGTATCCACAGTTTCTTCCTCTTGCTGATTATGAATATGTAGAAACATTAAAGTGACATATGGTATTAAATGTGGTTGGGGTGGCCATCCGTCCCAGAATTTAGCTCTGCATTCCGCATGGATGTGTCCCAGAAAATGTTCCAGAATTAACAATCCGTTTAGCGACTTGTCAAAATAAATTTAGCCTCTTTCGCCATACAAATGGCTAAAGTGGAGACAGGCAAGTGGTGTCCTGTGCGTCCATAGGGTCCCAATAAATTGAAAGGGAAAGTTTACAGAACTGTCGTTAGGCCAGCTATGCTGTATGGCTCAGAGTGTTGGGCAGTCATGCAGAACCATGAAAGGAAAATGCAAGAGGCCTGAGATGCGAATGCAGCACTACATCAGTGGGGTGTCACAAGTGGACAACATCCAAAACGACTAGATTAATGGTAGCTGGGGTGGGAAACATCACAGAAAATATTAGAGAAAATAGGTTGAGGTGGTATGTATAGGCATGTGATGAGAAGGAACTTATTCTCTCCATCATGGGACTGCAGATAATTGGTGGAACCAGGAGTAGGTGAAGAGGGGCTAGACGGGAGTGGAGGATAAGAACTTGCAGTTAGTTAGTTTGTTAGTGTTTCAGGGCCCATCGACAACAAAGGTCATTAGGGCCCAGAGGGACAAACACCATGGTGGGAGTGTAAATGGCCATCCCACCAAGGTGGCAATAAATAACAGCAAAACACTAAGCATCATAACAATAAAAAAGGCAAAAGCCCAATAAAATTTCAGAATAAATATAGGCAAAAGCCAAAACACACAGAAAGGTAAAAGTAGCAAAAGCCAAAACAGAAATAAGAATAAAAGAGGCAAAAGCCAAAACGGACATAACAATAAAAGTGGCAAAAGCCAAAACAGACATAACAATAAAAGTGGCAAAAGCCAGAACATAAAACAGAAATAACAATAAAGAGGCAAAAGCCAAAACAGACAATAATAAACGTGGCAAAAGCCAAGAACTTGCAGACCCGACCCTGCCACAGGCGGGATAAAGGTGAGATGATGATGAGTATTTCCACATATGTAAAGTATTATTATCGGAGCCTTTCATTGGCAGCATTGGGCATATAATGATATGCCATTTGAAGTATATTTTTATGTGTGGGGCATGACATATCCACAAAATACAACTAATCATTTCTGTGAATTATTCACGCTTTCAGTATATCTACTATATTTGTATGCTTGGTTTTCATTTATTTAGTTTTTAAATAATTTTTTGAAAAGAAATTTTGAAAAAGATTTTGAAAAGTGCAAGAAAAGTGTGCAGCCAAGTTCCATTGGAGACGCCAGTTCTTGTGAGATCACTGATTGTTAAGCCACGCAAGCCCACGTCAATACCAACATGGGTGGTTGGTAAAGAACGTTGGGTGCTGCAAAGTTCTCCTCTCCTACGTCCTCTACACCTACCTCCTCATCTCCTGGGAGCAGCCTCCAAAGGGTTCGTCTTGTTATGGCTGCTTGGCTTACTCCCCAATCCATCACAGTAATCTGGTTACACTAACGGGTTGGGGAGTAAGCCAAGCAGCCATAACAAGCTGAATTCAGATCTCACAAGAACTGGTGTGTCCAACGCAATATGGCCTCATCCCCCTTGCTGTCACCTCAACAATTGACATTCATGGGTGACTGGTGCAGCCCAACGCTAAGAAGGTAATCAAAGGCAATAAAATTATTATCACTACTTAATCCACTATTAAGACTGATTAGTAGAATACCAACAACTGGACAAGTTAATAATTAATTTCCAGTCCTACATGAGTACAGGAATAAATTAATTTTCATTTATTAAAATTCTAGTGTTGAACTAAATTATAGCAAACATATTACATGAAAATATTGTTAAGGAGTCAAATGAATTTAAAGGGGTGCGGCAAATGCACTTGAAATTTGAAAATACTGATGCCTGATATTATAACTGCGTCAGAAGAAGCGTATAAAAGCTAATAGACTATTTCAATAATTCATTAATTTTGAATTGTCAGGGTAGAATTAAAATGCCAGTGCCCCTCTTGTTGTTTCTCCTAGGTATTAATTTCCACTGCAATGAAGCATTGGATTTCGGAACGGTAAGTGAACCTTAAAACTATATGGTATTAGTGGTTGGGTCAAAGGGAATGGATGTTCACATGTTGACAGACCTGAAAATGACCATCAGTTCTTCACTAACCTTCCTCCCGCAGTTATTTGAAGATTGCAATGTTGCAAGGGAAAACATTCCCAGTGTCCATTTCACTAACTACAGAATGTTAATTGATGTTTCTCATATTTAAAGTCATCCATTTAGGGATTGTGATGTCCGGAAATTCAGCACTTTTACTACACAGCGTCATATCCTGAATAACAATGTACAGTCAGGTCTCTTTTTATGCAGGGGATACGTTCCTCAGAAAATCGCTTAAAACGAATTTGCATAAAATAAGACTATAAGTCTATGGAAAAATGAGGGATACGTTCCATAATTTTTCAAATTTGCATAACTCCGAAATAACGAATTAAAATGAATGTAAAACAGCATAAAAAACGTTTGTTGATGTTAAAGAAAATAGGTTTCTTAATAAATTTCTTTGGGAAGCTGAAAAAGATTTATATGAATCTTAACCCTTAAACCGTGACCCGTGGTCCCTTGGACCACGTCATTTAAATTTTCATTAGTATCTTTTAGAACAATAAAGTTACAAGGGTCATTCCTTCAGTACCTTCATATCTTTTACTATCTAGTAGAATCCTGGTCAGTCAAGATCCCTAGGTAAAAAGGGAAATTGTAGACAGAAAAATCGTGGTCCCTGGGACCTCACCTCACTGATTATGTAACTATTTGACAATGTTATATGCTATTTGAAATTAGCATGAGATTTGCAAAAAGTACTTTTTATTCAGTTTATGATAATCTTTTCATGCTCATAACTTAATATCTTCTATTCTGTTAGCAATACAGCAGATATTTTGTGCAAAACAATTCATTATTTTAAAAAATATACGTTTAAGTAAAACTATGTAGAATCTTGTAAAATTTTGCAATGTTTGGTATTACCTTGGTTTTTTGGTAAAAAAACGATTATAGGAATCGTTTCAAAGTGTTTCCTGAATTATAAGGACCCTGTTGGCCTATTGCATGACGGACATTAAAAAAGAAGCTATATTTAATTCAAATTAGTGAATAATTGACGTGGTCCCTGGGACCACACCTCACCACTTGTGTACCATGAATTCCACGTCACGGGTTAAGGGTTAAATAAAATTATATTTCAATTCAATTGTCTATCTCGTAAGGGTATACACCATCTGCAAACTGTTTGTAAATACTTTCCTCATCAGAAATAACTGTCTTTGCAATAGATCTCTTGGATATAGACAATACATTTTCACAAACATATTTTTTCTCACTCCCTGCAGAATTTTGTTTTGACAATCACCATCATCATCGTCATAACCGTATCCCACTTGCAGCAGGATCGGGTCTGCAGGTTCCCTGACCATGTTCTGATTGGGGACACTCCAGGAAGGCGTGTGGAACATGCAGGGATATTGTCTGGGTTGTCTGTGGGGGATGCCGGTGTCACGTCAAAGTGTCCGGGGTCAACTTGAAAGTGTTCGTGGGACACTTTGAGACAACTTTTGAGTACCTCAAAGTGCCCACTATCTAGGTCCGAATGCAGATGTCCGAATTTGTCTTTCTGCAGAGCACATATGCACTGCAGAGCACATGTATAACGTGAATCAACGTGAAATTTCTATTAAAATAACTTAACCGGGTAACGGAAACGGCCGAGACACTTTGACGTGAAAGCAGACACTTTGACGTGAAAGCAGACACTTTGACGTGAAAGCAGACACTTTGACGTGAAAGCAGACACTTTGAGGTATGTGTTAAATTACCTCAATTTGCCCGCGGACACTTTGACACCAGCCGGCACCTAAAGTTAGTTTAATAATATCATCGTCATTTAAGACATCATCCACCAGCAGTTCTTCTATATCAGGGGTGGCCAACTTTTGCTTACATAAGATCTACTTTTTATCTTAAAAATGTGTCGCGATCGACTTTTTATCTTAAAAATGTGTCGCGATCGACTTTTTATCTTAAAAATGTGTCGCGATCGACTTTTTATCTTTAAAAAAAGCTTCACGATCGACTTGTTGTCCTATGCAAAGTCAAAGTGGGGTGGGGAGGTTGGATAATGACCACCTCGATCCAGTATCGAACCTAGAACCACTCGTGAGTGATCGACCAAAATTGGCTTCGAGATCGACAGGTCGATCGTGATCGACTTGTTGGCCACCCCTGTTCTATATCATCATGGTTAAAAATGTTCAAATCACCTCCAAAATAAGTTTTAATTTTAGAGCATGTTCGGTGGAACTGCAGAGCCGACCCAGCCACAGTCGGGATAAATGTATGATGATAATGGTATATTTGTTAAGTGTCATGTACAAGTGCCGAACCCCCTATTATGTATGCTAATTTCTGACAGACTAAAACGTCTTTGACTGGCTAATACAATGGTCGGTGGATTTTATCAGTATCATGGGTCTTAGACTGACTAAACTTCCTGAACAAGCATACAGTATGCATATTTGGCGAAATATTTTTAACCAAATGCAAACCATGCAACTTGGAAATTGCATGAAAAGAACCTGCATAAAAGAGAACCAACTGTATTCATGTATTTGCATTGGCTTGCCCAAACCCGTTCTTTCTATACCTGCACTCCTCCTACAACCTCTTAAAATCATCATCATTATTCCGAACTTCTTTCCACCTATGGCAGGGTGCTACTGTCCAAAATACTTTACTTCTAATGCTACAACCCATTGCTTATTTAATGTCGGCCTATTTTCCTATACATGATGTTAACGTTATACAGGGAAACAGGCAGACATGGTGGTGGAACCGGGACCAGGAGTGTAAGACTCAATATAGGCAGACCAAGAGCGCTGCTCAGGGGATCACTGCCCTGGCCAAGCACCAGAAGTATGAGGCCCTCTATAAGCAGGAAGGGGAGAGAGAAGTTTCCAAACTGGCTAAGGCTAGAGATAGGGCAGCTAAAGGTATACCCCAAGCTATAACAGTGAACTGTCCCCAACCGAGGTAAAGAGGAGGTGGGAAGAGTACTTCCAAAACCTTTTGAATGTTGAAGGGGAGGATGAGGACTTGACCACCTATCAACAGTGACAGGGGTGATGGACTGTGTAATGGAGGAGGATGTAGCCTGGGCACTTGGGAAGATGAAAGGCTGAAAAGCTGTAGGCTCAGATGGAATCCCTATTGCAGTGTGGCATAGCCTAGGGAGGAAAGAAATCAAGTGGCTAGGAAACTCCAGTAAGATCGCTATCAGAGATAGAATGCCATCTGAAAGGCATGAGAGTTGGATAGTACCACTGTTCAAGGTTAAAGGGGTTGTCCAAGATTGTTGTAACCATAAAGGTATAAAGCTAATGAGCCATTCCATGAAGCTCTGGGAGACAGTAATGGAATGTCGCCTCAGGGATAGAACGAGTGTCCATGGAAATCATTTTGGGTTTATGCCAGGTATCCACAATGGAGTCAATCTTCATTCTGAGGCAGATGATAGAGCAGCAAAGAATTGCCAGTGATCAAAGTGAAGCCACTAGTGTAACTTAAACGTGTGCCAGATTATATGCCAAATTGACATTGACCAGAACAAATGCAGCGCCAGCCTTACTAAATGGGAGGCCCCAGGCAAATACAATGTGGGGGGGGGGGGGTCCCAGTCACCTACCATCACAGGTAAGGCATAGAATAGCGCAGGATGGGCAACCAGCCTTTCATTGATTGGGGGCCAAATTACCATAATGGATGGAGAGGCACTGTGTGGTGACACATGCCATATTTGTTGACGTTTTTTGTTTAGCAAGTATTTGTTGTGGTACAAATGACGTAGTGGCCTTTTCTTCTCTCTGTATTTAAAATACTGGATATAGAGGCTGGTTAATGGAACCAATGGCTTGGCTAAAAAACCAGAGTTTGGCGAAATAGGCCTCACATACTAAATCTAATACAGTGGTACCCCTCTTATCGAATGCAATTCGTTCCATCAAAACGTTCGTCATTCAGGGGTTCATTATGCAGAACACAATGGATTTGCCACAAAAATTGTGAAAGGTGTTAAAAAGTTAAAAACAAAGTACAGTACTGTAATTTTAATGAGTGAAAACTTTCTTAGGGTTCATTTTTCAGGGCTTCACACTTCACAGAAACAAGGAAATGTCCTGCAATGCCCTTCTTCTACCCCCCCTCACTCCCCATTTTCATAATACCTCCCAAACTATCTGTCATGGAACACTGTCATAAGCCTTCTCCAAGTTGATAAAGATGGCATGGAGATGTTCTTTGCTGCCCTATACTTTTCTATCATCTGCCTCAGAATGAAGTTTGGTTCCATGGTGGACCTACCTGGCATGAACCCAAACTAACTTCCATGGACACTAGTTGTATCCCAGAGGCGACATTCTATTACTCTCTTCCAGAGTTTCATGGAATGATGCATTTGGGGATACCCCCACGTTTTCTTGATGGTGCTTGTTATATGGAACGTTTGTCATATGATGCGTTCATTAAGTGGGTACCACTATATCCATCTGACTTGGTGTGGTGGTGCTTGTCATATTTAAACTTTTTTTAACGTTTGGTTAGTTAGGTTGGATTGGGCTAAGTTAGGTTGTGTTTGTTTAAGGGAAGGTAACTTGGGTTAGTTAGGAGTACACTTGACTAAGTTATGCTTGCTTTGATTGAATTATCTTGGGTTTAAGTTTTATGCAATTTTAGAAGAGCAGGGGAAACCTGAAGTGCACCACCTTCCAAGGAGCAGTAGAGAAATATAAGCACCATCATCATACACTTATTTTGTTTGAGGGTTCTATAGCTACCATACCCTTTTGTAAACCTTCTCTAATATCTTCTTTAACCTTCTTCTCACCCTGGTGCATCAAATAACCTGCACCCCAATAATGAACATAACCAGCTTCTCTTTCCCTCCTTTAACCCAACCATCTTAATTTATTCTAATATTTTCCATGATGCTTTCCAACCCCCAAACTACCTCTAATATACTCATTTCTAATTCTATAAGTTGTAGGCATTCATGTACCATGGCTTTCAAGTTCAGGGCTCTTTCTTATTGCCCAAAACTCAGCTTAAAAGATTAATTAGAAAAATACTTAAAATTCTGCAAGACTTAAACTTCTGCTCATAAGCACCATGCTGACACTCCTCTTGCATGTTTTTACTTCTTAGGTTGGAGGAACATATTTTTATCACCGATACAATGCCACCACTCCAAGATTCAAGGAATCAAGTTGCCACAAGGAAATAGTCAAACCACAGAATGCTACTTATGTGACATCAACACACAGTTATAAACTAGCTAGTGGGCAAGTTCCTAATTCTAGTTGAATGCACTGCAAGCAGCTTGACTGGGTCAAATTGGCAGTGGAGAGAATAATTCACATTCCTAAAGGCTTATTCCATGTCATGCAACACTGACAGAAATAGTTCTCAAGCAGACAGCAAAATCATGTTGTAAACCACAGCCTATAAGAGAAATTGTGCCTTTTGTGGTTCCATGGCAGGAGAGAAATCACACAATGTTTCAGTGTTTCTAAAAATGCCTGTGAGGTGGCACGCAGAGTGCAAAAAACTAAAGGCTACTTCACACTGGGCTAAGTAGCAAGTAGCAACTTGCAACCTGCCACGTGTGATCAGGCTAAAAATGGCAAGTCGCGAAGTAAAAACGGCAAGTAAAATGAATAGATTCGTTTCCAATTTTTTTGGCAAGTAACGCCTTCCCATAATCCCTTACTGCTAAATTGCTGCTTCTGATTGGTTGCTGCTGTGAAAGCTACCGGGCGGAGCAAGGGTAGCGGGACTTTCAAACTCTTGGTCGGCACCCAGCTTAATAAAAATTCCGTCAAATATTTTTAATTCACCATTGCGTTTTTTGGTATTGCTTTTCTTTGACTCGGGCTTTTTCGATTCAAATTTTTGGCATTTAATCGGTTTATTTTGGTGGATATCGACAGCTGCAAATTATTTTGCAGTGGACCTCACAAATTTCGTTGTTTTTAAAATAAAAATGTCGCGTTGGAAAGAGAGGATACAACTGCAGAATTTGTTTCATGGTATTTAGACCCCGAATGTGTGGAATTTCAAATCACCAAATTATAAAGAAGATAAAAACATGAGACAATCGGCTTACAATGCATTGAAAATGAGGGTGAAGATTACTGGATTCAATGAGAAGATTAAAAAAGAAAATCAAAAGTATAGGGTTACTGCTGAAGAATTTATTACTTTTCAAATGCAGTCTCTGTTGTAACGCTGTAGTCTTTTCATCTCAACAGATACTCACTTATGAACTTGCGTGTGATCACTTTTTTGCTACTTGCCTGCTTGGTGGCAGGCAAGTCATGTGTTACTTGACTTGCTACTTCACCCAGTGTGAAGTAGCCTTAATAGCCAATGGAATTCAAAGAGCAGACGTTAGAAATGTGATAGCCAATCAGATGTGTGTGACACTTGTTGGTGACAAATGTTACTCTGCCAGGCAATTACCTACCTGCTATAATGGCACCTCCTTTCAGAAAGCTCTCCATGTTACCTTCCCCAAGAGCATTCCATTGCAGAATGGCCCTAATCAATTTCTTACCGATGACACAGTCAAGTTTCCATTTTTGTCCCATAGGGACACAGGCAATCTCTTAAGCCTAGCTCCATGGCATGCAACACTGGCGAGAATGGTCCTTGCGCTGATGGCAAAATTATGATATCAACCAAAGATGCTATGAGAAGTTGTGCCTGTGTTGTGGTTCTTTGGAAGGAGATCAATCACACTACGTTTCAATTTTTTAAAATTGCCTTTGAGGTGGCACACACAACACCACATCTCACAGTCAATAGAATTAAAAGAGTAGACACTGGTAAAAAAAAGTGATAGCCAATTAAATGTGCATGACCTTAGTAGGTGACAAATGCAGTTAACTACCTCTGAACTCCACTTTTTGGTTGATTTTGCACTACCCTACCAAAAAAAATTTGGCTCCTACATCATCAATTGAGGTGAAATGTAGTCTACTCAACTGCTATTCTTGCCTGTGTCACGTGCCATGAAACCAGGCTTTAGATGGTATTTTTATGCAGCCAGCTGCCATCCTCATGCTGTGACCCCTCTTTCAATTTCTCTGGGTACATTTTCTCTACTGACGCCAGGAGGTACACTCCTACCAGAGGGATCATGGAGTGGGGGGGTGCAGACAATTTCAGGTAACACCATCTCAGAGGAGTAACCTCAAAGTGAAAAACTGTAAAGTTTATAGAGCAGTGTTCAGCCTAGTCAGGTTTCATAATCATTCATAGTTAAATAAATGAGTTGGCCCATGGTGCAACCATAGCAGGAATTTGGGTACCCTACTACAGCACCACTGAGTTAGAATAAAACTAAGCTACTTTTATTAATATTTACAGTCAAACCTCGCTATAACACACCCTGGTTATAACACTTTTTGGCTTATAACACACACAAGCGAAAGTCTCAGCCTGCGCTAATGCATAAGTATATAGTAATTGTTTGGCTATAACACACTCGGATATTACATATAACACACAACTGGTTTGGTCCCTACAACACCTTCAATGTGCAAGAGACCGCACATATAACAAATAGTTATAACATCCAACTAGAAGGCATAACACACGGCTTAAGTGAGGCTATATGGGGCAAGAGATTTGCTATCTAGGATCAGTTTTCCAGAGCAATGGAGAAATATACTCAGATGTGGCAGGATGGCTGAAGTGGAGACAGGCAAGTGGGGTCCTGTGTGACCACCGGGTCCCAATAAAATTGAAGGGCAAAGTTTACAGAACTGTCGCTAGGCCCGCTATGCCATATGGCTCAGTGTTGGGCAGTTAGGGAGAACCATGGAAGGCAAATGCAAGCGGCTGAGATGCGAATGCTACACTACATGTGTGGGGTGTCACGATCTGACAGAATTAGAAACGACTATGTTAGATGTAGCTTAGGGGTGGCAGATATTGCGGAAAAGATGACAGAGATGCGTTTGAGGTGGAATGGACATGTGATGAGGAGGGGGGAGGAGCTTATTAGGTCCATTGTGGGACTGCAGGTAGTTGGGGTCACCAGAGATAGAGGAAGACCAAAACGGACGTGGGAGCAGGTGGTGCAAAGGGACATGGCGGCATGTGGGGGTAGAAGGGGACTTGGTGGGGGATAGGTGGGAGTGTGTGCCTCTTGAAGTATAATTATTCAAGTCAAGTTCGACTTTTTTAATAAATCTTGAAATCATTTAGCATCATTTGGTATCTTGGTATCATTTAGCATTGTTTCTCTTATAACACACTCGGTTATAACACAGCAGCAAGCAGTCCCAAAGGTGTATTTATGAAATCAGTTCGGGCCGCCGGTTAGCACCACTAAAAAAGCTGCCATGCTCTTATGTCATTATGAACTTTTGGACTTATTTTAAGAAGAGGCATATGGTGGAAGTTTGGAAGGGTGACACCATGTGTTTACTGCACTAGGTGACACCATGAGTTTTCCACACTGGGTGACACCATGATTTTACCCCTCAGGGTGAAACCATGAATATACTGCACTGGATGACACTAATCCTAGTGACGAACGCGGTTCCTGAACCTGAGAATTTTACCAATCTGCAGATTTCATGTAGAATGGGGTTTTGCCCTCATGCAGCAGTGATGTCATACACAACACACAGGGTCACAGGTTTAGTTCCTATCTAATGGAAGGCACACTCAGAGCCTCTTTCTCTAACCCAAAAGGAGCCAACTAATCACTAGCCAGTATAGAACCTGGACCAACTACACCAGTAGTCAAGCAGGTAACCTTCTGGTTTTCCATGACAGAGTTTCTGAATCTTTTATCACCTTGAATGTTTAGTCTATGAAGATTTTCACTTCACATAGAAAGTGCAGTTCTAGGCTGCTGTGGATTTTTAAAAAGAAAACCGTTCTCTCTCTCACCTGATAGAAGACCCTACCCTCAGAAAGTGCCGAACCTGCAACCCGAGTCTTCCTCTCTACCTCTGTGGTACCAAACTTCGCAAGTGCACTTATAATGTAAGAAATGTTCCCCTTGACTGCATGATTCAATGGTTGTTGGATGAATACCAGGGCCGTAACTAGGGCGTGGCGAAGAAGGCGGCCGCCACGGGCGCAAAATGTTTAAGTTTTTTGTCATTATTGGGTTACGGACAAGCGAAAGTTAGACACTTGCCACAGGCGCTTCATACCCGCGTTACGGCTCTGATTAATACCACTGAGGAAGATAGCTACTTCTGGGCAAGCAAGAAGCCCCAGTGTGTCTTCTGGCTTATAAGAAATAAAGCCCTTACTCAGTGTGGTGTGCAATGTTATCATTCCACAGAGAAGAACCGCTTGTACAATGAGCACGTAGAGGAGCAAAATAATCAGGTGTAGCAGCTTGCCCACCTTGCATATACAGTATGACAAAATTTTCCCACAGGAAGGAAATAGACTAATGATAACGTATCAATGTGACAGTAGGTCGGCAGCCGGGAGAATTAAAATATCACATTCCAGGTTGAAATGGGACATATGACACATCCTCCTTAGGTTCCTCCTCAAAGTTATTGGTGGATTGTGTTATTAACTATGGCAAAGTGTGTAATCCCAAAGTAAATAGCAACCATGAGTGGTCCATAAATAGTGAGCCTTAGCAATCCATTGGTGAACAATGTATGTTACGCACATCAACATCATACTTCTGTCCCACCTGTGGCAGAGTTGGGTCTGCAAGTTCTATCCCTCTATTTTCGAATCTCCCACCAGATCCTCGTCGACGCACTCCACACATATTTACAGTAAGCCCCTATATTGTTACGTATAAAAGCTAAAAATATCTCTTAAGGTGCAGCAATTTTTCCTTTTGTCCGGGGCGTCGTAAGCGCTAGAGCGGACGCTGAACTGGATACCGTTAATACCCAAAAATCGTCGCATTAGTGTAGTGCTTGTGCAGTCTCTGCTATAGAACTACGCAATGAACGGAACTCTAATGACATTGTAGTTGAAGGGCCCTAAAACACCAACGAACCAACCAACGAAACATGCGTTGGCGGAGGATAACTGTTCTAATGCAGGAGTATAGGTCGACGATAAATCAGGAAAGTTTTTGCAGAATTAGGTGATAAGCTGGCCGCACTAAAGTACCATCGTTGATATGCACCAGTGGAAATAAATGGGGGCTTCATCTTGGCATAGGTGATGATAGGGTCAGCAGTTGTGTTGGCTACACGTTTTTTTCTTAGGGAACACGTGAACGTCACAAGATTGGGCAACGTCAACATAACATCATCAGGATTTCTAATACATATTGAAGAAATTCAGAATGGAGAAGGTGAGTAATCAGCATATACAGGGCAGCACAAAAGCAGTAGCAATACCGAGCAGTAAGTTACAAGTCACCTTGACAATGATAATGTTATTAATGGTCGTTTTTTTTAACTAGCTACTTCAACTTGTACCATCAAAGAGCTGACATTTGGAAAATCATTTAAGACTGCTCGACTAGTATCCGATTGCTTTTGTAAGCATGTCATTATTCTTTTTAACGTTGTTTGCCTATGCCAGGGCTGGGTGCATATTTGTGCCATTGCAAATTAATAACACGCGGGCAAAACATTGGCTAATTCTTTTACGCAATGGACTGCCGAGTATTTTCATTGTCTCAACTTCCCCCACCAACACCAGCCGTGGCGTGCCATTAGTTTATGGCCTTTTTTT
>JAAFCE010007744.1:20683248-20722577 GCA_013389805.1 Trigoniulus corallinus
CTTGCTGATGGCAGATGTATAGTTTATGGTTCTCCTGCACAGGATTATTTATTGATTTAAAATATCTTTAAATTTTTTCATAGTCTGTATTAAAATGTAAAACGTTAATCACCTAACGTTTTGTTAAGCCTTCTGACAATTTTTGGATTTAGACAACATGCTACAGTGGCATAATCATCAAGTACCAGACCATTGGCCTCAGGGTTGACTGCTGGTCCTCTCGCAGCAACCCTAGGGGCATAACAACTTATGCGCCCCTGGCTGGTTGACCAAGACCGGGTTTCCACCTTGGCCACCCATTTTCCCTGGAAGCTGTGGCCAAAGTGATGTTTTGGAGACTGTAGGTCGCAACCTTAGTCCTCGATGTCTGGCAGCCACCTCACCAGTGTGGAGTGGCCAAGAGACATCTCAGGGCATACACCTCCTCAATCACCAGGATCTGCTTTTCCCAGGGGTGTGGGTCTCCATGCATGGCTAACACGTGGGTAGGTGGTTATTTACGGTCACCTCAGTGGGGAGCCTACATCGACCGAGAACATGTCAAAGAGTCCTCCAGTGAAGGATACAAGGAAACATTAAACTCTGTTGGTGTTTAGGGTGTAATGGGGTTCAACCACAATGGGGATGTCACCGAGCTTCCACATTTTCAGTAATGCTTCAGTCTGGTGGGGGGCAGATGCCTCCACCAACAAGGTGCCATTGCTCAGTTTCTTGACTGAGGTCACATCACCAGCAATGCCCTTGAAGGCTTTGGCAATAAGGAAGGGCGACGACTTCTGCAAGGCTGTACCATCCTCCCCAGAGATTGAAAAAAACTGGGGAGGATAGGAAGAAGGTATGCATGGTGGTTTGACTGCACCTACAATCTTAGATGAAGGAACATGCTTTACATCGGCGGTGGAACCCTGCACCTTAAGGCTAAGAGGTCGTTGCCTCTTGTTAAGGGCCTTTTGTTGGCTTACTGGGGGAATGCAGCCTCTTTGTTGGAGCAGTACATGTCTCCATCAGCTCAATGGCAGCTGGCCCACTCAGTTGGGTGGGACCGAGCCCACCATCTTCTGGCTCTACACAAGTCAGTAAAGGAGAAGAAGGGGAAGGCTGGGGTTATTTGAAGAGGCCCCCAGCCTCTTTTTATTTGTTGCCATAATTTAATTTATTATGAGTTCACTGTCCACAGGTCTTACCCACCATGGAGCCCAACACGGGGACACCCATTCGGGTCACCAAGATTCCTCAGGCAGGATACTGCCAGGGTTTCATAATCCCTGAGTAATGGACCATTGGAATCGGGGTTGACTGCCGGTCCACTCGCAGTAACCCTAGGGGGCATAACAACTTATGCACCCCTGGCTGGTTGATGAAGACCGGGTATCCGCCTTGGCCACCCGTTTTCCCTGGAAGCTGTGGCCAAAATGATGTTTTGGAGACTGTAGGCCACAGCCTTAGTCCTCAATGTCTGTCAACCAAGCCACCAGTGTGGGGTGGCTCAGAGACATCACAGGACATACGCCTCCTCAATCCCCAGGATCCACTTTTCCCAGGGGTGTGGGTCTCCACGCATGGCAAACATGTGGGTAGGCGTTTATTTACGGTCACCTCAGAGGGAAGCCTACATCATCCGAGAACACGGCAAACAGTCCTCTAGGGAAGGATAAAAAATGGACACCAACAACCACCATGATGGTATCATGCAGTCCAGAACACAAGTCATGGCCAATGACGATATTGGTGTTGTCCAAGCAGGGGCGTGAGAAAGTCACCCCTTTTAGTCGCATCTTATGACATGCAGGTATGCAGTGTGCCTATTCTACCCCAGGCACACACGGGAATGGAAAACTGAGCCGTCTAGTTGCATGTTATTGCTGTTTGTTATATCTCATGTCTCTTACATGTTGAAGGTGTTGTAGGGACCAAACCAATTGTGTGTTATATGTAATATCTGAGTGTGTTATAGCCAAACAATTACTATATACTTATGCATTAGCACTGGCTGGGACTTTCCCATTGTGTATGTTGTATCCCAAAAAGGGTTATAACCAGACTGTGTTATAGCAAGGTTTAACTGTATTTACATTAACATAAATCTTGAGACTTGGGGTGCATATTATATGTGAGATAATAGCGTACTTTTGTTTGTTTCATTAGTGTTTTAGGGGCCTCCAACTACAATGGTCATTAGAGCCTCGTCAACCGTGCATAGTCTACACAGAAGCTACCCTGTTATGATGATTTTGGGTATTAGTAGAACCCAGTGTTTCCAAGATGAAAACTGGTGTGCCCAACGCAATACAGCCGCTCGTAATTACTTTACCTCTGGGCCTATGCCACCATTTGCCCCAGAGAGTATGACGCCTGTATTTTTCCGGTCCTTCAAAATTGAATGCTAACTGAACTCATTTATACTGACTGACAATAATATGCAAACAGAAACTTTCAAAAAATGAAACGCTATGTTAGCACATTCATCAATCAATAAATGGCCACTTGTCTTGAGATTATATTCATAATCCATCATAATCACCCTCATACCCTTATCCTACCTGTAGCAAGATCGGGTCTGTGGGTTCTAGCCCTCCACACCCGTCTATCTCCCTCCAGGTCCCGTCCAACCCATTATGTTCATAATCCAACATGTGAAATAAATTTTACACGCTACAAGTTAAAACTGATCAGGAAGTATGTACATGTACGCTAATGAACTTTTTCAAAATAATGTTTAAACTTTTTCATGCGAATTTATTTCCGGCTTTTGCAATAAACATTTTGAAATGTATTGTGATAAATTAACTGCTTAAATTATGTAAAAAATTAGCAGCAGATATTGTTTTCCCAGGTAAGTACAATTTGATTTGTAAATACAATTTGTTTTTCATAATCTACAGCAGTGTTTCTCAATCTTTTTGAAGTTAGGGAACACTAAACTAACATTTTACTAGCACGGAACACTTACAATTCAACATAAACTTTAAAGCAGGTTGTACACCTTCTACACTTGGTATTTACTGCATCATCATCATATCCTTATCCCGCCTGTGGCAGGGTCGGGTCTGCGAGTTCTAGACCTTCCCTCTCGTCTATCTCTCTCCAAGTTCCCCGTCCACCCCCACACACTGTCACATTCTTATGGATAACCTGTTCCCACATCTTCTTTGGTCTCCCCCTGCCCCTGATGCTACCGATCACCTGTATTTCTGGAATTAACCTAACGAGCTCCTCTCCCCTCTTCGCATGATGTTTCCATACCACCGCAGACTATTCTCCCTCATTTTTTCGGCGATGTCCACCCTCCCCGGGTTCCTCTAATATGCTCATTTCTAATTCTGTCAGCTCTCGACATGCCACACATGTGCCACAGCATTCGCGTCTCGTCTACTCGCATTCTAATTACGTAGCTCGTCCTCATTGCCCAGCACTCTGATCCATATAGCATAGCTGGTCTAACCACTGTCCTGTAGAACTTCCCTTTCAACTAGATTGGGATCCTCCTATCACAAGGACTCCCCGTGGTTGTCTCCACTTCAGTGACCCCCCCCATTGATTCTGTGGGTCAAATCAGATAATGGAACACCAGTGTTCCGCAGAACACGCTTTGAGAACCACTGATCTACAGTGTACTGATTAAAAAATATTAGTCCCTCCAAATTACTAGATCTAGCTACGTGCCTGTGGCGTTCTAATGACCTTGTAGTGAAGGGTTCTAAAACACCAACAAGAAAACGCATTACTGCTTATTGTCACGGGATGTCTTATTACTTATCTACAAAACTCTACATTTATTGTTTGCACTCTGATTGGCCATTTGGCAACAAAACTCAAGTTCATCTGTTTATGAGATTGCGATTAGTCAAATTGTAGCACGCAACTTTGCACTCTGATTGGCCATTTGGCAACAAAACTCAAGTTCATCTGTTTATGAGATTGCGATTAGTCAAATTGTAGCACGCAACTTGTGGAATTTTTGGGTGTGCAATCACACATTAAGCATAAGAATTAAGTATCTACAAATTAGCAATAAAGCTTGCAAAACTTATTCATTAAGTTAATAATAGAATGAAACTATTTTATCCGATTTATCACTGAATTTCAGTACTTAATATTTTCAAATAAACCTTTCAAATATTCGGTATGTACTAAATGCCTGTGCATATTATTTTCTAGATTATGTTTTTATTACGTTTGGTTAGATTAGGGAGCCAGGCAACTCCTAACCCTTTTCCCTCGTCTGGCCAGCCTATTGCACATAAAAGAACCCGTCTCTACTATGCAACGGGTAGATGGGGCCAAATTTCTATTGATTGTTTGATTTGATTTTTAGTGCCCTTCAACTACAAAGATCATTAGAGCCTCTTCAACTGCGTAGTTCTAATGCAGCGACTGCACAGAAACTACACTGATGAGACGATTTTTGGGTACTAGCTGCACCCAGTGTTCCCAAGCGGGCACCCATGTTAGTACTATCTTGGCTTTCGTTGCTAACTTCAGTGATCACATGAGAGCTGGTGTGTCCAACTCAATACAGGTGTAAGGGCTCACTCCCGCTGGCATTGTTTGAGTGTTCCAACGACCAATAGCTACTAGCAATTCCCAACCTTTTTCTACTCTATAACAGGGTTGGGTACCTACCTTGTCCCTCTGAATGGACACAAGGGTGAAACATTTGGTCAGTAATTTTCCACAGCCAGCTGCCGACCAAAGTAGCAACCTCTATGGTTATTCATCATTGGTCAACCGTTCATTCGGGGAAGTCCACTGACGCCAGTGGGTGAACTCCTACACCTGGGAATTTTGCCTTATCTATCATTTGCATAGTTGAGAGGGTTCCTTTGCATGCAAATGCCATTGTAGGGACCTTGTCCCTCACTCCATCCTTCACTGTGGAGGTTAAGGGAGAGGTCATTTCTTGCCCTTTCTGGGTGGGATAAGGATAGGACCTATTGACAACATCACAATGTTAACATGGTCCAGCAGTCGGTCACACCTGTCATGAGTCACCTACTTTTCGTCATTATTCAGAGACCCAGCAGATATATCTGACAGCTGGGGAGATGCAAGAGATACTTTCTCACACAGACCATCAGTCTCCTGACGGCCTGAACCAACAGTGCAGCATCTGCCATTCCTATTGCAGTCAATTGCAAGATGGCTGTTCCCAGAACTGCAGTCCGGAGGAATATGCTTGGACATCTCCTAGCTTTCTACTGACCAATACAAATGATATACTGGGTGTCCGTTAACTTGGCAAGAAAAGAAACGTATTTTAGAGGGCGCCAAACTAAGCATTTTTAGTATTGGAATGTAGGGTCCAAAGTCAAGTGCCCGTGAACTTGGCAAGAAAAAAAACGTATTTTAGAGGGCGCCAAACTAAGAATTTTTAGTATTGGAATGTAGGGTCCAAAGTCAAGCCTTAACAAATGGCAAGCAAAAGAAGGTATTGTATTTGATGTGCCCATACTTGCTTCCACATCAATTAACAGGTCACATGAATCACGCTTTTCTACAATGACAGTTGCCAGCACTTATGGCACACATTCCACCTCAAATTCGCCAACAGATGTGGTTACAGCACGATGGAGTCCCAGCACATTTTACCTTGAATGTGCGAGCTCATCTTAATGCCGCCTTAACAAATGACAAATGGCCAGAATTGCAGTTGCTGCTGTAGATGTACAGGCCAGGACAGGGATGTTTGAAAGACTTAGACAATCACTGAATAGACGTTGTGCAGCACGCATAACTGCAAAGGGTAACCACTTTGAACATTTACTGTGAAAGCTTTACATGAAAATTGACTATGTCTACCAACACCTTATTTCACTTGCCATTTGTTAAGGATTGACTTGGGACCCTACCTCCACAATACGTTTTTTTTTCTTGCCGAGTTCACGGACACCCTGTATAGTCTTCTCAGTCTAGTCTGTATAAAGCCATTTCACGTGCCAGCTAAGGCCACCAAACCATCGTACTCCAGACGGGACCTTCGCTTCAATTCTCATCTGAATGGAGGCTCACTCGGGGCATCTCTCTTGCTTGAAAGAAGCAAGCCCACCTCAGTCTGGTACCGAACCTAGAAACAAATTGTGTTGGACACGTCAGCTGTCGTCTGATCATTGAAGTTAAGCAACACAACCCCACCTAGTACCGACAACGGTGGCAGCTTGGGAAAGCTGGGAGCAGCAAATTGCGTCGGACAAACGAGTTCTCCTCTGATCACTGAAGTTAAGCAACGCAACCCCAGCTAGTACTGACAAGGGTACTGACATGGGTCCCGCTTGGGAAAACTGGGTACCGCTGGTATCCAAAAATCGTCGCATTACTGTAGTTTCTGTGCAGTTCTGCATCAGAACTACACTGTGGACGAGGATCTAATGACCTTGTAGTTCAAGGGCCCTAAAACACAAACAAACAGAACAATTGGGAAAGCTGGGTACCGCTAGACACTAAACTCGTCGCATTAGTGTACTGTTTGTGCAGTCTCTGCATCAGAACTACACTGTGGACGAGGCTCTAATGACCTTGCAGTTGAAGCAACAAGCAGTTACTCAATCACACTATCCACTGTACCATTGAGGCGGGATCCAACAACGAACAGTAAACCATGGATGAATAAGTCACAGGGGTTACAGCTTTGGTTGGCATATATCGCCCTTATGTCCATTCAGAGAGACAATATGGGCACTCCACTGTGAGACAGGCAGGAAATGAGATAGACGTTGCTTTTGATTTAAGTCAATACCTGAGATTTTTAATGTCTTTCGTGCTTATTGAACACAAGAAAACTGATTTTTGTGAATTAATGCATCTATTTTATCTCAATACATCCTCCTATACTTTTGACTTCCTTGGTTTCAGATAGTAGTCTAATCAGAGTGTGCTCATTTCACCAAGGCCCCCGAAATCGATTGGCGCCCTAAATTTAGACACAATGCTACACCAACCACAACTATCAATAAAATCTATAATATCTGCTGTGCAATGAATTAATGAGAAATTAAAATTCTAGCTGGAAATTTCAGTAAGGAAATAATTCTGGAAAATCGTCCAGATGATAAAAATGAGTGTGCCAGAGGGTAGGTAGGGAGGCGGATTCTTCGACTGATCAAATATTCAAAGAGTCATCCGAATTTGCAACAAATCTGAGGACAAGTTATAATCATGCATGTGGATATCATTTAGATATCATTTAGACACCATTTAGATACCAACCAAAATGATAGTCCTGCTCTTGTTGTTAATAGTCGCAGGGATCAATATCCAGTGGAATGAAGCAGTAAGTGAAAGATTTTTAATAATATAATTCTTGGCTAGGGTGGTGAATTATTGACAGAACATTCTCAACTACTCTTTGCCTATACCCTAAAAGCAACCTAACTACTAACCGCTTTCCCGCCTATGGCAGGGACGGGTAGCCTGTACGTGCACATGACATAGTACACCGCACAGGCCAGGGGCTGCTCATTGCATTGGACACCCCAGTTCTTGTCTGATCACAGAAGTTAAGCAACGCAAGCCCAGATAGCATTAACAGCGGCGGTCGCTTGGGAAAACTGGGTACCGCTAATACCAAAAATCATCGCATCAGTGCAGTGTCTGTACAATCTCTGCATTAGAACTACGCAGTGGACGGCGCTCTAAGTGACCTTGTAGTTGAAGGGCCCTAAACACCAAAGACACGAAGCCACACAGGCTCACGGCTTCACATCCCATCCAACGGATTTTGTTTGCTTGCTTCGTTGGCGTTGTAAAGGCTTTCAACTACGATGGTCATCGGTTCTAATAAAGAGGCTGCAGAGACAATACGCTGCTATGACGATTTTGGGGTATACTGTATGCAGTGCCAAGCGTTCCTAAGCGGTCACACATGCTAGTACTAGCTGGGGCTAAGTTCCTTAGCTTCAACGATCAGACGAGAACTGGTGTGTCCAACGCAAAAAGCCACTCGCTGCTTTGTTCCTGTGTTATAGGAGGGTCCCAATAAAGTTGAAATGCTAGTTCCCACAGGACAGTGGTTAGGCCAGCTATGCTATATGGAGCAGAGTGTTTGGTAGTGAGGAAGGGGGACGAAAATAGAAAGCAAGTAGGTGAGATGACAATGTTACTGTACATGAGTGGAGTGTTGAGAGCACATAGCCTGCCTGTAGTGTTTCTGCAACATGCAACATCATCATACCCTTATCCCCTGCTCCGGATGCTTTCAACAACGTACCTATTTGAAATGTTGTTGCTCCCCCTCCGCTATTTGGGGGTCGCAAATGGGTTTTATTTTGTAGTATTTAATGAATCACCAGAGTACTAATTTTCATTCTATTCAGCTTTTCATTAAAATGCATATTCAAAAAAATCCCTCTATACTGTAGACGGATCTAAGTAGGTTAAGGTATTCAACAGTTAATCCATGACTTCCTAATGCCTAGTCCCAGGTCATTTTCTCTGTATCTTTCCTTCCCTTTTGGCATGACGTCAACTGAGTTAAGGACACCAACTATTTTGATTTGAAACCTGAAGGAGCGTTAGGTGAAATTAGTCAGTGCCTGGACAAGCTATCTTCTTTCCAAATTATGTATTTCAACTCTTTGTCAAGGTTGATTACTTGTGAGATCAGAAAGACGAAGCAGAACCAGGTCAGGATATTGGGAACAATGGCACGAGAATGATAGGAAAGGGTTGGTTTTGTTGTTTGTTGATGTTTTAGAGCAGTGCGGTCTTCCGCGGAACACTGGTGTTCTGCGAAACCACTTCAAGTGTTCCGCCAAAAAAATTAAATGCACTAATAAAGGTGCTGGAAAAAAAAGGATAAATTTTTTGGATGGGATTGTAATTAGCAAACGCAAATGACATAGTTGTTCGACTTGCGCAGCCAAGTTGCATAGGGCACACCAGTTCTCGTGAGATCACTGAAGTTAAGCAGAGCAAGCCCACGTTAGTACCAACATGGGTGGTTGGTAGAGAACGCTGGGTGCTGCAAATTTCCCCTCTCCTATGTCCTCTACACCTACCTCCTCACTTCCCTCGAGCAGCCTCCTAAGGGTTCATCCTGTTATGGCTGCTTGGCTTACTCCCCAACCCATGAGATTAATCCAGTTATATATATAGCTATACCAGGTGGCGCAACAAGTAACTACCCATGACTTTGTTCGGTAATAACTCAGGGCTGCCTTGGAGATTTTTGATGAATAGCACAATAGTCGACAGATTTGTTCATTGGCTACAAATTTCCCATTGGAGCCATTTATATTTTATGGGTCATTGTCGCACTAGAGAGCAAATTCAAAAGTTACGTCAAATCTGGTCTATGGGAATCCCATACATTCCTACTTTGTGAGACTCTTGACAATGTTTTGTCAGATTAATTGCGTTGGATTTGGCTCTTTGACCAGTTTTAATTATTTTATTAGGAATGAATTATTATTAATTAATCATCATCACACCATTATCCCACCCGTGGCAGGGTCAGGTCTGCAGGTTCCAATCCTCCACTCCCGTCTATCTCCCACTGGGTCCCCGTCCACCCCACGCACTACCATACCCTTATGGACAACGTGCTCCATTAACTAACACTTCTAATCAAGATATTGAGAGAGATGAGGATGAGGGGATGAAGGCAGACAGGATGCATTGGATTGGATTAGTTTCATGGGTTGGGGATGAAGCCAAGCAGCCATAACAGGATGAACCCTTAAGAGGCTGATCGCGGGAGAAGAGGGGGAAGGTGTAGAGGAAGAAGGAGAGGGGAAATTTGCAGCACCCAACGTTCTTTACCAACCACCGAATTGTGTACCGCTATTGCCCAAAAGTCGTTGCATTAGTCTAATGTCTGTGCAGTCTCTACATTAGAACTATGCTGTGGACGAAGTTCTGATGACCTTGTAGTTGAAGGACCCTAAATCATCAACAAAACAAAACCAGTACGATCGTTGTTAGTTTTGAGGCGCATAACAGTTTGGATTAAGGTTCACCTAATGAAATGTGTAATGTGTCCCAGTTCGAGATGACTGGGAAATATTGGTACAAATATTGCATAGCATTACATCACGCATGGTGCATACCAAAGAGAGGGAGCGGCGAGTTGCGTTGGACACACCAGTTCTAGTCTGATCACTGAAGTTAAGCAACGCAAGCCCAGTTAGTACTGACATGGGTGGTCGCTCGGGAAAGCTGGGTACTGCTAATACCCAATAATCGTCGCATTAGTGTAGTGTCTGTGCAGTATATGCATTAGAACTATGCAGTGGACGGGTCTCTAATGACCTTGTAGTTGACGGGACCTTAAACTCCAACAAACAACAACAACCAAAGAATTGAATATCTTCTAGTGTGCAAATGCATCGATATACTTCTGCATTATTGTTTATCTGCATACCATTAAAAACCAAAAACACCAAGCACAATGCGAGAAACGGCTGCTCTAAGCTGCCAAAAATCTCACTTTAGGTTTTGTCATTTTCCAGATTGAAGGAACTTACTATTATCACAGATACAATGCGACCACTCCAAGATACAAGGAATCAAGTTGCCACAGGGAAATGGTTAACATCTACAATGACACTTCACTAGGATCAACATTTTCTTATAAGCTTGCAAATGGGTAAGTTGTAAAGTAGTAAACGGAATGTCAAAGGGCATGAACGAAATAGGACATTCTGTTCTTGGAGACAGTATATAAAAGCAGTGGCTAGTACTGGGTACCAATATAGTTCGGTATATTAGTCTGGTGTGTGTCAAGATGAACAGACACCAGCTTAACACAGTAAAATATTGTAACAAAGAGAAATCTTAATCATCATCACACCCTTATCCAGCCTGTGGCAGGGTCGGGTCTGTGGGTTGGAGCCCTCCACTCCCGCTTATCTCCCACCAGGTCCCCGTCAACCTCACTCACTACCATATCCTTATAAACAACCTGCTCCCACATCTGGTGGTTCAATCGCATTCTGCACATTATTTCTTCATAAATACTGTATTAAATTTTATCCAAAATTAAATCGTTATTTTGCATAAGCGACACTTATTTTTTAAAATTTATCATAAGCAGCAACTTTGCAGTTCTAACCGAATTACATGTCTTTCATAGTTTAAGTTTGGTTTCTTCATAGCGAACGAGTCAATATAACGAGAACAGCTTTAGTGACTGTGGAAGAATTACTTACAGCTACTGAAATAAAAGTGCAGGAAAACGAAAATGGAAAACGTGAGTAAAGCCAAGTTGCTTTATGAAGACTGAAATGGTGCACGATGTAAGAAAAAGCTAATCTTAACCTTCCTTTATGATTTTCAATTAGTGACAACGTGTAACGTTAAAGAAGTGAAGTTTGGAAAGTCATTTCAGACTGGTCGAATGACTTCAGGTTGCTTCTGTAAGTATATACCCCTCAACAACCAGGATCTGCTTTCCCCAGCAGGCGGTAGACGTTTTCTTACAGTCGCTTACCAGAGGAGCCTACATCGACCAGGGCCTATTAATGATGTTCCAGGTTGCCCTCCTCTACAGCTTGGTACTGGTAGGATGCGCGAGTTTATGTGAGGTTAATGCAAACCACCAATATAATACTACAGTGTAAAGCCTCTCTCACCATCTGGCCAAACACCATCTCTGCTGGTCTCAAGGTCCTCCTACACCACAAAAAAATGCAGAATCAATCGACAGCCGTTGCCCGGCAGCAACATATCGTGGAGGTGGCGCTTGGACTTTGTAACAGGCTCCCGTGGATTTCACAATCACAGGATGTTCCGCCCGACCACCAGGGGCGGATCAAGGGGGAGCACTTCCAAAAAAGTGTGCCCCAAATACTTTTAAATGCTCACAATCGCTTAGCATAAATCTAGCTAGCAATTACAATAGGTCCTCTACTGCCATTTAAACAACGTCCTATCTTCAGTGGTTTTGCCAATTGCAGATTGGACTGCATCAGTTGAAATATTCGCCCCATTGAGGCACTGAGGGGGGAGAAATTGCTGCATTGCTCCCCACTCTGGATCCGCCCCTGTCGACCAAACACTGTCCAAAGTCTTCATGTCCAGTTGTCCGGATCAGCAAACTTCTAAGGGGCTGGCGTTCTTTCCTTGGCACAGATAACGAACATTAGATCAAGGATGGCCAACTTCAAGAAACGACTGCTTATATGTTACCAATACCATGGTCCAAATGGGTACCCTCCCAACACTCACATACCACGAAAAAGTGGTATTCTACCCAACACTAAATATAGACCACATTCTCTATAATACAAAGAGGTATTTTTAAAAATTGACATCATCGTCACCCATTTATCACGTCGGCGCCAGAGGTGGATCGGGGGGGGGGGGGAATGGGTGCTTTAAGCCAACTGCAGATTGGACTGGCAGTGTAGCAACGGGGATGCAAATGCAAAAATGCCTCTCCAGTTGCAAAGTTGAATCGAGCATTAATTGAAATATACGCCCATTGAGGCCAATTTCCCCCCGATTTTGAGACACTGAGTCCAGATATTTAACCTCCTGCGCATTTTTCACCACTTCTTGCACCATCATCATATCCTCGGAACCATCATACATATCCTGATCTATTGGAATAAACCCTTCTCCTACCCCGTTTTTCGTAATACCGTGCCTCCCAAACTACCTGTCGCGGAACACTATCATAAGCCTTCTCCAAGTCGATAAAGATGGCATGGAGATCTTTCTTTGCTGCCTTATACTTTTCTATCATCTACTTCAGAATATAGATGGGTTCCATTGTGGACCTACTTGTCATGAATCCCAAGTGAATTCCACAGACACAAGTTCTAGCCTGAAGCCGGCATTCCATTGCTCTCTCCCAGAGCTTCATAGAATGACTCATAAGCTTTGTACGTCATCGTTATTTCCCTATCCCTTTAAATTGAAAGCAATATAAAATGAGATTTTTCTAAACATGAGTGAAATAATTAGAGCAGTGTACATCTTTCACAATTTGACCAAGTTGTAACAATTTCTTTGTAGTTGAAAGCGTCTGTGGTTCCTTCGGACGAGTGCCAACTGCAGTAGAGATCGAAGAGTTGAACGAGTTATGTCCACAACCGGCATTCAAGATTATCAGTCAAGAAAATTGTTAAAACGACTATCATATGTATCACAAATAACCGCACTAATCTAAAAACATGTGCACTCCAACTGCAAAACATGTAGGGTCCTTTACTGATATTTGCTGATACTAATGCTCACTAGCATGAGGGGCCATATACTTGGCATGCTGTTTGTATAAAAAAAAGATGTCAATTACATGATGAAATACACAATTCTTTATTGCTGTACAATGTTGTTTTGGGAATTAAAAATAATTTAACAACATTTCACAACGTGCGCAACAGACGGTGACCTTCAAGGTACCAATTAAGAAGAGGAACGCAAGGCAACACCATGATGTCCCCACAACTGGGAATTGGAGTAAGTCCGCTTGCAAAAGAGTTGTACTACTCTTGAATGCAAGAAGCATAGAAGAAGAAGAAATGTGCTAGGGCCCTTCAACTACAAAGGTCATTAGAGCCCCATCCACTACACTGATGCGACGAATTTTTGTATTAGCAGTACCCAGTTTTCCCAAGCGGCCACCCATGTTAGTACAGTTAACTTCAGTGATCAGACGAGAGCTGGCGTGTCCAACGCAATTTCCCGCTCGATGTTGGACAGCAGATGCAACTTGACATACTAATAAGAATTGAATATTATCATTTATCTTGCTTGGCGATTGACCAAGGCGCAGGGTTCTAGTCCTCCACTCCTGCCTATTTCGTACGAGGTTTCCAATCAACCCATACCAGAGGCAGACCCAGAGGGGGCAGCAATGCAGAAATTGCTTCCCTCTTAGTGCCTCAATAGGGCGCATATTTCAACTGATGCATGATTTCATATATTGCCAGTCCA
This sequence comes from Trigoniulus corallinus, assembly GCA_013389805.1. NCBI lineage: Eukaryota > Metazoa > Arthropoda > Diplopoda > Spirobolida > Trigoniulidae > Trigoniulus > Trigoniulus corallinus. Next base: position 20,697,124 of record JAAFCE010007744.1, read on the forward strand.
ATCTACAGTTCGTGAAACCGCTGAAAATAGGATGCTACATAATTGCTAGTAATTGCTAGATACAGTGAAATCCGTTTAACACGAAAACGCTTAACATGAAATAACGGTTAACACGAAACAACACTGCGGTCCGGACAAAATAGTCTGTAATTCCATACATTTTTTTTTTCTTTTAACACGAAACAAAAATCGCTTAACACGAAATTATTTTCCTTCTCAGCTAACAAAATACTGGATATACAACATATACCGAAGCACTCGTTAAACTAAACAAATAAACAATGGTTGCCACTGTTGCTAGATTACAGCCTGGGTTCGGGATGGTAGAGGCATGCCATTGACAAACCTTTCAAACTATGGGGAGGGGGGCGTTTTAACGACAATTTATGCTCAAAAAGACACTGAAAAACAAAGCACATTTTATCCCAAAAACAATAATTCTTTTAGGTTTTTTTTAAATTATGCATTTGTAGCCTACATCATTATTTAAATTGAAAGTATTGAATCTAATATGATGATCGAAATGTAACTTTCAGTAAACATCATCACACCCTCATCCCACCTGCAGCATGGTCGGATCTGTGGGCCCACTGAACATTGCACTTCCAACATTGCATTATATAACCAAAATAGAAACTTTGGCAGGTAAATTATGACGACATACAAAACAATGATGGGTTTTCTGCATGAATCGCTTAGCACGAAATTCTTTTAACACGAAAAAATATTTTGGTCCCGTCAGTTTCATGTTAAACGAGTTTCATGGTAGTTTCATCCAAGCATTCTAAGGGATTCTTAATATTCAAAATTTTTTGGGGCGGACTATTTTTGAAGTGCTCCTCTCTTATCCGCCCCTGCCACACACACTACCATATTCTTACGGATAACCTGCTTGCACGACTGCTTCGGTCTCCCCCTCCCCTGGGTGCGACCAACCACCTGCATTCCTGGAATGGACCTAACGAGCTCCTCCTCCTTCTCTCTTCTCATTACGTTCCATACCACCTTAACCTACTACCCTCATCTTTTCCATGATGTCCTCCACTCCCAGTCTATCTCTAATTTGCTCTTTCCTGACTATCAGCTCTTGACACCCCGCTCATATACCTACATTCAGTCCTATGCAATGTTTTAGACTAAGTCCAGTATTTTCGTTAAGCAATATAGTGTAACTTCACTAATCCGAACTAACTGGGGAAATAACATATTCGGAGTAGTGATTTGTTTGGATTGGCGAATATAACGATTTTTTTTTTCACTTAAGCTGATTTAAATCGGTGTTTGAGGTGTACGCATGTGGATTAAAAGACTAAAAACAGAGAACAAAATTATATTTTAAAACAGGGTATCGAACCGGAACGAAACTGAAAACCTAAAACCGGTAAAGCCGTTATTTTTTTTTATCAGAACGAAAACCAGAACCGAACCAAAAAAATGTATCACTCTTATCGGTTTGACACCTGTAAAACCCTGCATAAACGCGTGTTGTTCAGTATCAGCATGTCAGATGTCAATCAATCGTCATATGTGTGAAACGTCTCTGCACATTTTACATCTTGGGCCACCATTTACACCAATGGAGTGTCCACATTGGCGAATACGGGTATGGACATAGGGTCCAAATACATTCTAACCATCAGAAACGCACTGTGCATGCTGTACATACACAAAATGTGCATGTACAGTGTGTCCCATTTCACAAGTAGAGTCCTGTGTGATAGGGAAGTTTTACAGAGCAGTAGTTAAGCCAGCTATTTTATACAGATCAAAATGTTGGGCAGTGAGGGAGAACCACATCAATAGAATGCAAGTAGCCGAGATGCGAATGCTGTGGTACATGAGTGGGGTGTCAAGAAGTAATAGAATTAGAAATGAGTATGAGGTAGCCTTTGGGTGGGGCCATCGCTAAAAATGAGAGTGAGTAGATTGAGATTGTATGGACACTTAATGCAAAGAGAGGAGGAGCTCGTTAGGTCCATTTCAGGAAAGTAATTGGTTGGAAGCACTGGGGGCAGAGGGAGACCAAAGCGGACGTGGCAGCAGGTTGTCAGTAGGGGTATAGCAGTTTGTGTGTTGAGTAGCCTGATGGGATATAGGAAAGAGTGGAGGGTTAGAACTCACAAACCCGACCCTGCCACAGGCAGGATAAGGGTAGGGGAGACTGTTGTACCTAGGGCCACTTTTTTTGAAAAATTATTGTAGCTTTAGCCCTAATAACATTTTCGTGGGGTCACGTGTCTCAGTTGATGCTTTGATATCTTATTGACATAATTACTAGCGTTTGTTAGTTTTGAAAACCGGTTTTCAACACCCATTTGTTAACGAAGACTCTAAAACCGGAAAACCGGATTTTTTAATAAAATGTCGGTTTTTGTATAAACCCTAATAATTACCATATATATGTAACCCACCAACTCACCTGAAAAAGATTCAAGGGAAAAAAGTGAGAGGGTGCAAAGTGGATCATGGTACAATATGCTCATGTACCTTGAAACAGCCACCTTGTACCTTGGGCCATGCTTACAAACAGGGCTGGCGCTACAGTTTGTGGGGCCCAAGGCAGCAGGCAAGAGCGGGGCCCCAGTGAAAACGTTTACCATATTTATTCTAATAAACGGCACGCCATTTATTGGAGGGTGCTGTTTATTAGAGGGCGCTGTTAATTAGAATAAGTGCGGTATAAAATTGGCTGCTTTCCAATGCAGGACTTTAATTTATTTATACACACATGAAATCAAAATAAAACGATTTGTTGAAACTCTGTCAAACAAGAGGAGCAATGGAAAAGGGAGGGCTAAAGATTAACATGATGAAGACAGAGTATCTAGCTTTCAATTGGGATGGTCAGGAAAACAACGGGGACATATGCTCGAGGGGCAAACTGGTGAAAAAAGTGCAGGAGGTAAAGTACTTAGGATCAACGTTCCACAGCAATTGGGAGATACTCAGATGTGACCCATAGAATCAATGGGGGGTGGTTGAAATGGAAATAGGCAACTGGAGTTCTGTGTGATAGGAGGATCCCAATAAAGTTGAAAGGGAAGTTTTACAGGACAGTTGTTAGGCCAGCTATGTTGTATGGATCAGAGTGTTGGGCAGTGAAGAAAAGCCATGTAAATAGAATGCAAATGCTACACGTGTGGCATGTCGAGAGCAGATAGAATTAGGAATGCATACATTAGAGGTAGCCTGGGGTGGTCGGCATCGCTGAAAAGATGAGGGAGGATAGGCTGAGGTGGTATGGACACGTTATGAGAAGCAGGGAAGAGGAACTCGTTTGGTGCATCTCAGGAATGCAGGTGGTCAGCAGCATCTGGGGTAGGGGGAGACCAAAGCAGACGTGGGAACAGGTTGTCTGCAGGGACATGGCAGTGTGTGGGGTGGACGGGGACCTGGTGGGAGACAGACGGGAGTGGAGGGCTAGAACCCGCAGACCCGACCCTGCCACAGGCGGGACAAGGGTATGGTGATGATGAAACTCTGTCAAACACAAAATCAGTATGTCAAAATGTAAATCAGTTCGAATCAGTCTGGGTAGACCAATAGGCAACAACAGCTACTTGAAATCTTCAAGTATTGGCAATAATCAGTGGCAATTTCTTTCACGTCCTCATTTCTCCATTATTTGCTGCCGTTGATAAGGAGAATCTTTGTTTTCAGCTAATGACTTGGGACCTTTAGGTGAATAACAATGAGAAGAGATGACCCAGTGGGTAAGCATGTCGGATAAGTTGCCAGGCAGGTGTAAGGGTCAAGTTGCCTTCATTTTGTGTAGCATTTATCAAATTTTTTAATTCACCAGCGTGGGGCCCAAGGTGGTTGCCTTGGTCGCCTTGCCCTAACGCCGGCCCTGCTTACAAATGTGCTTCTAAAATCATAGTTGGCCATAGTTAACTTGACTTTCATTATCAAAATTATACAACCAAACATTGACAACAAAAATGACAATTTTGGCTAATTTGACAAGCAAAAATCATAAACATACGTTTCCCACTCATTAGAGAGCTTAAGTGATCCGTTAGAAAACAACGTATGTTATGCAAAGCAGACGAATTACGTCCTGTGCAGGTGCACATGTCCTTATTAGGAATTTTGCCCATGCACAGGACGTAATTCCTCTGCTTTGCATAACATGCATTGTTTTCTAATGCATGATTCAAGCACTCTATTGCCTTCTACCCCCACCACACAGATAGTGTACCCAATAGCCACATTTATTGCACCTGCACCATCAGGGCCCGCTCTAGGGGGCCCTGATGGTGCATTTTGATTGGTTTGCAAGCACGCCAAAACTCACAAGTATAAACCAGTATGTCCCTAAGAATGACATATCTCCATAACAGCTCCCTAAATGGCGACATGTGCCAGATATTCAAAGTGGTTCTAGGTACACCATGGTCTAGGTACAACAGTCTCCCCTATTATAGATAATATTATGGTTCCATCGCTTGGGTGAGGACAGCATGGGAACACTGCATGCTTCAACGTGCAGGTGGGTGTGCATCAAGGGCCAGCACTTAGCCCATATCTATTCACTCTTGTAACGGATGAGCTACTGACAGGAATAGGTTAATGGGCCCCTCAGTGTCTCGTATTTCCTGATGATGAGGGAAGGCTTGAGATGTCCAAAGGGGATGCACAAAAGGGCATACAAGACATTAAAACAGTAATGGAAAGAGGGGACCTTAAGATGAACATGAAGAAGACTGAGTACCTAACTTTAATTTTAGTGGCCAGAGTCAAGGGGGTGAGGAGATACCACTGGTACAAGAGTTTTGGTATTTAGGATCCGTTTTCTTAAGCAATGGGGGATAGAATCTGACGTGACCCCTAGGATTAATGCAGGATGGCTGAAGTGGAGACAGGGTAGTGGGATCCTGTGCGACAGACAGGTCCTTCAAAAGTTGAAGGGAAAGTTTACAGAACTGTCGTTAGGCCCGCTATGCTTTATGGCTCAGGGTGTTGGGCAGCTAGGAAGAACTACGAAAGGTAAATGCAAGTGACTGATATGCGAATGCTGCACTACATGAGAGGGGTGTCACGATCTGACAGAATCTGAAACGATTACATTAGAGGTAGCTTAGGAGTGGCAGACATCACGGAAAAGACGAGAGAGAATTGGTTGAGGTAGTATGGGCATGTGATGAGGAGGGAAGGGGAGGAACTTATTTGGTCCATTATGGGACAGCGGGTGATTGGGGCACCAGGGGCAGAGGAAGACCAGAATGGCCGTGGGAGCAGGTGGTGCTAAGGGACATGGAGGCATGCGGGACGGAGGGGAACTTGCTGGGGGATAGACGGGAGTGGAGGATTAGAACCCGCAGACCCAACCCTGCCTTAGGCGAGATAAGGGTGAGATGATGGTAATGGATGATATTTTAAGTATAATGTACTGTATTTTAAAATTATGTTTAAAATTATTCTATTTTTTTAAATTAATATTCGGAGTGAAACCGAAAACCATAAACTGGAAAACCCGTTATTTTTACAGGAACAAAAGCCATAACAGAAGCGATATATTTATATGACGTGAACCGCACCGGAAACCGGAACGTAAAAAAATAACGGTTCGATGCCCTGATTTTAAAATAAGTAATGTCTTGCAGCATTTCCTCATCATCATTGGCGTGATGGGATTCAGTATCCTGAACATCGCAGTGGACGGGTCTGTAATGAGCTTGTAGTTTGAAGGCCCCTAAAACATCAACGAAACAAAAATTAAGCATTTCAGGGTCTATAGTGTGGGACGAATGACCATCAAGAAGTCAGATAACTTTTCTGTGTGGCTTTCTTAGAATGAAAATTGTTCTTTTAGCCACTGCATAAATACAGTAGGCACTATGTCAGCATTTACGAACCCCAGCATCTTTAAGGATGCATGTGGATGGAAAGTAATGCCCTTCAGAATTACAGCATGCTATAACTGATATTGTTTCTTGGTTTTCACAAGTGGTCATTTGATGCATAGTTAGACAACCTTGTTTGGCAATAACAGTATCAAGCCTAGGATTCATTGTGTATTTGAGTATAATATTAAATAAAAAAATTTAATTTTGAGTCACAAAGAAGTGGATCACCAACAATAGGAGCCAAGAAAGGGGACGATAGTCAAAACAGGTTGAGAACCACTGAACTAGATAATTTCTTAAATGCATTGATAAGCTACAGTATGTTATTAATATAATTGTGAGATGCGTATAGAAAACACAATGTATTACAATATAATCCAAAGAAAACACACTTGTCAATTAAGTGGTGACCCCTGAATTTATACAAGTATAACATGCTTGTAGAAAGCCATAACAAAGGTGTTCTTTAGGAGTCCTTTAATGAGGGTAAGAAGCGCCTGTGGCAAGTGTCTAACTAGCGCCTTCTCATAACCCAATTTGATAAAAAATTAAAAAGTTTAATGTCACAAGTTAAATTTTACTAAATGCAATGCAGTGGGTAGCTAAGGGGGAGGCAGGGGTGCATATGTCCCCAGGCGCCAAAGTGCAGGGGCGCTAAAATGAGGCTTACAACGTTACATTCTAATTCTAATTGAATACACTGCAAGCAGTCCTAATAGGCCAAATTTGCAGTAGAGAGAATGACTCTCATTCCTAATTTATAACCCATAGAACCCCCAAGCAACCTGAGGCATAACATCTATACTGCCAAATATTGCATACCTGGTATAATGGCATCTTCTTGCAGAAACTTCCTAACATTATCTTCACAGAGAGAATTACATTGCTGAATGACCCTTGGAAGAAAAGGCCAGTAATATGAGCCTGTTAATGCCCCGATCTACTTCAGTTTGAAAGGACGATCCTTTCTCCCCCTATGATATGCCAGGGATAAGCTGCCCCCCTGGAGTACCCTCGTATCCTAATTTCAGCTGTCTTTTAAAATGCTTAATCGTTGTCAGATACCTGCCTCTGATATAGTGAGTCCCACCCCAATTCTGAGGTCATGTCTGAGACGCTCAATCTATGAGAGAAGCGAGGCAGCACAATTCTTGCAGCCCTCCTTTGGATCATTTCAATTTCCCAAGATAAATCCTACCTAAAGGGAAACCAAATTGGACTACAGTACTCCACTATTGGCCCTACCATTGAAAAATAGGCTATTTATTTTACTTCCTTTGTGCTGTCCCCCAAACACTCTTCTAACCAAACGGAGGGCAAATCAGAAAATCACTACAGGGGCAACATGGCTGCAGCCAGAGGCGTACCTAGGCTTGGTGTCACCTGGTGCGGCAAATCCTGGTGTCCCCCCAACACCGACCTTCCCATAAACACTTATTTTGCCATATGCCCCATCTGAGTCACCAACATTTCAAATGTTTTAAGATTAATTCTTGTTTCAGGCACACATGCATATAATAGGTATATAATAATCCAGTAAGTATATGGTAGTGTGTGGTGGACGGGGACCTGGTAGAAGATAGGCGGGAGTGGAGGGCTAGAACCCGAAGACCCGACCCTAACAAAGGCGGGATAAGGGTATGATTATGATGATACATATTGTGTAAATTTTAAATTTGCAAATTCCTTTATTTTGAAAAACTATAAGATGAAGGAAAAATGTTGAGGAAAAAGTTTTAGCTGATGGAGGGACACATGCATTTCCTAAAATTGTTTAGAAATGCAAACTTACATTTTTTTTCATTGACAGATAGGGGTATTTTTAACTATCATATAGAATTGCTCTAAAAATGCCTCTAGCAGAGCCGGGTCCATGGGTTCAAGTCCTCCACTACTGCCCATCTTCCACCAGAACCCCATCCACCCCACACACTACCATGTTCCACATCTGCTTTTGTCTCTCCCTACCTCATGGCTCCCAACCACCTGCATTCCTGAAATGGACCTAAAGAGTTCCTCCTCCTCCCTGCTTCTCATACGTGTCCATACGATCTCAACCTATTCTCCCTTATTCATATGAGGAAATCTCTCATAGGAATGACCTCCATCCCTCAACCTATTCATAGCATAGCTGGTCTAACCACTGCCCTGTAAAACTTCCCTTTCAACTTGAATGGGACCCTCCTATCCCACAGGACTCCACTTGAATGTCTCCACTTCAACCATCCCCATTGAGTCTTTAGGTCACATCACAGTCTATCTCCCCATTGCTTTGGCGTTGATCCTAAGTACTTTACCTCTTGCACCTTTTTCACCAGTTGGCCCCTGGTGATCACGTCACCACTACTTTCCTGTCCTACCCAATTGAAAACGAAATACTGTCTTCTTCATGTTTATCATTAGCCCTCCCTTTTCTATTGCTCCTCAAATATCGTTTAGGCCTTTCTCTACTTGTTCTCTGGAAACACTAAGTTTTGCAATATCATCAGCAAGTACCACGGACTGGGGGCTCATTGTCCTACTACCGCCAGCAGTTCGTCCATAACCAGGATGAGCAGGTAAAGTGCTTAACCATGGTGGCCCCCACCTTTACTGGGAAGCCCCCAAGGTGTCCTTACCCTAGCTATGGTACCATCATACACATACTGTATACACATACCTTTCTTCTAACCCGATTTCGGAATACCTCCTAAACTACCTGTCGTAGAACACTGTCATAAGCATTCTTCATTGACTTGGAGAAGGCTTATGACAGTGTGCTGATACCCAAAAATAGTCCCATTAGTGTAGTGGCTGTGCAGTCTCTGGTCTGTGCAGCATTAGAACTATGCAGTGGACAGGGCTCTAATGACCTAGTAGTTGAAAGGCCCTAAAACACCAACGAACCAAAACAGTTTATGTGAGTCTACTAGCTGGACTGTGTCGCATACAAAATTCGCATTCATTGAAACTAAAATTCAATTAGTGTTGTAGGAAAAGGATGGACTTGTGATTTTGCAATAGTGTCACCCCTGAAAGAGTGTCACCCGGTGCGGTCCGCACCCGCCTCGGTACGCCACTGGCTGCAGCAAACGTCCATATCCATTGTAATAGAATAATGTGATTAAAGGGGAAGTGGGCTTGGGCGCCAATTTTATAGTTCGTCCCAGGGTGCAAAATGCCCTAGATATGCCAATGACGCAATGTGACAGTTGGCGTTGATTCATGTAGATTAGAAAGGTCAAGTAAAATAAAAATCACGTGCGATTCTCAACCGGGTCAGTATCCTTTGTTTTGCACCTTCAAACCCAGCTGTGCCCGTGGCAGGCGCCTTTTGGGCACGCCCTCGTTATGACACTGTTATATAGCTTGAATAGTTTTTCAGTTGAAAAACGGCACTTGCAAGGGAACGATAACCACTGAATTTGAGGCACAATAAATGAACGAAAACATTAATTACATTCACAGTGAACTTACTTATTTTTACAGATTATTTTACTACACTTTGATTTCATTAATTATTTTGCTATAATTATTACAAATATCAATATTGGAATGACATCCTGCTCAGGACAGTACCAAAACTGACCACTCATTTGTGTTTATACTCATTAAGTCCTAATTCATTCTACATAGAGTAAATGAACAAAAAGGGACTGTAGTTGGAAATCAGTGGAAACTAGATTAGAGAGAAACAGTGAAAACTTTTTGACAGACATCAGTTAAAACTTGACGATGGACATCAGTAAACACTTCATAAGTGTAGAAATAGTAAATGCTTGGCAGTTTTGAGTCAAATTAAATAATGCGCATGAATGAAAAAAACAACGATTTACAGATAATTGTTCGCCAGCAGTTATTCACCATCAACTGTTCACTATTGTTCACCTAGATAATTGTTCGCTGCAAAACTCATAATCAAATAGGGTTATTTTTGTTATGCAATTTCTTGTAATGAAAAATGTACATCAACGTAATCAAAAATATACACTGGCACAACCACATGTAGAACACTAAAAATTGTAATTGTGAGCCAGACCTCTCTAATAATCCAACAAATCGATCTGACCATACTGATTTACAATTCTACAAATTCGGATTTTTCTGTAGATGCACAAATTGAAATTGTAGAAACAGCCACAATTTTGGATATTGGGGAATTCGGCTTGAGACAATCATATGTAAACAGGGTAGCGGCGAGCAATTTCCTTGGTGAACAACTTTTCCTTGCGATCATTTGTTTGGCGAAGAATTTGATCAGCGAATAACTTTTCTTATCAACAATTGTTTGGCAAACAATTGATGGGGAATAACTGATGGGGAACAATTTACCGGATACCAAAAAAAAAAAAAAAAGAGAGATGCAGGTGGAAGCAGCACAGCAAACAACTACTAGCAGGCTTTCACTGCACACCACATCACAGTTTTTAACTTTTCATTGAATAACATGGCAGGGATGCAGGTGGTTGGAAGTACCTAGGGCAGGGGAAACCACAGTAGACGTGGTGGCAGGTTGTCTGCTACGATATGGTAGCGTTTGAGGTGGATGGGTACCTAGTGTGAATTAGGCTGGATTGCAGGGCTAGAACCCACAGACCCAGCCTTACCACAGGCCGGATAAGGGTATGATGGTAATGATGATGCATTGAATGACATGGATTTCAATGTACCACCTGATGAAGTGACTGAATTTTTGTTTAACTTAAGTTTGAATTCTGATCCTGAGGATGAGTCTGAGGTTGAAATTATAACTTACAGTACATCATGATGATTAAACATGGGAAAGAGGATTTCGAGTGGATTGGGTAGGGGATAGGCCAAGCAACAGTAACAGGATGGACCCAGCAGAGATTGCTTGTGGGTGAAGGGGAAGGGGAGAGAAGAAAAAGAGGCCGGATAGGGACAAAGAAAGAATACAAAAAGAATAGTATTTCCTACATGAAAAAACAAAAGACTCATGGTGAATTCAAATGAAGAAATTATTGTTCATTTCATTATCCTTAGCGACTTCCCAATTTTCAGCCTTTAATTTGAATTACCCATAATGTGGGCTCTCCGCTCTGTGGATTCTCTGCTTTGCTGGGCTTCAATACGCTTTTCCTCGACTTTTTGTTTGAAGCCACGCCAAGTGCTATGTGTGCCAAGTCTATTTGTCTTTCGAAGTCTGCAGGGACAGTCACCATCATCATCACACCCTTATCCCGCCTGTGGTTGGGTCGGGTCTGCGGGTTCTCGCCCTCCACTCCCGTCTAATTAACATCATGACCCTGTCCACCCCACACACTGACATGTCCTTACGGACCACCTTTTCCCACGTCTGCTTTGGTCTCCCCCTAACCCGAGTGCTACTGACCACCTGCATTCCAGGGATACACCTAAATAGCTCCTCATCCCCTCTTCTCATGACGTGGCCATACCACCTCAGCCAATTCTCCCTCATTTCTTCGGCGATGTCCACCACCCCCAGTCTACCTCTAATATATACATTCCTAATTCTATCAGCTCTTGACACGCCACTCATGTATTGCAGCATTTGCATCTTGGCTACTTGCATTCTAGTTACGTGGCTCTTCCTCACTGCCCAGTTCCTGTAGAACTTCTCTTTAAACTTGATTGGGACCGTCCTATCACACAGGACGCCACTGGCTAGCGTCCATTTCAGCCACCCCCCATTGATTCTATGGGTTACATCCGAGTCTATCTCCCCATTGCTTTGGAACGTTGATCCCTAGTACTTTACCTCTTGCACCTTTTTCACCAGTTCACCCCTTGAGCAAACATCACCGTTATTTCCCCTGTCCTTCCAAATTGAAAGCTAAATACTCGGTCTTCTTCATGTTAATCTTTAGCCCACCCTTTTCTATCGCTTGTCTGACATCGTTTAGGCCCTTCTCTATCTGTTCCCTGCAATCACTAACTTTTATGATACCATCTGCAAATGCCAGGCACTGAGGGACCCAGTCTCCTACCCCTGTAAGCAGCTCGTCCAAAACCAGGATGAAAAGGTATGGGCTAAGTGCTGAACCTTGGTGCACCCCAACTTTCACTGGAAAGCCCCCGGTATTCCCCCAAGGTGTCCTTACTCTGTTTGTGGAGCCATCATACATATCCTGGATTATTCTAATGATCCGTTCCTCAACCCATCTTTTTTTTTGTAATATTTCCCAAACTACCAGTCATTGGACACTGTCAAAGGCCTTCTCCAGGTCGATAAAGATGGCATGGAGGTCATTCTTTGCTGCCCTATACTTTTCTACCATCTGCCTCAGAATAAAGATTGGCTGCATAGTGGACCTGCCTGGCATAAACCCAAACTGATTTCCACAGACACTAGTCCTATCCTGGAGGCGACGTTCGACGTTCCCCTTTGCCCTTGAAGAGTGGTAATATCCAACTCTCCCACCATGCAGATGGCATTTTATCTCCACTAGCTATCTTGCTGAAACGTTTCCCTAAACACCTGGTACCTGTCGTCCCTAGGCTGTGCCACACTTGGATGGGGATTCTGTCCAGGTCTACAGCTTTTCAGCCATTCATCTTCCTAAGTGCCCTGGCTACTTCCTCCTCAGTAACACTGTCCACAACCCCTGCTGGTGCAGGATAGGTGGAGAGGCCATCCTCTCCTCCATCTGCACTCAAGAGGTTCTGGAAGTACTCTTCCCACCTGCTCTTTAACCCCTGTGGGGAGAACAGGATCTTACCCTCACTATCCTTCAATGTTATGGCTTGTGGTGTATCTTTAGCTGCCCTATCCCTAGCCTTGACCAGCTTGAAAACCTCTCTCTCCCCTTCCTTTGTCCCTAACTGCTCATAGAGGGCCTCATACTTCTAGTGCTTGGCTAGGGCAATGATCCTCCTAGCAGTGGTCTTGGTCTGCCTATATTGAGTCTTAGCTTCCTGGTCCCTCATCTCCTGCCACCTGTGGAAAGCACCCTTCTTTTGCTTGATGGCTGCTTCTACCTCCTCATTCCACCACCAAATCTGCCTGTTACCATTGACTGTGCCTCCTACTCTGCCCTGCCCCTTGTAGTAGCTCACTATCTAAAACTATACCCACTGCATTCTGTCCCCCTTCACTTGCTGTGTATATGTGCTTGTACCCCTTCCCAAGGGCCCTTGACCTATTCCCCTTCCACTTTGTTTCTTGGAGGAAAGCTACCTGAATCCTCCTCCTCTTTAGGGTATTTACTAATTCCCCTGTTTTGCCTGTAAAGGTGCCCACATTCCAAGTTCCTAATCTAAGGGTTGCCCTGGTGCTTATTGAACATGCCCTGGCTGGGGCCACCCCAGCCAGGCGTCTGGAACCTAAGGATCATTGGCACTGCTTGCCATGGGGGATGCCAGCCTACCCCATGGAGGACGCCTGGTGCACTATCAGCTACAGGGTCCAAGGTCCCAAACCCTGTGGCATCCTGGACTACTGGTGATGGCTGCCTGGGGTCCCCTCTGGCACCCCTGGCAGCCACCAGCACTGGGGTGTTAGCCCCCCTTACCACTGGCATGACAACCCCTGAAGTCAGCATCACATATGTACTTACCCAGAAATTATCATACCAATGCCACTAAATACTAATACTTATACTAATACTTAATTTAAAATACCTATTTACTAATAATTATTTTCATAGAGCAAGGACTAATACATTTCGAAGTAAAAGCATTAACACAAAATTAAATATTAAATTTTTTAATTTTTGCTGTGGGGGGGGGGGGGGGCCCCAACCCACAACGGGGTCGGTGACAAAGCAGACGACAATGCCAAACTGAAGGACGATGGGATTGGAGGAAAGTGCCATGAGGTTAGGCTTAGGTCGCCAAACCTCATAACAAGTTCCCCAACCACTTAAAACACCGCTAACCTCACAGCCCTACCGTGACTGGAACCTTGGTGTGTTAGCCTTGGAAAGGCAGTCTTTGTCCAGCAGATGTCTTGAAGATTTTGCCAATATTATTGTCAATTATCAGAACACGAGGAAGTCGATGTATTGCAAGCCAGCGCCACCTAGTGGTCTCCCCGCAGGGACAGAGTCACGTGATACAGAAATTGAGTCACATCACACTAAAGCTCAACTTTCTCAAGTACTCTTCCAAAGAAACTTGCTGTGAGGTACCCTGCGTCACCTGGGAAGATTGAGTCTCAAGTTGTACTTGGCCAAATTCAATGGAACGCATACCCATGGCTGCTGTATCCCAGAGAAAGCCAACGACCTTGATCCATTATCGAACCTGGAACAGAGGGAGTAGTCAAGCGTGCAAAATGGGCCCACAGGCATGGGCAACTGGTGGTTCTAGGTTTGATACTGGATTCAGGTGAGTTGGCTTCTTTTGAGGGAGAGAGAGAAGCCCCAAGTGTACCTTCTTTGGATTAGAAGTAAAAACCGAGGTCCTGTGTGGTGTACGGTGGCATTTGCACATTAAAAATCCGCTCTACTATACAACGGTTAGATGAGGCAAAATTTCCAAATGTAGGAGTTCTTCCCCCGGTGAAGTGCCCCAACAAACAGCAAGCAGACTGACGATAAATAAGCATAGTGGTTGCAGCTTTGGTCGGCAGCCAGCTGCAGAAAACTACCGTCCAATATACGGTATCACCTTTGCGTTCAATTCAAAGGGACAAGAAGGGTATCCGACCCTGCCATAGGCGTGAAAAGGGTTAGGAGTTGCTTTCACTTACAGATGTACTGTATGTAGATGGCTGTTGCAATTTAATTGCTTTGCAGTAACGTTGCCTTCAGAGGTTTAAATACAAGCTTGACGAAAGTGACAGGAGCGACGAATTGCTTTGGACACACCAGTTGTCGTCTGATCACTGAAGATAAGCAGCGCAACCCCAGCTAGTATGCTGTGGACGGGGCTCTAATGACCTTGTAGTTGAAGGGCCCTAAAACACCATCAAACAAACGAAAGTGACACTCAATGCGACTTTATACCCCGGTTGGAACATCAAAACGTGCAGTGAGAACGTTGCTGTTTTACGAGCCTTAAGTTCCAGACTGACAGGTGGGAAAAGAATTTGCAGGTCCTGATACAGCTACTGTATTTCGCTGCCTTGGTCATAAGTTATTTTTGTCGCCCTTGGTTCCTCGCGACCTCCTCGATGTTTACTTTTTTATGTATCAAGTATATGCACCAAAATACATTCTGACCCACACCTGCCTCTCTCCAAATATGCCACTCCTGGGCAGGGGCGGATCTAGGTTGCTCGGGGCTTAGGGCTTACTGAAGTTCAATAATGTCACATTGATTAAAATTCAATGAATAATATTATAAATAATCATTATTATTATACTGTATTATTAATATTAACTATTTTTATTATGATAAGTACACATTTTTAATCAAAAATTGTTAAAAGTTTATGATAATTCAATTTCTGTGGGGCCCCTTGACATTTGGAGCCCAGGGCTTAAGCCCTATTAGTCCCTATGTAGATCCGCTCCTGCTCCTGGGCATATCCCCCCCCCTCCGTCTCCTCTAGATCTGGTGGGCCTGAGGATTAGTAATGATGATCGGTGAAGAATATCAAAGCTCGTTTTCGCCATTCGTTTTGTCGCACGAGTCTTTCTCTCCTATTGCCCTCTGGGGGCTTATTGCAATTTAGCATTCAAAGAATTTTGCAAGTTTCAGAGTCTAACCCTTTCTGTATACAAAAAGTAGACAGATATTAGGAGGCTGTTATTGAGATGGCGTCATCACTGCTGGTAGCTACAGATGTGATATCAATAAGATTACCTGCATCACAAATAGCCCCAATCAAAGGCCAACCACAACATTAATATTAATGTCAAACTATCTTTAATTAAATATCATTAATTGGCAAAATTCAAACTATTAAGCATCTGAGTAGGGCGTTTTGATTAGCAAGGACTAAAGACGCATGATTTTGATAATTCCACGAATTATTAAAATTCGTCCTAGCCCGGGGCGATTCATTAGATTGTACTATCCCTTCTGCATATTCATCGTCGGCCTTAGGACATTTCTCCTCCACCGATCCCAGGAGTTGAGGCGAGCTACTGGAACCTGGAAATTTTGTCGAGCTGCACATTTCATGAAGTAATGGGTCTTTTAAGTGCAGTAATATCTTACATACAGTACATACCACATACCGTCTGACGGAAGGTGCACTGCGGGCACTCTCCCTGACGCTCTTGCTATCTTTCTCTCTCGCTATCTCTGCCTCTCTATCTTGCTATCTCTCTCTTTCTCTTGCTACCTCTGTCTCTCTCTTTCTATCACCGTCTCTCTTACCATCTCTCACCGTCTCTCTTACCTCTCTTTTGAAATCTTTCTCTCTCTCTAGCTATCTCTGCCTCTCTATCTCGCTATACAGGGTGTCCGGGAACTCGGCAAGAAAAAAAAAAAACGTATTTTAGAGGGTGCCAAACTAAGCATTTTTCGCATAGGAATTTAGGGTCCAAAGTCAAGCCTTTACAACTGGCAAGCAAAAGAAGGTGTTGTATTTGATGTGGCCATACTTGCTTCCACATCAATTAACAGGCCACATGAATCACGTTTTTCTACAAGAACAGTTGCCAGAACTTATGGCACACATTCCACCTCAAATCCGCCAACAGATGTGGTTTCAGCACGATGGAGCCCCAGCACATTTTACCTTGAATGTGTGAGCTCATTTTAATGCTACCTTAACAAATGGCCAGAATTGCATTTGCTGCTGGAGATGTACAGGCCATGACAGGGATGCTTGAAAGAGTTAGACAATCACTGAATAGACGTTGTGCAGCATGCATAACTGCAAATGGTAACCACTTTGAACATTTATGGTGAAAACTTTACATGAAAATTGACTATGTCTACCAACATCTTATTTTGCTTGCCATTTGTTCAGGCTTGACTTTGGACCCTACATTCCTATGCTAAAAATGCTTAGTTTGGCACCCTCTAAAATAAGTTTTTTTTATCTTGCCAATTTCCCGGACACCCTGTATATATAAGCCTATATCTATCTGTCTCCATGGGAGCGGCGAGTTGCGTTGGACACACCAGTTCTCGTCTGATCACTGAAGTTAAGCAACGCAAGCCCAGTTAGTACTGACATGGGTGGTCGCTCGGGAAAGCTGGGTAGTGCTAATACCCAATAATCGTCGCATTAGTGTAGTGTCTGTGCAGTATATGCATTAGAACTATACAGTGGACGGGTCTCTAATGACCTCGTAGTTGACTGGACCTTAAACTCCAACAAACAAACAAACAACAGTCTCTCTTGCAATCTCTGTCTCTCTTGCAATCTCTGTCTCTCTTGCTATCTCTGTCTCTCTTGCTATCTCTGCCTCTCTGTCTTGCTATCACCGTCTCTTAAGCCGCAATTCCACCAAGGCAACACTGAACGACATGAGGCATGCTACTTGTTTCCTTGTGTTGCTTCATTGTGGGTGTGCGACAATGTTGCACAGAATTAAGAAATGTCGCATGCGGATTTTGTTTCTCCAAATCGCATGCACTTTGTGGTCCATGCTTGTAGCATGCGTCTATGGCAATTCCATCCAGGCAACACGAATCCTTTCAGTTTTGTTCAACATGTATTTGCAAACAGTCACAACAGCTGCTTATTTGGTGACAGCATTGGTGAAGAGAACTGGGGGTGGGGACATCGCTGAAAAAATGAGGGAGAATAGGCTGAGGTGGTATGGACACGTAATGAGAAGAGTGGACGAGGACCTTGTTAGGGCCATACCAGGAGTGCAGATGGTCAGTAGTACCCGGAGCAAGGGGAGACCGAAGTTGACGTGGGAACAGGTTCTACATAAGGATATGGCGGTGTGTGAGGTAGACAGGGATCTGGTGGGAGATAGACGGGAGTGGCGGGGCAGAACCCGCAGACCCGACCCTGCCACAGGCGGGATAAGGGTACGATGATGATGATGCGTGCTGCCAGGAAGATCTGCTTCGGTAGAGCAGAGGAAGCATGGTGCGTCAGTGGTTCGTGGTTCAATGCTGGATCGAGGTGGGTTGGCGTCTTTTGGGTAAGAGAAAGTTTGTTTTCCGTCAAATTGGAAATGAAGCTGTGGCCCGTTTGGTTTTATAGTTCTGCACTCCCGTCTGTTTTCACCAGGTCCCATCCACTACACACACGCACACTATCGTAATTGGCCCTTCGTAATGGGCAAGACAACTTTGAATGGGGCACTCCTCCACCAACTAAGGGACTGGCTGCTTATTTAACGAACCCGTCGATGTGTAGTGAGGAATGAAATATTCTTCACCTGGGGAACCGCCACGTGGCAGTTCACCTCTGTCCGTGGCTACTATGAGATAAAATTCCCAACTGAAGATGCTCTCTCCCTGGCATCAGTGGAGTGCCCCAACAAACAGTAACCAGACGATAAATAAGCATAGGGATTGAAGCTTGGTTGCCATGGTTGCTGACCATGTCACACAAGACAAGTCGCACCGATCCACGGACCCTCCGATAATGACGACACTGTTCGACAAGTAGAATGATGCCAAGGGGCGGAGCATACGACCTGGCAACAACAAGCAACAAGTAGCATGAAGCAAGGAGACATGTTTCTTGTAGCCTCGAGTTCCTTCAGTGGAATGACAACAGTAGCATGCGTCAATGCCGCATGTTACATGTTGCCTCAGTGGAATTGCGGCTTTACTATATCTGCCTCTCTCTCTTTCTTGTTATCTATGTCTCTCTCTCTCTCGCTATCTCTGACTCTCTCTCTTAAGTAACACAATCCCAGCTAGTACTAACATGGGTGGCCGCTTAGGAAAACTGGGTAAAGCTTCATCATCATCATCATCTCACCCTTCTCCCGCCTGAGGCAGGGTCGGGTCTGCGGGTTCTAATCCTCCACTCCCGCCTGTTGTCCACCAGGTCCCTCTCCACCCCGCACACCTCCATGTCCGCCAGCCCCACCTGCTCCCACGTTCGCTTTGGTCTCCCTCTACCTCTGGTGCCCCAACCACCTGCAATCCTACAATGGACCTAATTAGCTCCTCCTCTCCCCTCCTCATCACATGCCCATACCACCTCAACCGATTCTCTATCATCTTTTCCGCAAAGTCCCCCACCCCCAAGCTACCTCTAACGTAATCATTTCTGACTCGGTCGGCTCTAGACACCCCACACATGTAGCGCAGCATTCGCATCTCGGCCACTTGCATTTGCCTTTCATGGTCCTTCCTAACTGCCCAGCACTCTGACCCATACAGCATAGCAGGCCTAACAACGGTTTTGTAAACCTTGCCCTTCAACTTTATTGGGATCCGACGATCACACAGGACCCCACTTGCCTGTCTCCATTTCAGCCACCCTGCATTAATCCTACGCGTCCCATCAGAATCTATATCCCCATTGCCCTGGAAAACTGATTCCAGATAGCGAAACTCTTGCACCACTGGAATCTCCTCTCCCCCACAGCGAATTTCACCTCCTTGCCCCTGGCCGCTAAAATTGAAAGCTAGGTACTCAGTTTTCTTCATGTTCACCTTAAGGCCCCCTTCTTCCATCGCTGCTTTCATGTCTTGTAGGCCCTTTTGTGCATCTTCCTTGGACTCCTCAAGCCTTCCCACATCATCTGCAAATACCAGGCACTGGGGGGCCCACTCCCCTATTCCCGTCAGTAGCTCATCCATTACTAGGGTAAATAGGTATGGGCTAAGAGCTGACCCTTGAAGCACACCAACCTCCACTTTGAAGCTTGCAGTGTTTCCCCATGCCGTTCTCACCCTAGTGATAGAACCATCATACATATCCTGCACTATCCTAATATGGCCCTCATCCACGCCTTTCTTTCTTAAAACACCCCATACTAACTGTCTGGGAACACTATCATATGCCTTCTCCAGGTCAACGAATATTGCATGAAGGTCCTTCCTTGCTGCTCTATGCTTCTCAATCATCTGTCGGAGAATGAAGATTGGCTCCATTGTGGACCTACCTGGCATAAACCCAAAATGATTTCCCCGGACACTAGTTAAGTCCCAGAGGCGATGTTCTATGACTCGCTCCCACAGCTTCATAGAATGGCTCATCAGCTTTATGTCCCTATAGTTTCCACAGTCCTGGGCGTCACCTTTGCCTTTGAACAGTGGTACTATCCAACTCTCTCGCCATGCAGAAGGCATCCTGTCCCCCTTTGCTAACTTATTGAAGAGCTTCCCTAGCCATGTAATTCCCGTGGGGCCCAAGGTGTGCCACACATCCATGGGGATCTTATCAGGACCTACTGCTTTCTGATCTTTCATCTTCTGAAAGGCTCTGACTATTTCTGCCTCACTCACCCTGTCCACAGCTTGTGGTGTGAGTGGGGGGTCTGCCTGTGGCCAATGCACCAGAGTCTGCATTTAAGAGACTGTGGTAGTATTCATCCCACCTTTTGATCACCTCTGCTGGTTGAAAAAGGACCCTACCCTTGGTATCATTTACCATTATGGCCCTGGTAACATCCTTACTAGTCCTATCCCTGGTCCTGGCCAGTCTAAAGACTGTATTCTCTCCTCCCCTTGTCCTCAACTTTTCATATAGAGCCTCATACTTCTGGTACTTGGCCAGAGCAATGGTCCTCCTGGCGTTCTTCCTTGCCTGAACATAGTCTCTCTTATAAACCTGATCCCCTACCTCTCTCCACCTATGGAAAGCCTCCTTCTTTAGTTTGATGGCAGCTTCCACCTCCTCATTCCACCATCAAGTCTGCCTGCCTTGGTAAGTGCCTCCTATTCTACCTACACCTAACAGAGCCTCCCCACATCTCCTAATTTTCCTAGCAACCCTGTCCCACATGGCATTAGCTGACCCATCCCAATCCCAGTCAACCTGGTTGAGAACCTCCTGCCTGAATTCATCTGCTTTGGTAGGCAACTTCCACCACCTGATAACTGATTCTCCTTTCCATGTATGATTCCTGACTCCCCCTTAACTAGGACTTCTGTCATGAGCAGCTTATGGCCACTTTCCTTCTGGAAATCCTCACTGGGTAGTGCCCAGCAATCCTTAATCTCAGTCCTGTGCTGTTCCCTAACCATAAAAAAGTCTATTTGTGACATCCCCTGTGGTGATTTGTAAGTGATTAAGTGCTTCTCCCTCTCCTTGAACCATGTATTGGCTAATACAAGGCCATGTGCTCTTGCTGTCTCTAGGACCTTCTGCCCCTCAGGATTTATCATCCCATAGCCTAATCCCCCATGTACTTCCTCATATCCCAGTCCATCCTTTCCAACATGGGCATTGAAGTCACCACCAATAATTAAGCGTTCATTTCCCATGCCCTGTGGGGGTAAAGCTTATAAGGGGTAAAGCTCATAAAGCTGTGAGGGTAAAGCTTATACTCAATAATATCGTCTCATTAGTGTAGTGTCCGTGCAGTCCACATTAGAACTATGCAGTGGATGGGGCTCTAATGACCTTGTAGTTGAAGGGCCCTAAAACACCAACGAAACAAAAGAAATCTCGTTCGAAAGAAGACATCAGCTTCCGGTGGTTGATCGAACCTGGAACCATTGACAAAGATGTTACTCTGCACCACCGAGGTGGTTGTTAGATGAAACTGCAACAAAATTAAATATGCAACGTCAAGCAAGACCTTGGTAGAACTGGGGTTGGGAATGGGAGGAAGGGGAAATTCGCAAAGAGGTGGAGGCTAGTATTTTGTAGGTTGCTGGCTGAATAGCGTAAATGAGCGCACACTAGAATAAAACCTATAAAACGTTAGCCTATTTTGTAAGAATTCCATCGTTGCGATTAGACGGAAACAACTTCGAAAATGGTAGTACTCAGCCTGCTGTTACTGACGTTCATCAACGTGCACTTGGGTGATGCAGTTCAGAACGCCAAGTCGGTAAGTTATCACTTTATTCGTTATAGAAGAGTTTCGGCTGGTATTTTAGGGCCTTTAACTACAGTGGTCGTTAGAGCCCCGTCCACTTCGTAGTTCTAAAGCAGGGTCTGCAAGTCAATTTGGGTATTAGCAGTTTTCCCAAGCAGACACCCGTGCTAACACCCATGTTAGTAGTAGCTGGGGTTGCGTTGTTTAACTTCAATGATCAGACGAAAAGTGGTGTGCCCAACGCAATGCAACTGTGTGTGGGAAGGATGGCGACCTAGTGGAAGATAGGCGGGAATGGAGGGCCCGAAACCGCAGACCCGACCGTGCCACAGGCGGGACAAGGGGATAATGATATCCGGATGCTGAGAGAGTAGGCGGCCCACTGCATCCCCCGCCAAATTTAGACGAAGTGATTAAGGGACCATAAATACATTATGCTGCAAGCAACGTAAAAGCGGGATCCATGTAGAATCCCGTCCAGTGCGTAGTTTTAATGCAGAGACTGCATAGACGCTACGCTACCGCGACGATCTTTGGGTATTAGCGGTATCCAATTTTCCTAAGCGGCCACCCATGTCAGTACTAGCTGGGTCTGTGTTGCTTAATTTTGGCGATCAGACGAGAAGTGGTGTGTCCAACGCAATGTAGCTGCTCTTCTCCGACCACCACAATGGCAACTCGTTGACGTTTGGACGGCACGCGATACCAACCCAGGGGTCTTGTCCTGCTTCAAATACAGTATGTCCGATCCTTACCTCAAACCCATTTGTTTCCTAACCCCTGAGTTCTGTAACGTCTAAAATCAAATGTGAAATGAATTATCCAGCAGAGAAAACAGAGTACACAGTTACTGCCCAGTTCTACCCGTTACATAGTAGAGAGGGTTCTATTATGTGCAAATGACATCGTAGACCACATGGTGTTTTAGGGCCTTCAACAACAAAGGTCATTAGAACCCCATCCACTGCGTTTCATTCGTTCATCAATGTTTAAGAACCCTTCAACTACAAGGTCATTAGAACCCCATCCACTGCGTTTCATTCGTTCATCAGTGTTTAAGGGCCCTTCAACTACAAGGTCATTAGAGCCCCGTCCAGTTCCCGTAGTTCTAATGCAGAGATTGCAGATGTGACGAGATACACTGATGTGACGATTTTTCGATGTTAGCGGCACCCAGAGTTCGGAAGCGGCCACCCATGTTACTACCAACTAGGGAGCGGCGAGTTGCGTTGGACACACCAGTTCTCGTCTGATCACTGAAGTTAAGCAACGCAAGCCCAGTTAGTACTGATATGGGTGGTCGCTCGGGAAAGCTGGGTACTGCTAATACCCAATAATCGTCTCATTGGTGTAGTGTCTGTGCAGCATATGCATTAGAACTATGCAGTGGACGGGTCTCTAATGACCTTGTAGTTGACGGGACCTTAAACACAAACAAACAAACTACTACCAACTAGGGTTGCGTTGCCTAACTTCAGTGATCAGACGAGAACTGGCAACGCAACACAGCCGCTCCCTTGAACCATTAACGCAGTAATGAAGCACTTGATTACTACCAAATCCCTTCATTATTTTAATTTCAGCCTCAACTTTCGATGGGGCACATTCCCTCTACCCACGCGCGGATCCAGGGTGGGGATTTTGGAGTTGCAACCCCCTCCCTGTATTATCTCACTCCCCCTGGATCCTGGATCCGCCACTGCCTCTACCTGGGCGTTGTTTTGTTTTAAGACAAGAGGCACACATTGATCTTCCCTCCTACCCGAAACAAGATACTTTAATCAGTCAGGTTTGATCTTACATCCATGGACTCACGAAGCTGCTTCTTCTTCCACAGCTGGAAGGAACATTTTATTATCAGAGATATGGCACCACTACTCCAAACTACAAGGAATCGACCTGCCACAACGAGCTTGTCAAGGCATTCAACGACACCACTTTGGAAACCGTGCATAGTTATAAATTAGCAAGTGGGTAAGTCACAGAATAAATACAATCATTTCTAAACTGTATCCTGTCTGCGTCAGGGGGTCTGGTTCTCAATTTTTTTTCCGCATCACAACCGGAGACATGTGGTTTTACATGGTTACTTAAGCCAATCTTCACTTCAGTATTCATAAAGAATGATGTCCTTTGAAGACTTCAGAGAACGGCAAAACATTTAGCAAGTGGAGTCCTGTGTGATAGGAGGGTCTTTATCAAGTTGAAAGGGAAGTTTTACAGGGCAGTGGTTAGGCGCGCTATGCTATATGGATCAGAATGTTGGGCAGTGAGGACGAGAAACGTCAATAGAATGCAGGTAGCCAAGATGCGAATTCTGCGGTATTTGAGCGCATGTGTCGAGTGCTGATAGAATTAGGAATGAGTACATTAGGGGCAGCCTGGCGATGGTGGACATCGCCGAAAAAATGAGGGAGAATACGTTGAGGTGGCATGGACACGTAATGAGAAGAAGGGAGGAGGAACTAGTTAGGTCCATTGCTGGAATGCAAGTGGCTTGTAGCACCCGGGACGGGGGAAGGCTGAAGCACACGTGGGAGCAAGTTGCCGAGAAGGACATGGTACTGTGTGGGGTGGACGGGGACCTGGTGGAGGGTTAGGGCCCGGCAACCTGAACCTGCCACAGGCGGGATAAGGGTATGATGGTATTTAGCCCATATCCATTCATTTCATTTGCCACCTCCGTCCCCACTAAAAAAAGCAAACAATAAATTTGGGAAGAATAATCATTTCCGGTTTATTTGGTTATATACAGGATTTGTTCCGAAATAAAAAAGCACCTGATGCTTGATTGAATTTCTAATTCGTGTCGTCCTAGTGAGATTTCCTTGAAGCTGAATTCTGAAAGCCTGCAACCAAAACACCCATAGTTAGGAGTCAATAGTTATGCAAGTCATTAAAATTAATCAAAATTTGAACGAAAAAAAAGGTTCATTGTAGGGCTCTAATTACAAAAATAGTCCAATAATAAAAAGTTATACAAGAATTGAATGCCAGTCGCCTTGAGTAAAAATTAAACGCAGTTACCCTTGAAATTTGTGAAAAGATTAACTACGACCTAAGGCATTAGCCTGACTCCTCTAGCATGATAGTTATTGTGCAATATAGGTCATACACCATGCAATATTATAACCGAGAAAGCATTAATTTCCTGCAAAAATTTATATTTTGGAATGTTGTATAATGCGGGGTTGGACCCGGGGGGGAGGCCGGCATCCCCCACAGACAACCAGCCAATATTTGAGTCCAAAACGCCTGACTGACGTGTCCCCATTTAGAGCATGTTTAATGGATCCGCGCACCCGACGCTGCCACAGGCGAGATAAGGGTATGACGATGATGGGTCTACGTCAATTTGGCGCATGACAATTTGGCGTAGTCAATTTGGCGTACGACAATTTGGCGTACATACAAATTTGGCGTATGACAATTTGGCGCATATATAATTTGGCGTATGACAATTTGGCGTACGTCAATTTGGCGTACATACCGATCTCTTGGGTGCCCAAATTTGTTCAAAATTGCAACGGTCATAACAACAGTCATTGCAAGGTAATAGAACAATGAATGCCTACCATAACTGTGTTATAGGGCCCTAATGACCTTTGAAGTCGATGGGCCCTAAAACACAAACCCAACTGTGTTATACGGGACCGTTGCAATGACTTATGCCCACGCGTGGATCTAGGATGGGGTTTTTGGGGTTGCAACCCCTCCCATGCACATATAAACTTATATTTGCATAATATGTGAGGTTTAGCTCAACCCCCCTGACAGTTGCAATTTTGAACAAATGTGTGCACCCAAGAGATCGGTATGTACGCCAAATTGT
>JAAFCE010007744.1:20737025-20755354 GCA_013389805.1 Trigoniulus corallinus
CTCTGACCAGGCCCCCATCCACCCCACACACACCCATGTCCTTTTGTACCACCTGCTCCCACGTCCTCTTTGGTCTTCCCCTCCCCCTGACGCTCCCAACCACCTGCAGTCCCATGATGGATCTAACCAGCTCCTCCTCCCCCCTTCGCATCACATGCCCATACCACCTCAATCTGTTTTCCCTCATCTTTTCCGCGATGTCTCCCACCCCCAGACTACCTCTAACATGGTCGTTTTGGATCCTGTCAGCTCGTGACACCCCACTCAAGAAGCGCAGCATTCGCATCTCCGCCACCTGCATTCTCCTTTCATGTTCCTTTCTCACGGCCCAACACTCTGAGCCATACAGCATAGCTGGCCTAACCACAGTTCTGTAGACTTTGCCTTTTAGCTTTATAGGTACCCGGCGGTCACACAGGACTCCACTTGCCTGTCTCCACTTCAGCCAACCTGTCTTAATCCTATTAGACACATCCGAGTCTATCTCCCCATTTCCCTGGAACACCGATCCTAAGTATCTAAACTCCTGCACTGCTGGTATCACCTCATCTCCTGAGCGTACCTCACCTTCTGGCCTCTGACCACTCCAGTTAAAAGCTAGGTATTCTGTCTTTTTCATATTCACCTTCAGGCCCCCCCCTTTCCCATTGCTACCTGGATGTCTTGCAGGCCCTTTTAGGCCTCCTTGTTGGACTGTGCAAGCTTTCCCACATCGTCGGCAAATATCAAGCACTGGGGGGCCCATTCCCCCACTCCCGTCAGCAGCTCATCCATGACTAGAGTGAATAAGTATGGGCTAAGTGCTGACCCTTGGTGTACACCCACCTGCACGTTGAAGCTTTTTGTGTTTCCCCAAGCCGTCCTCACCCTAGCAATAGAGCCCTCATACATATCCTGCACTATTCTAATGTGACCTTCATCTACCCCTTTTCTTCTTAGCACATTCCATACTACCTGTCTAGGAACGCTATCATATGCCTTCTCTAGGTCAATGAATATTGCATGGAGGTTCTTCTTTGCTGCCCTATATTTTTCTATCATCTGCCTTAAGATAAATATTGGCTCCATTGTAGACCTGCCAGGCATAAACCCAAATTGATTTCCCCGGACCATAGTGCATTTTCTGAGGTGGCCCTCAATGACTCTTTCCCACAGCTTCATGGAGTGGCTCATTAGCTTGATGCCTCTATAGTTTCCACAATCCTGGGCGTCACCTTTGCTCTTGAACAATGGAACTATCCAGCTTTCCCTCCATGCTGATGGCATTCTGTCTCCACTTGCTACCTTATTGAAGAGCTTTGTTAGCCACGTTACTCCTGTGGCCCCCAGGGTATGCCAAACCACCATGGGAATCTTATCTGGGCCTACTGCTTTGCATCCTCTGTCACCCTGTCGACTGCCTCTGGGGTGCCTGGGTGGCTCTCAACAGTCCTTTCCTGGTTGGCAGCATTTAACAGGCCATGGTAGTACTCCTCCCACCTCCTGGTTATTTCTGCTGGTTGAAAAAGGACTCTACCACTGCTATCCTTGACTGTTATGGCCCTGGTAATGTCCTTACTTGCTTGATCTCTGGTCCTGGCCAGTCTAAAAATGTTTTTCTCACCTTCTTTTGTCCCTAACTCATCATATAGTTCCTCATACTTGTGTGTTTGGCCAGGGCAATTGTCCTCCTAGCATTTTTCCTTGCTTGAATATAGGCAGTCTTAGATCCCTGGTCTCCCATGTCCTGCCACCTATGGAATGCCACCTTTTTAAGTTTGATGGCTGCTTCCACCTCCTCATTCCACCACCATGACTGCCTGCCATGAGGGTTGCCTCCTACTGTTGCCATACCAAACATCATCTTTCCACATCTCCTTATTGTCCTGGCAAACCTGTCCCACATGGCATCAGCAGACCCTTCCCAATAGTAGTCAACCTGGTGAGAAATCTCTTGCCTGAAATCCTCTGAGTTAGCTGGCAACCGCCACCACCTAATAACTGGTTCTCCCTTCCATGCATGCCTCCTGACTGCCCCCTTAATTTGCATCTCCAGCATGAGCAACTTATGCCCACTGGCCTTCTGGAAATCTTCACTGGGAAGTGCCCAGCAGTCACGTATCTCTGTCCTATATTGCTGCTCTACCATGAAAAAGTCAATTTGGGACCTGCCCTGTGTGGAATGAAAGGTGATGAGGTGCTTTTCCTTCTTTGCAAACCATGTATTGGCTAACACAAGACTGTGTGCTTGGGCTGACTCCAGGACCTTCTGGCCTGCATGGCTGACCAGGCCATGCCCACATTCCCCATGGACCTCTTCGTATCCCACCCCATCCTTACCCACGTGGCCATTGAAGTCCCCCCCCAATGATTAGGCATTCAGTTCCCATGCTCTGGCAGATCCTGCCCTTCACTATCTGAACCTCTCTATCAAAAACCCTCCAAAACCCATCTCTTATTATGTCACCCAGGCCTGCTTGGGGGGGCATATGCGCTGATAAGGTGGACCCCAATGCCCTGCCAGACTACTGTTACTAGCATCAACCTACTGTTGATGCGCTTCACTGCTGTAACCCCCTGCTGTAAATCATTGTTCAGTATAATCCCTACCCCATTTCATCCCTCTTCACAGCCAGTATAAAGGAGTTTATACCCTTCTCCCAGTGCCCTGGATCGATTTCCCTTCCATCTGGTCTCCTGTACAAAAGCTATGTTAATGCGTCTGTTCTTAAGGGTATCCACTAGTTCCCCTGTTCTCCCTGAGAGGGTCCCCACATTCCAGGTCCCCAACCTCAGTTTAACCCCATTAGTTTGATTGACAGTTCTGACTGGGGGCACCCCAGTCAGACGTCTGGAACCCACAGCATTAGTGACAGGGCTACCTGTGGGGGGTGCCGTCCTACCCCACAGGAGACACTCATCAATGGTTGTAGCATCCCCAAGTGGGCAGAGGTCTCATACCCACCTGGCAGTGACCCTTTTACAACGTAATTTTTAAAAAGAAAATGACAGATAAATAAATCACTTCAATTTAAATCGAAATTAAATTTTAAATTTAAAAATTAAATTAAAAATTAAAATTTTGCCGCAGGAAGTTGGCCTCGCAACAGCGTGGCTTCACAGCACCGACGATGCAAGCCAAACCACGCTGGTAGCGGCAGGGAACGTCATGAGGTTAGGCTTATTGCCAAACCTCACAACTTGCTCTCCGCCACCAAAACGGCCCCAACCCCTACGGCCCTACCTTTTGTTGCAAAAAACTCAAGGGTTTACGCCTTGAAAAAGGCGGGTTTCACCCCAGATAAAGTTGAAATTCGAAATGTTGCTGGGCAAAATTCAAAAAAATTTGCAGAGCGTAAGGAATCAGAAGCACAGGGGACAAGCGCCACCTAATGATCTCAGAGTAAACTGTTGACTCTCAAAATTAAGAAACAAGAGTAGTCACCCAACGTAATTGGAGGCTGAATTCAGAGGTTCAAGCCTTGCATCCATTACCATCTTTTTGGGACAGTTATGCAGATTATTTTGTGGGAGAAGCCTCAGTTCCTTGGAATGACTTATTATTACTAATATTCATTGTGAGGGGCACAAATCTAGGCATCAAGGGCCACATGCAACCTATGGGCCTCCAGTTTGACATCCCCGAATTAACATATTCTCACAATATCTTAATATAATGATAGTCAATAATTATAGCAACAAAAGTAAGCTAACCAGATACTTTCACTGTCAGTGACTTCTGAATGTAACTTTCCAAGTGATTCATTAAAGAAATTGAACCACTTCACAGACAGACTTTAAATTGCATCAGCCCCAGCTCTGGATATTTTGGACCCCTACACTTTTTTTAATTCTTGTGAATAAGTTGTCCTACAATTAAAATGAAATTGTCATTTAAAAAATGAAAATCTGCATTTTTCTGCATGTAAATTATAAATGTCAATGTGTCATCACTCTAAGCATACTCTTTTTCCACCACATGTCAACCTTGCTCTAATGTTCCTTTGTAGTTTTGTTTCTCTGGATTTGCTAGTTTATTTATTGGACGCAGTACGCACATCACATGAAATCTTTACGACTGCGATTTTTCAGTTGCAGTGACAAGAAATCGCAAGTACGTGCCTAGTCTAAGGCTGCTTGCAGCATAGAGAATTAGAATTTGTTGCGACGAACACAGACATTGCTGCATGGGTGGATCCAAGGGGAGCAATCCACTCTCAGTGCCTCAATCAGGTACATATTTCAAATGATACATGATTTAACTTTGCAACTGATGAGGCATTTTTGCATTGCTGTCCCCATTTCTATACTGCCAGTCCAGCAGTTTAACCACAGTTGGCCAAACAAATGAAGATAGGACATTGTCTAAGGGACAGTAGAGGCGCTATTGTAATTGCTAGCTACATTTATACTAGGGGATACTGAATATTTACAAATATTTGCATCACCCTGGATCCTCCACTGAATTGCTGATTGAAAAATACTCCTGCGCGTGTCATTGGTAATGTGCCTTTTGTCATAAGGGAACACAGGTAAAGGAATCAACAATGGCAAAACGTAATTTTCAATGATGAAAAAAAATTCAACTGGGATGGCCCACATGGATGGGCATATTATGGGCATTATATTAGAGCTGTATTTTCCTAGTCCTCTTCCATCGAAGTTTGGCGCTTGCCCCTACAAAATCTGAACTCTTTTATCAATCTCCCCTCCCCATGGGAACTGATGATTGGAATGGGAAGAAAACACTGTGATATTTATGCAAATGTGGTCTTGTATAATTATCATCTTATTATTCTGACAAATCTGGTTATCCAGGGAGCACTCTTCAAAAAACTACAGTATTTCCCGAATTATTATTTAGTTTATCATCTGGATATGGGTCTACGTCAATTTGGCGTATGACAATTTGGCTTACATACAAATTTGGCGTACGTCAATTTGGCATACATACCGATCTCTTGGGTGCCCAAATTTGTTCAAAATTGCAATGGTCATAACAACATATTTCAACATTCATTGCAAGGTAATAGAACAATGAATGCCTACCATAACTGTGTTATAGGGCCCTACTGACCTTTGAAGTCGATGGGCCCTAAAACACAAACAAACCCAACTGTGTTATACGGGACCGTTGCAATGACTGTTATGCCCATGCGCGATATCTAGGATGGGGTTTTTGGGGTTGCAACCCCTCCCATGCACATATAAACTTATATTTGCATAATATGTGAGGTTTAGCTCAACCCCCCCCCCCTGTATTAGCTAACCCCCCCCAACGAAAATCCTGGATCTGCCACTGGTTATGACAGTTGCAATTTTGAAAAAATGTGTGTCACCCAAGAGATCGATATGTACGCCAAATTTTCCGTACGCCAAATTGTCATACGCCGAATGTGTATGTACGCCAAATTGACGTGATCCCTCTGGATATACACCCACTATTTTGCAGTGGTGGTATTCTAATTGCATTCAACGCCCAACTTCTGCCATTTAGAATAAATCAAATAAATGACTTCTCTAAGAGCAATTACTCATTGGCCATCCAAATCCAAACCTGTAGTTGGTCCCAACCGTTTTGGGTAATTGTGTGCTATTCTTCCCTCTCTTCCTACCTCACTTTTTATGGTAGAACTTGACCGATTGTCAGCTTTTATGCTAAGTCATCCCCAGTTAATCCTAGTGGGAGACTAATAAACTGGGGCACCTCCCCACCCACTTACCTTGGTACTGCTTTCTCTTCAAAGGCCTTAGCCCTGATTGCTCTGGTAACCATCAGAAAGTGGGTCCACTTTAATGCAATCTGCAATGCTAATAAGAAGATATTAGATCTCTGCTTTGCTGTCATTCCTTATTCCCTCTCCCTGTTGAGCCAAAGCCTCCTAGGTGACAGGGAGTGGCAAATGGTGTTGGACCAAATCCTCCTAGATAACAAGGCCCTTGCACAATGACGTTACCAGCTAGTGACGTCACACAAAGTAGAGCTAGCATGCTTGGTGAACGACCATATTGTATGTTATTTAAGCCATTTTTTAAATTCATATTTCAATTGCGTTTTGAATGTAAATACTTGTAATTTTAAAATCGAAATTATATTATATTTGGATTCTGGATAAACAAAATGCCATATAATTGTGTTGTGCCTGGATGTAAGGGAAACTACAGAAGTGGGCCTAAAGTTAAGGTCTTCAGCTTTCCAAAACACCATGAAATGGTGAGAAAATGGATTACAGCCATGAAGAGAAAGGATTTTACAATGACCAAAAATAGCAAGGTAAGCCCGATTTAATGAGTGGTGCAGTAGCAGTACTGAAAAGTTACTGTTAGGTCCCACATTATGCATGATGGGAAAGGTATTTTCATTCCACCCATAGGTTTAAATTAGATTCACATATTATACTTTAGGTTTGTGAATGACACTTCAGGGAAACTGAAATAAGGAGACACAGCACTGTGACTGGGAGAATTTTAAAAGTTGTTAAAAATTCCAAGGTTGGTTCCAGGCTCAGTCCCATCATTGTTATTGTGCAATAGGTCAGACACCATGCAATATTATAATCAACAAAGCATTAATTTACCTGCCAAAGTTTCTATTATGGTGGTGTAATGCAATGTTGGAACAAGTGGCATAGGCTGGCACCCCACAGACAACCCACCCAACATTCCAGCAGGTTCCAGACCCTTGGCTGGGATGCCCCCAGTCAGAGTATGTTCAGTGGACCTGCAGACCACATCCTGCCACAGGCAGGTAAAGGTGTAGCAAAGTGGTCTCAAATTCACTTTCCTTGAGGGCCCTATTAACTAACAAAATAGTGAAACTTTCTGTGGGCCACATGCACTATAACATTACCTGTAACATTTCCTACACATATACCTGTAACATTTCATTTATAGGTTTAATGAACAACTAATTAAAATTATAAAATAACTTTGAGTTTAAAATTTTTTTTTCTAGTTATAGTGACTTTTTCAAAATGTGGGGTTTATTTACCCATTTTACCATGTTTTAATCAGTGCTGGATTTAGATATTGAGAGGCCCTAGGCTATTTCAATTTTGAGGCCCTTTTCAAGCCCTTTTAAGAAGCTTTCTTAAAATTTGAAACCTGCTAAATTTTTAGGCCCTA
This sequence comes from Trigoniulus corallinus, assembly GCA_013389805.1. Taxonomy (NCBI): domain Eukaryota; kingdom Metazoa; phylum Arthropoda; class Diplopoda; order Spirobolida; family Trigoniulidae; genus Trigoniulus; species Trigoniulus corallinus. The sequence goes on from JAAFCE010007744.1 coordinate 20,744,130, forward strand.
GGCTTCAGCCTAATTAGCCTAATGGTAAATCCAGCACTGGTTTAAATACATATTTAGTGTACAAACATTTACCTATATGTTTAGTGCAATTTTTTCTAACTACCTATAATTCTCAAAATTCTCTGTGGGCCACACAAAAGACCATCCCTGGCCACATATATCCTATGGGCCATGTATTTGAGCATGTCAAGAGTATGGTGATGATGATTTTATTAGTAAATAAATCATTCCTTTACTGTGAAAGGACAAGCATCACCATTCATGATTGCTGTAACATTGAGTTGTAGCACTACTAAGGATGACGTCACATACGAGTGAGAAGGCCATTTCTTTAGGAGGTCTTGGTTGGACACACCAGTTCTCGTCTGATCACTGAAGTTAAGCAGTGCAACCCCAGCTAGTACTGACATGGGTGGCCACTTGGAAAAACTGGGTACTGCTAATACCCAAAAATTGTTGCATTAGTGTAGTGTCTGTGGAGTCTCTGCATAAGAACTATGCTGTGGATGAGGCTGTAATGACCTTTGTAGTTGAAGGGCCCTAAAACAGCAACAAACAACAAATCTTAGGTGACAAGACACTTGCATTATGACGTCATTAGCTAGTGACGTCATACAAAGTAGTCCTAGCACACTATGTGAACTACCATTTCATTGGTGGTTTAAGTAGATTTTTTAAATTGATAGTTTGATTGTGTTTTTCAGTTAAATAATTTTCACATTTCAATTATATTATATTTGGAGTACTCTTAAACAAAATGCTACATAATAGTGTTGTGCTTGGATGTAAGAACAACTACAGAAGTGTACCAAAAGTTCAAGTCTTCAGTTTTGCAAAAACCCCAGATATGGCAATGAAATGGATTCTGGCTATTAAGAGAAAGGATTTAATATTCACTAAACAGCAAGGTAAACAGGCTTAATATTTAATTAGTGATGAAGCAGTTGTTCTGATAACAGTTACTGTTAGGTCCCACCTTATATATGATAGAAAATGTAATTTTATTCCACTGATATGGCTACAGTATATAAATTAATTAAACTTTTAGGGTAGTCTGTCACTGGCACTGACTACATGTGACTTTTAGTCATTTGTTTATGCATGAACAATCCCATCCGTTGTAACTGATGCACCTTCTCACTTTGGTACTGACTCACATTACACATGTATACCTGTGACTTATGACTAGATCCCATCTGCTTGGGAATTTTTTTCTGACTTCATGCAAGTTGCATTGGTTTTATTGCAAAACATGGACATCAAAAAATTAAACAGTTTAATTGAAGGAAAACCATGTTTGTGGGATCTAATGAGCAACCACTACCATTCTAGAGATATGCAGAGGTGTGCATGGAACAAAGTTGCTATGGACATTAATAGTACAGGTGTGTATACATATGTTTTATTATTATAGCAGTATTAGGTACAATATTATTTGATTACAATTAGGTGTTTAAAAACTGATTATTTATTAAAAGTCAAACAAGTATAGATGTACTGTAGGTACACAAATATATAGGATTATTTACAAAAAAAAAAAGATTTGAATTTATCTCTGATAACCTAAATAATCTCCTAACAGCATTGTTTTCCCTCACATTACTTGCTTGAGACACTAGGTTTTGTTGAGAGCTGCCTGGCCCTGTGGATTCCTGAAGTGGTATACCTTCCTTCTTTTGCAATAACAATATTATGGAGGGGACATATACACTGAACAATAGAATCAGCTTTTTCAGGTCCAACTTCTATGGCTTTCATTAAAATTCTCCACTTGCTTGTCATTATACCAAATGCACTCTTAATGACCTGTCTATATGTTGATAATTGTTCATTGTAAATTCTCTCATTTGGTCCTGTGCCCCTTTGGGGGTAAGGGTGCATCAAGAAAGTTTTCAAAGGATACTCCTCATCCACTACCACAACATGAGGCAATAATATGTCAGTACCTGGCAATTGTCTCTCAGATGCAACATTGAGGACACCATTTTGTTATTGCCTGGTATCATCCTTAAACATTGCTTTGACTCCAGTTCCATGCTTGAATGTTAATCTTTTCTGTGATCTTTCAGTGGCAAGACCCAGACCACTTATTCCATTGTCGTTTAGACAACAGATCTTTAATAACATCCATAATGTTGCACATCCGAGAATTACAGCCACACAGAAACTCATTACAGAACGTTTTGTTTGGCCATCGCACAGTGGGGCAAAAGAGCCTCAAAACTGGCATCAATTCAAATATTATTCGATGAATGTTCTAGGTTGCACAATTCTTTTAAGGGTATTTGGTAGACTTAACAAAGCAACTCCTAACCCTATTCCCACATATGGCACGGGCCTGAGTACCCATTTTGTCCCTGTGAATGGACACAAGCATGATATATTGGGAAGTGTTTTTGCACCCAGCTGCACAAACAAAACTGCAACTACACTACTCATTTGTCATTCATTTGCTGTTCAGGGGGTGAGCTCCTACACCCAGAAATTTGACCTCAACTACCTTTTACATAGTAGAGAGTGTTGCTCTTTTACCTGTCAATGCCATTTTACACCACACAGGACCTCAGTTTTACCTCTCATTCAAAGGTCGTTTTACACAACATAGGTGGCCGCTTGGGAACACTGCACTAGATACTGCTAATACCAATATAGTCATAATTGAAGCAAAGTGTCTGTGTAGACTGTGCATTACAACTAAGCACTGGATGGCTATAATGACCACTGTTGTTGAAGGGTCCTAAAACACCAACAAATGATTCAATTTATTGGGGCATTTTGCTCTCTGAAAGAAGCCAATCCACTTCAATCCAATATCGAACATGGAACCACTGGTGCAGTAAATCGAGCACATTACCTTATTTAATTGTGATTTATATAAAAACCCTACAAAATGGAATAAAATTCTCTCCAGCACATGGCTATATGACAAAAAGCAGGAAGCTAGTGAAGTCCACATGAGAAAATCTGGAAATTGCAAGGCCTGGTGATGGAAAATAAGGGTTAAATTGTTCCTTGATAACCTTCTACATTTGGAAAAGGCACAACGCCCTGTACCCTTCTACACCTGTAAATCAGCTAGAGCATGAAGCAGGAGGGTATACAGGGCCCAGTACAACCCCAGATTTCATCTCTTGGACACTTTCATTTTTTTGAATTTTTGCCAGGTTTCGTGCGATTTTACCCCACTGTGCATCGGTGAATAAAGTCGCCTGGCTATGGACAAAGTCATGCTTAGAGTGCCAGTAAAGCAAATAATCTATTCAGTACCACAAAGCTGCACACGTCTGACCTCAAGATTTGATAAGATCCACATAGATATCATCGGGCCATTACCTCCCTCTCAGGGCAATCAATATATTTTAACGTGTATTGATCGTTTCACACATTGGCCTGAAGCCATGCCGATTGCTGATTCTACAGCCTCAATGGTAGCATAAGCATTGCTACAACATTGGGTGGCCTGGTTTGGCATCCCATCTACTATTCCCATGGATAGAGGTCGCAAGTTCAACTCCCTCATGTTTAACAGCCTATGTGAAATTCTTGGCACTAAACATATCTAAACAACTGCATACCATCTAGCATCCACTGGCATGATAGAGCATTTCCATTGCCAGCTCAAGGCTGCTCTGAAGGCCACATGATCTGCTGCACTGGAGCATTAACCTGCCTATTATACTTCTTACACTTCATTGTGCAGTTAAAGAAGACCTTCAGGCCTCACCTGCCAAACTAGTATATGGTACAACATTACACCTACCCAGAGATATCTTCTTGCCAGAGTATACTGCTTTGACTAGGAGTGACTACCTGTGCATTATTACACAGACTGCCACAGCATGACCATTTTTTTGCAATCCCAATTTGGTACTGCAACCCATGTTTTTGTTCATGTATCGAAACATCCACTGTCCACACCTTACAACAGACCTTTCAAAATTCTTGCTAGGCATGACAAGTATTTTGCCTTACAAGTATTTTAACTTAATGGTCATACAGATAACATAACAATTGACCAGCTTAAGCCAGCTTTCCTATCCAATCTCGATCTTCCACTATCTCAACCGTCAGCATTGACAACCACACCTCTATCAATTGGACAAGACACCTCTGCATGCCATTCATCTGACAGCCTTTATCAGCCAATTGCAGATACTAATATACCTGCTCCACAGCTTGCTACCTTCCCTTTAGGTGTTACAACATGTTACCATGCTGATACCACTCATGTTCACTTTCTGTCATTGTAACTATTTTTCTTTCAGGGAGGTATTGTGGAGGTCTGCTACAAATTCTCCATGATGTTCATGCTGATGATTGCACATGATGTTGCATCATTGCCATGGCGTTGCACATGCTCTTGCCTGAAGAATTGGAATAATGTGCGTCATGGTGCAATGTCATGTATTTCCATTCGTTGCATTTTTAAATATTTAATTTAAAATAGATTTGGAATTCATTTTGAATTTTTGGAATGACTGTAGAAATGTTTAGTGGTTGAGCACTGGATTTTAGAATCAGAGTGCTATTTTCCTTTGTACAAGACAGACATGTCTTAGGCTGAGGCCATGGTGGAGTGGAGAGGAGTGAAGTAAAGATAGCAATTAGAATCGCTATCTAAACAAACGGTCACATTGCAATGGATGTGACCATAGTGGAGAGGGGAGGAAAGACGAGAGGAAAGAAGTGAAAAAAGCAGAGAGGTGGAAACAAAAAAGTTTGTTTCAGAGCACGTTTTCCATTGCTGAATTTGGCACGTATTCTTTTTGTAATACAGTGAAACCTCTCTAATTGGTACACCTGTGGGACGTAGCCAAAGTGTACCCATCAGAGGGGTGTACCCATAAGAGGGGTATGGGTATATAAATTAATCAAAACAATATATTGTTTTATAATGCGTTTCTTTAACTGCAAAAATGCATTGTATAATATAATATTTCACAAAAAGCTACCTTATTTGCTGCCTATGGCAGGGTCGGGTACCCATCTTGCCCATCTGAATAGATGCAAGGGTGATCTTTTGGACTGCGTTTTTCCACAGCCAGATGCACACTAAAGCTGCAACCCCTGTGCATATTTATTATAGGTCTACTGTTCTTTGAGGTATTCCACCGATGCCAGGTGGCAAGCTCCTACACCTGGAAATGTTGCCTCACCTATCCGTTGCATAGTAGAAAGTTCTTTTATGTATAAATGCCATTGAACGCCACATGGGACTATGGTTTTACGTCTAATCCAAAGGAAGGCACACTCAGGGCATCTCTCTTGCAGGAAAGAAGGCAACCTGCCTTGGTCCAGTATCGAACCTAGAACCACTGCTGAAGTTACCAAGCACCCTGCCCACTGCATCACCGAGGCAGGATGTACCCATTACAGAGGGGGTTTTCTGAAAATGGTGACATGTATTAGGTGTACCAATGGAGGGGTGTACTCGTTATAGAGGTGGTTTTCTGAAAAGTGGTGACATGTATGAAGTGTACCAACAGAGAGGTGTACCGTTAAGAGGGGTAGTAATAGCATTAATCCTATGGGTGAAAGATCGGTGCCTGAAAAATCTGTACCTATATATAGATATTTTCTAGTATTCTAAATTTCTGATGTTCTAAATTAACATTTTATTTGGGGCCTAATAGATGGCACCACAATATGAAAGCGTTTTTATTACCGCTCCACCATGGCCATACATTTCTCTGCTTCAATCGTTCCATATCGTGCCTCTTTCATCTCATTTCTCCTCTCAGCTCCACCATGGCCTCAGCCTTAGCTAGCTCTCTCATACAAACATAAAAGCAGTAGTAGGTGTTAGTTAAGTTGTTATCAGATTATCAGTGTTAATAAATGTTGTTAATCATTTTCCCAAACTTCAATTATTCATATTTCAAGTAACAGAAACAGAATAATTTACATGTCGATATTATTGAAGATTATTCTTATGAGTACAGGTTTCTCAGTACAATACAGATAATATTACAGTGAAACCTCTCTATTGGTCCACCATTGTAATCGGTCCACCTCATAGAAAGGTCCACTTTTTTAAAGCACGGAAAATGCTCTCATAGATGTGCAGTACTTTTTTAACCCTCTAATAGATCCACCCCTGACACCGGTCCAAGGTCCACTGTCCACAATGTGACTCAACCCTTTTAATGGCTCCAAATTTAAATTTAACCTAAAATTCTAGGGCCTGTTCTAGGGTATGAAAGGGGATCATTTCACTGTGAGTTTGCTATACAGTGAAACCACTCTATCGGCGAACCTCTGTAATTGGTCCACCCCCACAAAGTCCACTTTTTATCATCATCATCTCACTCTTATCCCACCTGCGACAGGGTCTGGTCTGTGGGTTCTTAACCACCACTCCTGCCAATCCCCCACCAAGTCACCTTCCACCCCTCACTCCTCCATGCCTCTTTCCACTACCTGTTTCTACGTCCGTTTTGGTCTTCCCCTACCCATGGTACTCCCACCAACCCACAGTCACATAATGGACCTAATAAGTTCCACCTACCCCCTGCCCATACCACCTCAGCTGATTCAAATCTTCTCTGTGATGTTTCCTACTTACATTCTCCCTTCATGTTTCGTCCTAGCTGCCCAACACTCTGAGCCACACTACTATTCTGTAAACTTTGCCTTTCAACTTTGTTGGGACCTGGCGGTTGCACAGGACTCCACTTGTCTGCCTCCGCTTCAGTCATCCTGCATTAATCTTCAGTCATCCTGCATTAATCTCCCCATTGCTCTGAAAAACGGATCCTAAATAATGAAACACTTGCACCACTGGTATCACCTCATCCGCACAGAAAATCTCACCTCTGTGCCCCTGGCCACTCCAATAGAAAGCTAGGTAGGCCTACTCTGTCTTCTTCATGTTCACCTTTAGGCCCCCTCTTTCCATTGCAGTTTTAATGTCTTGTAGGCCCTTTTGTGCATCTTCTTTGGACTCCTCAAGCTTTCCCACATTATCAGTGAATACCAGGCACTAAGGGGCCCATTCCCCGATTCCCGTCAGCAGTTCATCCATTACTAGAGTGAATACATACGGGCTAAGTGCTGACCCTTGATACACACCAACCTGCATGTTTAAGCATTCAGTATTTCCCCATGCTGTCCTCATACTAGCGATGGAACCATCATACTGTACATATTCTGCACTATCCTAATATGGCCTTCATCAACCCCTTTCTGTCTTAAAACGCTCCATACTACCTGTCTAGGGTTCACTTGTTTTAAAGAATGGAAAATTCCCTGGTATTTTGGTTAACCCCTCTAATCGGTCCACCCCTCTGATGGGTCAACTTTTGTAAATCCCCAGGAGTGGACCGATTAGAGAAGTTTCACTGTATTTATTCATCTGTACACTTTCCAACTACAACCAACTGCCTTCGGAATCAATTATTTTTGATTTAACATGCCACAATGCCGGGCCCCACAATGCCATTGGAGCCAAAAACCAGATGCCAAACAGTCATACTGCATCACCTCTTGAGGTACTTTTTACCTTTGGAAATTGCTCTCTTGCACTTCCACTACTCCCAGGACATTTCCCCTTTTGTAGGGCCTTGCATATCTTCAGTTTCTAAATAACCCTCTAGCTGCCCTGGTTCTGTCGACAGATTATTCATTCATCACACATCTGTGCACCACCCTGATCGCTTCTTTTTATGACGAAGTTTTTCTGCATCTGTGGAGATTTAAAGAGTTTCCCTTAAATGTCCCTGATCGTATCCCTACTCTGATACTCAGGTATCTTAGTTTAATAAATATTTCCCCTGTCATGCATCTTTTAAACTGTATAGTCCATACTTGGATTTTTCCTGCATGCTGGAATGTGCCGATTTTTAAATCTGGGCCTAACCTTATTATGAATTATCACTCTACTTCTATCTTGACCCCCTGTCCAAGGCCTTTGAGCGTGCCCTCTTTGACAGTGCCTTGCCTAGTCGGCAGCATCCCTAGCTGCCAATATAGTGCTAGGCCTGGCAATTCTGCTTCTCTTGCATCATCAGATATTTAAAGCACATCCCTCATGCTTTTGAAAATGTCAGAGCTTTCATACTCTACAAAACCGATGTATCTAAAGCATACAACACCATCCCTCATGACACATTAATTCAGGCGATTTTGGCAACTGGTCTCAATCCCTATCTTAGAAATGTTCTAGCCTCTTACCTGAAGGAAAGAGTCATCTCGTCACAAGATGACCCATCCCATACACTATCTTTGGGTCATGGTATTCCTCAGGGCTTCATACTTGGGCCTACATTGTATAATGTTGCTACTACCATGGTAGCTGAGATGTTGGCTGGCTTTCCTAAGTGGTTATATGCTGATGATAATAATTTTGGCCTCTCTTGCAAAGTGACTAACATTCTAAACACGATCCAACAACTGCTAGAAAGAGTGGCTGCTCTCCATAATTGGTACTCTGCAATTAATATGAGCCTTAATAAGGTAAAGACAGAACTCTGTGTTTTTGTGGTTGACAAGACTATCCCCATGGTGGCCCATGGGACCCCCTCAATTTTAGTCCCTGGCATCCATTTTGACAGTCATTTGACCTTTGTCAGCATATTTCTTCCCTATCTGCCCATCTAAATGCTTTATTATATTTTTTTTCTGTGGCTTAAGCCTACCTTATCACGTAAGGAGCCGATACTGTTGTTTAAAACCAAAGTGCTGCCCGTTATGGCCTATGCATGGACTATTTATTATTCTACTTCCTCCAAGGCTCTCCTTCTGACGAATTTTAGATTACATCCGTTTACTAGCATTATCACTGTATCAGCCTTACCTGCCTTCTGGCCTTCAATTACTTAATGGTAATTTACCAGTTAGTGGAACTTCACTCAGCCTTACAGTTTACGGCTCACTCCTTCCACGATATCACTGGCCATTTCCAATCAGGCCCAGAGCTTACGTCTACACATCGCTTCAAATTCAAAACTACTGGGCCCATGTTGACTGCCCTCAACATGTTTTTCCCTTGCAATAACTTGGTGGCATGGAATTCACTCCCATTGCCTGTTCCTGGAAAACTCTTCTCTTGCATTCATCTGAAGTGTTGCAAATTTTGCTTGCACATCAATAAGTTGATATATATTGCAGTTTTTTTATGCTCAGCAGTCCTTTTTGATTCTTTGGCCCACTTGAGGTGTTGTAAATTGTTTGTGACCCCCATTTGTTTGTATGTATCTGGTGTGTGGTATTTGTATAGTGCCCAATGGGTGGTAACAATTAAATAAATAAATACATATATTTGAATTTGATAATATTCCACCATCACCTTCTTTATCAAAGGCCCCAACATCAATGGCTATAAACAAATAGTCAGGACCTGCAACACCTTGTAGTGTGGAGAGCAATTATATCCCCTATGATTTTTCGTTTATTTTATTTGCATTGATCACAAATAGTCGTTGCACTCAAAGGAATCATAAATCCGAATAAACACCTCATGCAAACACTAACACTTTACTGTAACTTGTATCATTAATATAATATTAATATTTATTATCATGAAAATTAAAAAGGGTTTACTAAGACTATTACTATTTGATAGGAGTGAAATCTAATATGTCTGTCTAGTTCGCTATCAGAAGAGCAACTGGTTTATTTTTAATTTCCAAATTTCAAATTTATAAAATCGTTCGTAATACGATTTTGAATTTGAAATTACAAATATTCAAATATATGGGACGCGTGCATAATGCGTCATCTAGCTAATGAACATGACGTGTTGCATCAACCACCACAGTAGTACAATTGAAAAAAGCTGTTGATAATTATAAAACATGCTGCCTGAGTGTTGAGGAGCTTTAATACGAATATGTTGTCCATCAATGCAACCTATGCAATTTGGAAACTTCCACCTCCTCCAGAACCCATTGGTGATATTCTCCATTTCTTCATTAGATGGAAATTTTATATACATCTCTAGCAAATTTCTCCATATCACCATATCATCACTGTGTTTTCAGCTTCTCTGAATGAAAATCCAAGTGTCCTGAAGGATGAACCAATGGCTAAGGATCTGTAACAAACATATTGCAATTTTATTTTAGCCCAAGAAGTGAAGAAAAAATGTAGAGCTCTAATGAATATTTCAGAAGAGAGGTCAAGAAATATACTTCTAATAGAACTGGTGATGCAGCAAAAGATTACATCTGTAAGTGGCCCTATGATAATCAGTTGTTGTCCCTAAAAGATAAGATGACTCCCCAAGATTTGAAAGGTAACATTCCTCCTGGTGAAATAGATAATGATTTACAACAAGTTGAGGCCCCATTTGATATGACCTTAGAGAGCTCTGATGAAAACACACCTAAAACCTCATCACAACTGCCATCTGCATCATCATCACCCTCTGCATGTGTTTTCAAGTCACCACTGAAAAGAAAAACTACTCAGAATTAAAGAAGAAAACCTTAAATGGTTCAAGGAAAACAGTTTTTGATGAGTTTGCTACCTTTTTTTAAAAAAGGTAGCAAACTTGCTGCAAGTACTAATTAATGAGCAAACCACCCCTGAGCATTCAGCACCAACAACCCCTCCACATTTCAATATGACCACCCCTCAACATTCCAGGCCAAAAATACCCAGTATTTTAAGCCATCTAGCAGCTTGTCATCAAATGATCCACTATGCTGTCAAAGTGACTGCTGCAGTGTGCAGTTAGATTCAAGCTACATAGATGGTGATGATGTTAACCAATCACCAAAAAAATATCTAGTGACAATCCATTTACTACCATCAACCAAAATCAGCAGAATTTATATTTTGAACATTGATTTTAACTTGTTCTATGTTGATTTTTATTAACTTTAAAAGATGTAGTTACTTTTGCTTGTACCAGTGTTTCTGTTCTTCATTTGTGAATAAAAAGTAAAAACTTTCATAAAATTGATTACTGCTCAACTCAATGTCACAGCCAAACATCCTCCAGGAGATATCACCTAGCAAAAATTATTGTATTGAGTGAGATCACACCTTACATGATTGAGAATATAGTTAAATGTTTCTGAACTCATGCAAAAATAGTTGAAGAGTGTGGTGGGATCACTTTCCAAAGCATTCATCGAATGGTGAAATTCACCAAGTTCTCTCTTGAGGTATAATTCTCTAACCCATGCTTTCCTTCTTTGTTTTCTTTGGTGTCACTTCATCAGCAGGCTGCTATCAGTCAGGTATAGTAAACTATTCATTTTGTAATTATATGAGAAATG
>JAAFCE010007744.1:20760872-20810118 GCA_013389805.1 Trigoniulus corallinus
AAAATAATTTGGAAACATGCTGTAAAAATTCTATATTACCCAAGAAGACAAGACATCATCATCACCATAACCTTATCTCACCTATGACAGGGTCGGATCTGCAGGGTCTAGTCCTCCACTTCTGTTTATCTCCCACCAGGTCCCCATCCACCACAGACACTACCAAATCCTTATGGACATCCTGCTCCCATTTATGCCTTAGTAACCAGTGTTTCTGACCAGCCAACCATGTTGGTACTAACTTGGGTTGCATTGCTTAACCAGAAATAAAATATGCTAATTACTTAGGAGACCTGCCAGCTTCCCTAGATAGGTAAAGAAAACATCAGATAACAGGTACTCAAAGGTTGGTTAAGTTTGGAGAAAGTGGTACATGTGTAGACACAATTTGTAGGCCTGGGGTCTGCCAAGACCCCACCTTGTGGACGGGAGGTTAATTTTTATTACCACGAGGTATCTAGGAAGGTGCAACACAAAAGGAGTTATTTGATTTTCTCTTCACTGAACATCTCCTTTCTCGTGCTAATACTGTCTTTGCAATAAATTAAATGAGACATAACATTAAATACAGGGTACCAAATTTACCAGAAGATGATTTGAAAAATAAAATCTCCCTATTTTCCAACAAGGTTCTGGCAGTGACAAAGAGTATGTGGATTCATCAGGCAGTGAATCAGATCATTGATGTTGTGTAAGGTTCCCCAACTTCAATGTACTAATTGGAAACTTGAAAAAACATTGTATTCAGAATTATAAAATTATATTTTGTTCAAAATTTAGAACTACACTTCATGTTAAGCTTACTTCATTGCACTATTACACATGTCCCGCTATGATTTTCAATTAGTGGCAATGTGTAAAGAAGGGTTAATATTAGCTTTTTCTTGCTTGGCATACAATTTCAGTCTTCATAAAGCAACTTTGCTTTACTTACATTGTCCATTTTGTTTTTCCTGAACTTTTATTTCAGTAGCTGCAATCTTTGCCAACATTCCTCAATGCCATAGGTATTAGCAATATGACTTGCTGAGCATGACTAAAACTGACCAAAAATTACTAACAAAACATTAAAGCATTAATACATTAATACTTAATTTTTAAAAAAAAAACATCTAGAAAAATTACAACTTCAAAAAATATTTGCACTTCTCATTTTCTTCACTTATCTTCTTCAAATTTCCTATCTAACATTATTTCCATTATTGACTTTTAACCCAATATTCATTAATTCATTAGCAATTACTAATGCAAAGTATTTTACATTATAACTGAATTATCAGTCACTACCATAGGCAATAACTCTACTAGTTATCTCTATAAATCCAAACATTAAATGTGGTAGAGTTAACTTAAAAAAGCAAGATCCTTCTTGCAAAACGTTGGTGCCTACCTATAGAGAAAGAACTTTTTTATCAGGTGCAAACCTCATTATGGACCTTTCACCAACCAGCCACTCAGAAGAGGAAGGAAGGACAACTCACCAAGGACAATGGATAAAGTTAAGTTGTTGTAATTTAATAATTTCTCTTAGCTGGACTTGATAGTGCAGTCCTATTTTACATTTTAGATACAGTATATGTAAAACATCACCATCATCATTATCATCATCATACTGTCCTCATTAACTCCTGATGATGAAAATAATACATATATTTGTTGAAGTACACCAAAAAAACGTCATTGCTTCATGGGCATGCTTGCATCATTGCGATATCACATAACATCAAACTGTAGCTGTGACAAGCACAAGGTGTAAAAAATGCCTTTGGATTTCGTTGTAAGAAATGAGCCTGTACACTAGGGTCATGCAAGAAGTCTCGAAAAAGGAAACATGTTCGGGCTCACTTGCTCTCGGTGTAACAAGCAAGTTAGCATAGCATTTTTTAAGTAACCGAGCCGAGAGCGAGTCTCGGCTCACATTGTGGGTGAGAATGTGAGTAAGAGTCATTAGCTAAATATGTTTAATTCAATCATACTTTTATAATTATTTTGTTTTTCTCAATAAACTCAATACGAGAGCAGCCGAGCCCGAGCCTCACTTTTTGTTAATTGGTAATAAAGGTCGAGATCGGTCGCTAGGTGGTGCATGACTGCAGTCACACGCTGTTGCATGCTCCCGATTTTTTTGGCAATTTCTAAAGCCTTTTCAGGAATATTTCTTCAAAATCAACTTACCTTCTAAGAGAAGATAAAAAAGATCCAGGGAACGGTAAGGCCAAGGATTGTGGCACCAGGATCGTTGTGGCGGAGCAGCACTGAAGGTTGGGCATTAAGCCTAACCTCGTGGCTGTTCCTAGCGCTCTTGTCACGCTCCAGTGTGGCGTGGGCGTCGTCTGCACAGACGACCACCATGCTCGATGTGGTGTAAGGTGCCAACTTCACTTGGCAAAAAGTTTTTCTATATGTATATATATATTTATCTATTTCAGGTTAATTTTATTTAATATTAGTATTGATAGTACTAGGCAATAGTATTGGTGTTAGTTGTACTGGCATGTTTTCTAGTATATAGAAATAATATTTAAAATATCTTTTACATGGCTGCATGGTGTGTTTAAATGGCAGCCTGCAGTGTCACAGGGGTCGGGACCTCGGTCCCTGTGGCTAACAGTGCGTCGAGTGTCCTCCATGGGGTAGGCCGGCATCCCCCCCATGGCAAGCAGCGTCAATGTTCCTGCAGGTTCTCGATGCCTGGCTGGGGTGGCCCCAGTCAGAACATGTACCAACAAAAGAGCTAGGCTTTGGTTGGGCACATGGAATGTGGGGACCCTTACTGGTAAAACAGGGGAGTTGGTGAATACCCTAAAGCATAGGAGGATCCAGGTAGCCTTTTTACAGGAAACGCGATGGAAGGGAAATAGATCAAGGGCCCTGGGGGAGGGTTACAAGCTTATATATTCAGCTAGCAAAGAGGGACAAAATGGGGTGGGCATAGTATTAGATAGGGAGCTGCATACAGGAGTCACCCTGGTTAAGCGAGTAAATAGCAGGCTATTGTTAGTTACAGTGATGTGGCAAGGAGTTGTACTCCACCTTATCAGTGCCTATGCTCCTCAGGCAGGTCTGGATGAGCCCCCAAAGGTGGGCTTCTGGACAGATTTTGAGGACTTGGTGCACTCACTAAAGGCTGAGGTAGGGAAGCTCCGTGGGAATGAGCACTTAGTTATTGGTGGGGACTTTAATGGTCATGTAGGCAAGGATAACCAGGGTTTATGAGGTGGTCCATGGGGATGGGTTTATGGCACAGCTAGCTTAGATGGGCAGCGCATCCTTGACACAGCAAATGCACTCGGACTTGCACTGACAAACACATGGTTTAGGAAGAGGGACAAGCACCTAATTACTTTCCAGTCACCCCAAGGAATGTCACAGATAGATTTCTTCATGGTTAGAGGACAGCATAGATCTGAGGTTCGTGATTGCTGGGCTCTCCCCAGTGAACATTTCCAAAAAGAAAGTGGTCATAGACTCCTCATGCTAGAAATCCAAGTGAAGGCAGCAGGCAAGGCATATTCATGGAAAGGGGAGCAGGTCATCAGGTGGTGGAAACTGCCCACCAAAACAGAGGACTTTGACTTTGAGGACTTTGATAGAATGCCATCTGAATGGCGTGAGAGTTGGATAGTGCCACTCTTCAAGGGCAAAGGGGACGTCCAAGGTTGTGGTAACTATAGAGGTATAAAGCTTATGAGCCACTCCATGAAACTCTGGGAGAGAGTAATGGAATGTCGCCTCAGGGACAGAACCAGTGTCCAGGGAAATCAGTTTGGATTCATGCCAAGGAAGGTCCACAATGAAGCCAATCTTCATCCTGAGACAGATGATAGAGAAGTACAGGGCTGCTAAGAAAGAACTCCACGCCATCTTTATCGACCTGGAGAAGGCCTATGACAGTGTCCCATGCAGGTCGTTTGGGAGGTATTACGGAAAAGGGGGGTAGAAGAAGGGCTTATCCGAATAGTTCAGGATATGTATGAAGGCTCCAAAGCCAGGGTAAGGACACCTTGGGGGTATACCGGGAGCTTCCCAGTGAAAGTTGGGGTGCACCAAGGTTCAGCACTTAGTCCCTACTTGTTCATACTGGTTTTGGATGAACTGCTGACGGGAGTAGGCGAATGGGCCCCTCAGAGCTTAGTATTTGCCGATGACATTGGAAAAGTCAGTGACAGCAGAGAACAGATAGAGAAGGGACTAAACGACATAAGAGGGGCGATAGAAAAGGGAGGGCTAAAGATAAACATGAACAAGACAGAGTATTTAGCTTTCAGTTGGGAAGGTCAGGCAAATAACGGTGACGTCCGTTCAAGGGGTGAACTGGTGAGAAAGGTGCAAGAGGTAAGGTACTTAGGATCTACTTTCCAAAGCAATGGGGAGATAGACGCTGATGTGACCCATAGAATCAATGGAGGTTGGCAGAAGTGGAGACAGGCAAGTGGGGTCCTATGTGATAGGTGGGTCCCAATCAAGTTGAAAGGGAAGTTCTACAGGGCAGTGGTTAGGCCAGCTATGCTATACGGGTCGGAGTGTTGCAAATGCTGCGGTATATGAGTGGCGTGTCGAGAGCAGATAGAATTAGGAACGAGTATGTCAGAGGCAGCCTGGGGGTGGTAGACATCGCCCTAAAGATGAGGGAGAGTAGACTAAGATGGTATGGACACGTGATGAGAAGAGCAGACGAGGACCTGGTTAGGGCTATTCCAGAACTGCAGGTGGTGGGTAGTACCCGGGGCAGGGGGAGACCGAAGCTGACGTGGGAGCAGGTTGTCCGAAAGGATATGGCATTGTGTGGAGTGGACGGCGGCCTGGTGGGTGATAGACGGGAGTGGGGGGCCAGAACCGGCAGACCCGACCCTGCCTCAGGCGGTATGAGGGTATGATGATGATGATGATGATGGTAATAAGGGTCGAGCGGGACTTATTCACAAAAATTCCCCAAGCGAGAGTATTCCTGAAACCCTTACTACGCTATGAGCAAGCGAACTAAGAGCATACGTTCATTTTGAAATATGCACAACTACTGTACATCTTACTCACGTCCCTTCATAGTTGCATCATTATCATAGCCTTGGGCCATGAATATCTGAAACACCTAATCCTAACGATTTTATTAAGACATTAAGCAGGTATTTTCCAGTACTTTCTTCACAATGTAGAAAAGTTATAAAATTTTCCTTAATTCAGAATCATCTGTCTGTCTGTCTGCTTTGTTTTCATATCTACAGTAATTGTCAATGACATCTGTTCTGGGTAGCTGTGGTCTGGTGGGCAATCCAGATCCCAGAGTAGACAGATTGCTACCAAAAAATTTTGCAACAAAACCAGAATATTCTGTCCTTTGCTAAAGAGTAAACAAGTCATTTTCAGTGAACAATTTCTCCATTTGGCATATGTCTCTTCCAGTAATCTTTAAAAAATTTCCAGTTATTCATATCTGCTGGAAAGTCAATTTCTGCTCTTTCTCTTGGTCCTCTGCAAACAATTTCAGCATGACTGCTTTCACCCAAACACTTTGGCCATGTTGCTGGATCATACAGATTAATATTAACAACCAATTCAGTGTTCCCAGGGACTTCAATGTCTGCTAACTGTATGGTATCAACAACACAAACAGCACAATTTTCGACATTGCATATGTTCTTTTCAGAAGTGGAAACAATGACAACATCAATTTACAATTTACAGCAAAATTCATGGAAGGATACTAAGTATCAGTTCCTTTCCTATTGAAGACAAAATGCAAATGCAAAAAAATGAAATTTTCATTTCAACCAATTAACATTTTGCGTTTAACTTGCAGCAATCTTTGCACTTACATATGGCACCACTCTTTTGCTTCAGGTTCTGATCTTCCTTAAATACTGATGACTATGTAACAGGTATGATGACGAAGTAACGATTTTACTAAGAAGGGGACAAAAAGACTCTCCAACATAATTTACAGGTGTAACAGGTACTGATGACGATGTAATGGGTACTGATGATGATGTAACAATTTTACTAAGAAGGGGACAAAAAGACTGCCCAACATAATTTACAATTAAATTTAAAGCAAATTAAAAGTCTGGGTAGTCCAATATGCAACAATGGTCCAATAGAAGCAATAGACCAATAGGTTAAAATTTCCTTCATGTCCTCTTTTCTGCATTATTTGTTGCTTGCGATAATGTGAATCTGTGTTTTTAGATAACGGTTTGGGACCTTTATTAACACCAATACATGATGGTGAATAACGATGAGAAGAGATGACCCAGTGGGTAAGCATGTCAGATAAAGGCTGCAACACACTATCCAACCTGTTTGGCCAACCTCCCAACCAACTCAACAAATTGTGTTTGTTTGTTTGTTGGAGTTTAAGGTCCCGTCAACTACAAGGTCATTAGAGACCCGTCACTTAGCAGTACCCAGCTTTCCCGAGTGACCACGTTGTAGATGCTGTGATAGCAGCAAAAGGTGGACCAACAAGATATTAAAATATGTTTATGAGGAGTATATTCGTCACGACAGAAAGGTAAAATTTTGTGTTATGATGAATATATTCGTCATGAAAGAAAGGTAAAATTTTGTGTTATGATGAATATATTCGTCATGTATTTTTGGCAGTGAATTTTGCAAGTTTAGTTATAAGTAAAATATATTCATAAACTGCATGAAGTTTGGAATATTTTGAGGTCATGTCAAAATCAAAAGGAACTAATAAAAGATTATAACTAATTATTATAGAAAAATCATATGGCATGTATTAGTCTTTGAAAATGTATCCTTGTATTTTATTAGTCATCATGGAGTAAATAATGGTTTCAGATATTGTGTAAAGCTAGACTATGCAGTAGGTGGCATGCCTGGTAATAAAAATGGGATGAGGATCCTTTAGTTCCCCATTTGCCTGTATTCAAGAGGCAGATCATTTTTATGGCTCATGTGTGGGGTTCAAGATTTAGTGATCATCCAATTAGGGTTGTGGGCTATTAACCTGCCCTTATATTTCCCATGCAACTTATTCTGGATAATTTATTTTATTCTGGATATTTATTTTTAATAATTTTAAGTTAATAAAATGACCATTCTGCAGAAGCTACAGATACTGGTAATGACAAAAGAATTCAAAGAGCAATTGTAAAATTGGGATAAACTGCAATTAAGTCATTGTATAAATATATTGGATTATCTGATGGATATCGCTTTTTTTTTTTTTAAATTAGAAATAAATGGCTGACAGTGCAGTATTTCTTCACATAAATCACTTGCATCAATATCTGAGTGATTATTATGTGTCAGTTTTTGATGTGAACGTTTACAAAAAGATAATAGATATTCTCTATTTGTGGAACAATTTAATAATAAATACAAAATAATTAAATGACCTCATAAAGTAAATCATTCCTGCAAAGATTCTAATGTTTGATCAAGTAAGCTGAGAAAAATTTTTTACTTTAAATGACATTTCAGGATCTACTATATTTTCATTCTCATGTTCATACTCAAATTGTGTTGTCTTTTTACATCACCTTAGTGGTCTATTATTACAACATACAAATCCTGCATCAAATTTTGCTGGAGTTGTCCTTGAGCTTTCTACAATTTGTTTAAAATCTTCATCGGACTTATAATCATTCAAAAATTGCTTTAAATCATTCATTGCATCTAAAGCAAGTTGTATATTTATAGATGAAGATTGCAGTATTTTGCTAACAAAATTCACCTTAATTAAAATATAATGCCAAATCTGATGCTACAAAGCAATGTAATCCGAATAATCGAATATTCGATATCCAGATATATTCGGCCTGTTTGCAAGTATTTGATATTCAAATATTTTAGAAATTATTCGAATAACATTTGGAAAACTTTTAGGGTCATTTGTAACTAAATATTTTGCAAATGTCAACATTATAGGATAAATTCAGCAGTTAGTACAGTCGATAATTTGATGCACAGAAATATTATTGACTTATTCATGCATGTGTTAGGGGCTATCCACTAATTGCTTGTATAAATTAAGTTCTCAACAAATATGGGATATTTTAGTTTTTACTTCCACCTACCCACTGGGTGATCCTTTGACTACCAACAAAACAAAATAAGTGTACTTCATCAAGTGTACTCCATCACTGAAATATCAAGGAACATTAAAATTGGGTTATCCTAATTTTTCAGGTAAGTGATACATAATAGATATCATCACTATACCTGTATCCCACCTGTAGCAGGGTCGGGTCTGCAGGTTCTAGTCCCACACGCTACCATATAGTTACGAGCAAGCTGTTCTCACATCTCCCCCTGCCCCAAGTTCTTCCAACCACCTGCATTCCTGTAATAGACCTAACGAGCACCTCCTCCTCTCTTCTCATTACATGTGCATACCACCTCAATCTACTCTCCTTCATTTTACCACATCCTCACTCGTTCCACAATCACTCGTTCCTAATTTTATCAGCTCTTGACATCCCATTCATGGACCACAGCGTTTGCATCTCAGCTACTTGCATTCTAATTTTTACATGGCTCTTCCTCACTGCGCAACACTCTGCTCCATATAGCATAGCAGGCCTAACCACTGCCTTATAAAACATCCTTTTCAACTTTATTAGTTATAGTTTGAGACACTTAATGCTTTTTTTCATTTTTTTTATTTCTTGCAAGATGTTGCCAGTCATTGAGTCCATTAATTAGCTTATCATGTTTGGAATTACAAAGGTCAAAAAGCTTGCAGCAAAAGCAATAAACTGCATTTCTTGAAACTGAATAAATTAATCAATTACTGTTGTATGCTTCACCATTTCTTAAATGCTTTTTATAATATGAACATGAAAATTTTTGTCCAATAATGTCACAGGGAAACCCAAACTCTTTAATTTGTTTGGGACCCATTTCTAAAATGACTTTTTTTGCAGTGTGAGAAATTATTTCTGGTCAACATTCTAGGATCATCAATGTTAATCACACTTATTGCACTTTCTGCATGTTCTTCACCACTTTCTGCATATTCTTCACCACTTTCATTACTTTCACTGGAATTTATTTCTAAATGACTAATCACATTACAGATATCTTTACTGCAATTATGAACCATCTAAAAGTTACTCTTCATTACTCCTTTAGTAAAGAACTGAATAATCCTGGAAGAATTCTACAACCATCAAAATAACTTACTTGATCTGTGTTTTTCTGATAGCAGCTGTGAAGAGTCTTCTTGCCCACTTTTATCTCATGTAGACTCTTACAGCCCACCATTACTTTTTAAGACAGACCTACCAGTGTGACCTGTAGCAGCTCCTTACTGCCCCAACTCAAGTTGGAGGTTTGGGAATTATATCAGGCTTTACAAGCATCTGGCCTCTATTGATTGGGATGAGGCTTTTCAGAGTGGCACAGCATTGCAAGTGGTTTATAAATTCTATGCTGCTCTATCTAACACCTGCCATAAGTTTGTACCAATACAAATTCAGCAACAAACCTCTTACAAACTTCCCTTCTGGTTCAGTAAGGAGCTCTGCCGAACTCTCCAAAAGAAGCATAAGGCTCTCACTCACAATAAAAGGAAGGCCTCAACCCAACGATATCCGATTTATGCAAATTATCATCGCCAGGTCAAAGCACTCATCGCACAGGATCGCCAGCAGTTTTTGTCTTCTTTAATGGACAATATCCACTCTCCGGCAAAATTTTGGAAAACCTATAAGCACTATGTGCCTCCTGAACAACAGCTGATCACTTTAAAGGTAGGTCAGAATTATATCACCAATCTAAATGAAATTTGCAAAACTTTTATCAATACCTTTCAATTATCTTCTAATATAGCTACATCTTTAGATCCTAGTTCCTACCCTTATCCTCTCTCCTTGTCCCTAGATTCCCTACATAATCCAACTATCACATTGGCTGAAGTATTATGGGCAATTAAGAGATTAAAGCCAACGTTTTCAACTGGCCTGGATATTTTTCCACCAATCATGATCAAAGCATACCAACATCTGCTTGCCCCAGTGCTGGCAAGACTAATCTCCCTATGTCTGATGGCCTCTGAGGTCCCTCCAATTTGGAAGACGGCCTATCTGTCCCCATATTTAAGTCTGGTTCTCACTGCAATCATGCCAAATATCACCCAATTGCCCTCACTGCCCCAACAGCAAAAATATTCAAAAGGATCCTGAATTGCAAGATTATAAAAAGGAGTAGGCCTTTTTAGCCCTCCAGCAGCATGGGTTCATTACAGGCAGCTGCTGCTGTTACACCTTCAAGCAACACAATAGGCTTATTTGCAAAATTGTCAATATGCCTCCCTTAATGGACACCTCTCAAAAGTGGGCACTTCTCTATAGTGGTACATTACACTATGTCCCAAAATTGCTTCCATAGAAAACCCATTGAAAAAATCCTCCAAATAGTGGACCCTCCTTATATTGGACATGGACAGTGAAAAGTATGTTTGTTTGTACAACTTATCTCCCTATAATGGACAAATTAAAAAAACACCCTGATTGCTGGTGAACAGTTCTGTACCATAAATATTGCTTTTGAGACAATTAGGCCCTTTGTCCACCCAGTGCAACTGAACCCCACGTTTACAACAGTTGGGTGAGTTTCATTGCACATCCCTTCATCCTACAAATGTAACTTGAGAAAGCTTCAAATAGTGTAAATTTTGCATTCATCCCTTCGCTCTTTGACAAAGGAAGTCTTTGTTTGTAATTTTTTAAATAACCATTGCCCAAGCAACTGACATGCCAGTTGCCAGTTGCTTGCAAGTTGCATAGCAGTCATATAAGTGGACAACAAACTACACAATAGCAAGAGTCTGAGACTCTGAATAGACTCCCATGCAGAGCTGACATGATATTTTATTAACCCTAGAGTGGTCAACGCTGTGTTCTACAGCTTAACTTAAAGGTAATTGGGGTTAATCAGACCCCTGTTGACCGTTCTAGGGTTAAGTTGGATTGCAATTGCATTGAGGTGGTGGATGAAGTGCCTTAGTGTATACAGTACAGTGCTAGAGTGTGATTCATTAAATTTTAGTAAGTCTTGTGTACACATTAAAGAGTAAGGATATTTGGTTGTTAATTAAAAGTTGTGCTTGTATCATCAGCATTCAGTGAGAGATTTTGACCTCACAATGTCAAGCAGAAAGCGTCTCCGTATTAATGAAAAGATGGATGTAATAAAGACAGTTGAAGAAAGAAAACTAAGTGTAAGAGCTGCAGCAAAAGAATTTGGAATTGGAAAAAGCCAAGTCAGCGCTATTTTTAAGGATAAAATTAATATCCAGAAGCTATGGAGAGATCATGGAAATTGTGCATCCAAGAGAAAGTTCCCAAAACACAGAATCAAGCCATTGACCTTGCAGTTTTTGAGTGGTTTTGTCGTGCAAAGGCGTTGCCTATATCAGGACCTATCATACAAGAGAAAGCACTACAGATTGCTGAACAACTTAGTCTGAGTGATTTCAAGGCTTCAAATGGTTGGCTTGAAAAGTTTAAAAATAGGCATCAGATAACCTATAGCAGTGTTTGTGGTGAGGCTGCTGCTACAGATCGATCTGTTATTGATGAATGGAATGGCAAGCTACAACAACTGTGTCAGGGGTATGATGAAAAACATGGGAGCGGCGAGTTGCGTTGGACACACCAGTTCTCGTCTGATCACTGAAGTTAAGCAACGCAAGCCCAGTTAGTACTGACATGGGTGGTCGCTCGGGAAAGCTGGGTACTGCTAATACCCAATAATCGTCGCATTAGTGTAGTGTCTGTGCAGTATATGCATTAGAACTATACAGTGGACGGGTCTCTAATGACCTCGTAGTTGACGGGACCTTAAACTCCAACAAACAACAAAAAAAAAAAATGAAAAACATCTTCAATTGTGATGAAACTGCACTCTTTTTTATTGCACTTCCAAACAAAACAATGTCCCTTAAGAGTGACCAATGTGCAGTGTAAAATCTTCTAAAGAGAGATTAACTGTTATGCTTTGTGTTAACATGTGTGGTGAATTTGAGGAACCAGTGGTTATTGGCAAAGCAGTTAAGCCAAGATGTTTCAAAGGTGTTGATATTAAATGCCTTGGTGTTGAATGGTATGCCAACAGGAAGGCATGGAGGGCCCTAATGACCTTTGTAGTTGATGGGCCCTAAAGCACCAACAAACAACAAAAAAAGGAAGGCATGGATGAATCACATCATGACAGACTGGCTTCAAAATTTTGATCATCGCATGGAGGCCAAAAAAAGGCCTGTTATCCTCTTTCTTGACAATGCATCCTCCCATGTCTCCATACCCCTTAAGAACATAAAATTGTTGTTTCTCCCTCCTCATACTACTGCAGCGTGCCAACCTCTTGATCAGGGCATAATCAAAAATTTTAAAGTACTGTACAGGCAGCACTTACTTCAGAGTATGCTTTCCAGTATGGATGTTTCTCAATGTGCTGCAGACATGATAAGTTCAGTAAATGTGTTGGATGCAGTTATGTAGATAAAAGCCTCAATTAAATCCATCTCAGCAGAAACAGTTAAGAATTGCTTTAAGAAATCAGGGTTTCCATTCAATGCAATGCAGAAATTGGTAGTGCATCACACATGGATGCTGATGAAGCATCCATGAAGCATCCATGCTTTCCATCCCAAGATTATGGATGCCTTGAAGAAGATGCTCCAACAGAAGATCTCTCTATTGAAATTTCAGATGTGCCAAATTCCAGATGAAGATGAAACTCCTGATAAACTGTCTGCTGAAACCAATGAAATGCATTTTGCTCTGCTGAAGCCTTAAAGAGAGCAAGAGAGCTGAAAACCTTTTTTCTTTGCAGCAACAAGATGCCAATGGTGTCCAACTTTGTGCAGAAATAGAAATGCATCTTGAAAAAAATATGGGATCTAACAAAAAAAATTCAGAAAAATATGACAGATGTTTTTACAACATAAAACGTGGTTTACAACATAAATGGCATGCAGTATGTATAACTTGACAGTACTATTATGCTTGTCCAAGGTAAATTGTGGTTTATTGAAAATAAAGTACTGTGTATTAAAGTAACTCATTAATTACTTCTTTTCCCAATAGTGGACACCTCCCTATAATGGGCAGATATTGATTCCCCAAGGGTGTCCATTATTGGGAGGTTTCACTGTATTTGGACTTGTCAAAAGCGTTTGACACGATTAATATCCCTCTACTATTGTGGAAATTGTAGTGCTATGGATTGTCCCCTTTATTATGTGTTTTTTTTGAGTAGTTATTTAACAGGTCGAACCAATTATATGAAGATCAGTAACTTCATTAGTAGCTCTGGCTTTTCTCCATCCACTGGTGTTCTGCAGGGCAGCACTTTGAGTCCTCTATTATTCCCACTCTACATTAATGACCTGTTTCTTCTTCCACTGCCTAACCAAATTTTACTCACCTTCACAGATGACACTAAGTTATCACATTGTGTGAGAAATGCAACAGATGCAACACAATTGCAAGCCAGATTTTCAATAATTGAGACTTGGCTTAAGGTCAATCACCTCTCCTTAAACTCCACTAAAACATATATCATGACCTTTTCCTGATTGTGTTCCACTATTGCATCAAACTATACATTTCCCAATGGCTCTCCTACTTATGCTACCAATGTGGTGAAGGACTTGGGGGTCTACTGGAACCATAAATTGACTTTCCATGCACAACTAACTCATTTATATTATGCTTTGAAACAGGGCTCCACGGCAATTAAAGGCTTTGGAGATATTCACAGATGTCCCTTGCTGTGCAAGCACCTTTTTACAGTGGTGATCCACCTCAAGCTTTTATATTGCCTGAATGTCTATGCAACATCTGCCCCATCCATACACTATTGCCAACAATCAATCCATGACAGAAACACTTCCTTCTTTATTACTGATGTGGCAAACCCTATGCTCTCATTAACTCCCTTAAAGAACAATAGGGCCTTTTCTAGGTCCCCTTGGCTTCTTCCACTTGTTTTTGATAAAAGCAAGTCCATGGCACACTGCCCTTTGAACTTACCATTAAGCTAACTCCCCAAAAATTATTACATCATATTTTCAGTAACAATCATCAGTGTCATCATCGACTTATTCTACACAGGTTATGTTTTCACCTCTGTGTAGATCCCTGTTGTTGGTGGGATTCTCTGGGTGATCATAATTGGGAAACCTGGTAAACAGATCAGTATGGATAGTCAGCCCTGGATTTGTCTTATTTACCCTATTCACATCTTGTTGTATATGTCATCCTCTGTCTTAAGTTAATTGCTCCAGCTGAGGTGGTATTAACCCTAATGTCACACACTGACATTGCACACTGAATTAGTTTTAACAAGAATACTGAGTATTATATTAGCACATCCTGTATGACTTAAACTTGCACACCAATTTATTCAAAAATATTTATTGTAGGTAAAACAGATCATGTTTTATATAAGGGCCAGCTGCAAAAATTGCATAGGGTCCTAAGGTCAGTTTTCTAGCCCGACACAATTGAAGAGATCCACCATCCTCCAGTTACCTAAGATTGTATTACCACTCAATTAATTTCATTTAATTATTGAACTTTTGCCCCTTGCCCATTTAGATAAACCAACTACAATGAAACCTCTCTATCAGTCCACCCTCCCACAAAGGTCCACTTTATAAACAATTGAAGATTTCCTGATACATGTGTTGTATTTGGCTGAACCCCCCAATTGGTCCACCCCTCTGATGCATCCACTTTTGTATATCCCCAGGGGTGGACTAATTAGAGAAGTTTCACTGTAAGGTATACACAGAATGCAGAATAAAGTGAATGAAAATATTTTCTTCTCCCCTGACATCTTTGGCACATGTGTGCGATGAACACATTGCACACTATGTCGGCATGCTAGTGCTCTCCTGTTTGAAAAACTAAATCTTGAACATTTTCATTGTCAGCAGATGTTGCAGTTATGTACACTGCAGTTTTCTTCAATAAATAATTGTATAGAACACAGCATGCTAGGACCATGATGTCCACATTTACTGTATTTATGGAAAGTGTATGATGTAATCCTCAAAATCTTGGAGCTACTGTAGGATTCCAAAAGCATTCTCCACTACCCTTCTAGCATGAGACAATCTGTAGTTAATGATGCACTTGTCATGTGAGATATTTTTAAGGGGATATGGCTTCATAACATGTTTGTTCAGTACAAAGGCACTATCTCCAACAAAAACAAAAGGGGGCAGTGATATTTGCATGTGGTAATGAAGAAGGATGTGGTAATTTTAATTCATCATTTACCAGTTTACTATACAGCTTTGTATTCTGAAAGACAGTGGCATCTGAAACACATCCTTTTTGTACCAATATGAACATACATAAATTCTCAATTGGCATTCACCACTGCAAACAAAATCATACTAAAAAAATATTTGAAATTGTAAAATAGGGATCCACTCCCATGTGACTTTAGTACAGCAATGTGCTTCCCATCAATAGCCCCTATACAATACGATACTGAAACTCCACTTCTCTTCAAACTGTGCTGCTTTAGGTTTCCACACAGCTTCTGTTGAAGGTATATAAAAAGAATGGATATCTTTTTATTATTTTCAGGAAGCTCTGGCATGTACAAGATCACAGACTGCTCCAAAACCACCACCCAAGAGGACCCATCCAACTTTACAGAGGAAACAGGAAAAATTGATAGAGACAACACAGGCCTCCTCATCTGCCAAAGAAGAGGATTGGGAAGTAGTAACAAAGAGTGTTGGATTACAACTGGGAAAGCTGAGTGGAGACCAACAAACAGTAGCCCAAAAATTAATTTCAGAAATACCATTTTATGGGAAATTGAATAAACTTACAGAGCATTCATCAATACAATTATTTCCTCCCTCAAATCATTCCACCACTTCTTCATCTTCATCAACAGCCTTCTCAATTAATAGTGATACCCATCCCTCCCATCCACATCACTGTGCCAGCTGACCAACATCCATATATGAAGTCCATTGAAGAGTTCCTAATAATGCACAGAAAGTAGGAGTGGCACTGGAGCTCCATAATGCATTTGAGTTGTTATAACATGTTACTGTGAAATAAACACAATTCAAACTCCAAACCTTGTTTTTAGATTTTAATTGGGAAGGACAGGAAAATATCAGTGACATATATTCAAGAGGCAACATGGTTAGAAAGGTGCAAGAGGTAAGGTACTAAGTATCAATAGTCCAAAGAAATTGGGAGATACTCTGATGTTACCCATAAAATGGATGGGGCATGCTTTAAGTGGATACAGGCAAGCAGAGTCCTGTGCGATAAGAGGGCCCCAATCAGGATGAAGGGGAAGTTCTTCACGGGGTACAGTAGCCTGGGGGGTTGTGGACACATCACGTGAAGAGGGGAAGAGGAGCTCCTCATGTGCATTCCAGGAATGCAGATGGTGGGAAGCACCTGGGGCAAAGGGGAGACTGAAGCAGATGTGGGTTCAGGTTGTCTGTGTGGGGTGGACAGGGACCTGGTGAGAGATGGGAGTGGAGGGCTAGAAATCTCACACCTGACCCTACCATAGGCGGGATAAAGGTATGATGATGATGAAGAAATTATAGACAATATTATGATATTTTAAAATGAGTACATTAGAGGTAGCCTGGGGGTGGTGGACATGAGGAAGAATGGATAGAACATGATAGGAGAATAAGTTGAGGTGGTATGGATATGCAATGAGAAGAGAGTAGGAGCTCATAGGGTTCATTCCAGGAATGCAGGTGGTGGGAAGCACAGGGACCTGGTGAGAGATGAGAGTGAAGGGCTAGAACCCTCACACCTGACCCTACCACAGGCAGGATTGGGGTATGATGATAATAAAACAATACCTTGTTTTATGAGCTTAACTGGATATAGGGCTTTAAGCAGTCATAAATCGCCTTGCAGTTGCAGCGATATTGCTGCACTAAATTTCAAATCTTCATAGTTTCTTCCCATTGCCAAATACCTCAGTGTCACTATCAGTCTTTGTTCTGTACTCAAATTCTCTAAGTAGAGTATTGCATTTTTGAATAAGAGGCTTCACCATATTAGTAACTCACAGAAACATTCCTCATTCATTTGCAGATAGTTATGGAAATCATTTGTATCTGTTTTAATAAAAGAGCATGTGTAAATTTTTTCCACTGCAACAACCACTTTTTTGCCCACATTTTTCATTTCTTCCTTGGTTTGTTATTTTCAATCCAAGATGATTGCTAATGCAATGCCAACTTTGTCATTTAGAGAGCGTTGGAGGCATGTTGCTTGTTTGATGATCATACTTGTTATGATAAATTGGGTTATTTTGTCAGACAGTGTGTAGTCTACCTCCAAATTGGTTGTACCGACTATCAGCCCGACAAGTTGGATAGTGTGTCAAAGCCTTAAGTTGGCAGGCAGGTGTAAGGGTCAAGTTGTCTTCGTTTTGTATAGCATTTATTAAATTTTTTAATTCATCCGTGTGGGGCCCAAGGTGGTTGCCTTGCCCTAAGTCAACCCATCACACTTCTTGTATTTAAACTCCATGCTTTCAACATGAGTGCCTGCTATTTTATCCAATCTGTAGGGGTGCCATAGGGAGCATCCTTAGCCCCCTCCTATATAACCTATTTATAAATGATCTTCTTGTCACCACTCCCTTAGCTGTGGACATCCTAGCCTTCACAGATGACATTAAACTGTTGAAGCTCATTACAAATTCAAAGGATGCTAGAGCCCTTTAACTTAGCCTGCACGGTATTGAAACGTAGATGGGTTTGAATTACTTACCCATAAATATATACAAAACATGTTATTACATTTAGCTGGTTACCACACACACTGCTCTCCAATCAAACGAACGGCAATGGTTAAAGACCTGGGTATTTTCCTGGATCACTTATTTAATGCACCTTCACCAATGTGCCAAGAAGGCACTGATGGCGCTAAAGGGCCTTGACGGCCTATACTCTTATCCTCCACTCATTCAGTATTTGTTTGGCCAGTTTATTGCACCAAAAACCTACTACGGCATAAATATCTGGGGGGGGGGGAGATCGGTTGACCCTCGTTTCGATGCAAGCTTGCATCCTACACAATCGTCACACTCGTTTTCTCCTGCTAGGTGGTTACTCACATCCCTCTTTGTGGGCCATCCTATTCCATTCAGTGACTAACTCAAGCTTTTCCCTGATGCACAGTGGGGCAAATGGCACGAATTCCTGGCAAAAATGTCAAAAAATGAAAATGTTTATCCCCCTGAAAATGCACTTGAAATTGATTGTTTAATACCTCCTGCATAAGATACTAAGATATGAGTCACATTGAAAGACAATTGTTATCTAAAAAGTGTGCTGAAATCCCATCATTCAAGCAATTGGTTTTGCAGACTGAGTTTCAAGTAAAATTGTGCTGTGCAGTTCATAAAGAATTAATTATTTTATACAAAAATTTAATTTTTTTTTAATTTGGCTTCATTACCCTCAGGTTTGAAAGTTATTTTGATAATTCAATTTTTTTACTCTTCAAAATATTATTTTATGCTAATAAACAACTTACATATGACATTTACTTTTGTTTTTATGTCACATTTTTTGTTTCTAACGTTTTAGTTGACATCATCACATTTCATGTCTGTCATTTTGCATTTATAATATTGCCTACATATTGATGTTACTGAAAATCAAAGAAAATCTTGCACATGTTTGTGCCTTTTTGATGTTTGCCATTTTAACCCTAGAATCAAAATTTGGGTCATGGGTCAACCTAAGCATATCTTTGTTATTATTTAATTGTGCATTATTGTACATTTCAATTTCCACATTTAGCATGTAATGCTGGTTTCGTTTCTGCTCCAAACATTCAATTGTTTGTTTGTTTGAGTTTAAGGTCCCGTCAACTACGAGGTCATTAGAGACCCGTCCACTGTATAGTTCTGATGCAGAGACTGCACAGACACTACACTAATTCGACGATTATTGGGTATTAGCAGTACCCAGCTTTCCCGAGCGACCACCCATGTCAGTACTAACTGGGCTTGCGTTGCTTAACTTCAGTGATCAGACGAGAACTGGTGTGTCCAATGCAACTCGCCGCTCCCCCAAACATTCAAAGTCAGCTGCAAAAGTGGTTTGGGTCACCAGTGACCCCACGTTGTGATTTGTGTAACTTTTTTTGTCTTCCACTCCAAGCCAGTTTGTAATGCTAAATTTTTTTAAATCTTTAAAAGTTAAATTATCTTGCTTTTCTTACTCACCATTTAGCGTTATTGATCTTACATACTTTTTTGTTTTGCAATAATTTTTCTGCCAGTAAACCTCATTATGCAAATATAAAGCAATTTTGACATCCTATCAAACTTTGGCATTTTTATATTAAATAACTTTAATATTTAATGATTTTCCATTATAAACATTTTACCTATAGTTAACCCTGGAATCACAACGTGACATTTCCATGACACATCACAACGTGGGGCCATATATGACCCCATTGCTTTTTTTTAGTCAAATTTTTTATTTAATAGGTATTATGAAGAAATAACACAATTTCTAATAACTTTTAATTATAGGTAAACTGTTTATAATGTAAAAAACATTAAATATTAATGTTATTTAATATAAAAATGCGAAAGTTTGGTAGGATGTCAAAATTGCCTTCTATTTGCATGAAGAGCATTACTCACAGAAAAATTAATTCAAAACAAAAAAAAAAAATATGCAAATCAATAACACAAAATGGTGAATAAGAAAGACAAGAAAATTTAACTTTTAAAGATTTAAAAAAAATTAGCATTAAAAACTGGCTTGCAGTGGAAGACAAAAAAAGTTACACAAATCACAATGTGGGGTCACCAGTGACCCAAACGCACATTTGCAGCTGACTTTGAATGTTTGGAGAAAAAACTGAACCACAATTACATGCTAAATGTCGAAATTGAAAGGTAAAAGATTGCATAAGTTAATAAATTAAATAATAACAAAGATATGACGAATTTTAAAATGCTTGGGAGTCACCCGTGACCCCACGTTGTGATTCCAGGGTTAAAAGTTATCAGAAATTGTCATATTTATTCATAACCAATGAAGATATATTAAATTTATTTCTGATATCATTAGATCCACTTATTACAAGCATGAGAAAAGTCCCCAAGAGGAAGAAAACAGTATTTGAAAAGAATGTTTTGGACCTACTTATTCCACCAGACATACATATTAGTTCAGACGTTTTGATGATTTCCACCCTCAGATATGAATAATAAACTGTCTGTTTACCATGTGTAATAATTTTCATTACCTTTAAAATTTGCTAAAATAATTTTTGCCAAGAATTCACGGGTTTTGCCCCACTGTGCGATGGCAGTCCCAAGTAGAAAAAGGTGAAAAAAAAGAGTGCAGTGTCACTACAAGCAGGGTAGTTCAATAAGACAATCTCAACAATTGTAAGCCAAAGAAAATGAAAACATCCATTGAAAACAACCGCTGGAAGACCTGCCGGTTAGTTTTAATGACAAAAATATTGTCCAATTGCCTGAGTCAGGTGTCTCATTCGCTAGATATTTTGTCTGAAAATGATCCAGATTTTGCGTGAAGTTGTCCTGTTTAAGTGAGCTATTATGAGAAAAGAAGAGAGAAGCAACGCAATCAACCCTTGATAAATTCTTGTCAAAACATTAAAGTCATCAAAACTTGTTAGTGTATTTACATATCACCACTAATTTTGTAATACATACTGTACATGCCTACTAATTTTATACTTTAAAATTTGTCTAGAAAAGCTGTTTTCAATTGATACTAGTTCTTAATTGTAACTAAGAAACGAAATCTATTTTGATTTTTGAATTTAGTAACCTATCGCCATTCTTCACGTGTTATTTCTTCCTCCATTAATTGATTCGGATAACATAGTAGAGAGTTTTCTGGCTGTGGTTCTATCCGACGTATGCTACACAATGCAGATGAATCATGAACTGCGCAGACTCACGGCATATCTGAGTTTGCACAGTTGACAATTCGTCTGCATTGCATAGTGTACATCGGATAGAACTGCAGCCAGAAAACTCTCTAATGTTTTTGAGGAAAACGTCCCTAACGTTAAACGACGTATTACTGTATTAACCCTGCAGCTTCCCTACCGAAACATCTATGGCTTCTTTGCTGGGTCCTCCATATTGTGGTGACTCCCAGTGTGATAAACCGCCTCCGGCTACTCTCCATGGGCCTCGTTGAAGCATGTCGCTTCCATTTTCTTATGGTTGATTTGTGCCTAACAATCCGGGTTTGGACTTTGGTGCAATGGTTCGTTTAGTTTGTATCTAAAGGCCCCCACACACGATCAGTTTGGTGTGTGCACATCTATGAGTTCAGTTTGGTGTGAAGGAATGAATTGCACACGATCAGTTTGGTGTGTGCACACTGAACTGACACACCAAACTGACGTTGTTCTGCACATGCCAAAACATGGATAAACGTCATCATTAAAAAAATGTACCATGATAACGTAGAATTACCGGTTGATGCAGACAATCAAATGGCGTCACATGACGTTTAACGAAAAGGAACATAAGTACGTGACACACCAAACTGATCGTGTGTGTGTGCAATTCATTCCTTCACACCAAACTGAACACATATGTGCACACACCAAACTGATCATGTATGGGGGGGGGGGCTTTAAACGTCATTTGATTGTCCACATCATCCATTACCATGGTGCAATTATCTAATGATGACGTTTATCCATGTTTGGGCATGCGCAGAACAAAAAAAGTGAACAAGCGATGTGAGCAATCCCACACACGCTCACTTCGGACTGACGTAAGTCCGAAATGACACACTGATGTGATAAAATTTCTTCACACCGTCAGTTAAAATTTCTGGCGTGAGCAAAAACTTTTTTTGCACACACACACACGTCAGTTTGGTGTGGGGGCCTTAAGTTGTCCCCTCCACACCTTTCCTTTTTTCCCCATCCAGGCAAATAGCATCCGTGGGGGGGGGTCTCGACCCTGTTAATGTTATTTGCCTCTCCCACTTCCCAGTAATGATATTAAAGTGAACAGTGGCATAGCGTGTTGAAGCAAAGGGGCGGCCCGCCCCAGGTGGCAAAATTTCACAAATACAGTCGGCTTTCATTATACCGAATGTGACGGGGATGTTATATGGAGTGTTCATTACACCATGAGGCGGGAGCTGTCACAAAGCAGGTTCATGGAAAATGAACAGCAATGGAATGAGCAATGTCCAGCAGCTGAAACTGCTGCTAAATTACTTCATACAAAGTACTTAAATGAGATTTACTTTGATTGCTTTCTACTATGCCAATACTTTTTGGCTTGCGCTTTTTTTGGTCATTTTGCAATTATTTTCTTATTTGTTGTCAAGTTTGATTGAAACGTTGAGAAAACATCATTTACAAAATGTACAGTATATTTCAGTTTTTAATTAAAACATTGTATTTCAGCATTATTCACGAAATGTTGGGTGTGCCAATACATTTTTTAACCCACTGTACCTTTTCTGTTGCTTTAATTGCAATCCTGATGAAATTCCATCAGATGACCCAGACGTAAATATTTGCCACCTACCGTAGGTCAACACACTGGAAGATGCAAGAACTGCGAGAGGCAGTTGAAATGATCCAATTTTGAATAAGTTTCAATACACGAGGTTAGGCATGGATTCCAAAACTGTGCACTGGAGCTTGCTCACTCCTCACGAAGGGACGCCAAGAAATATTCCGAATGTGAGTATGGAGGGCAACAATGAGATTTGAACAAGCCTAAAAAAAGTCAACAGGACCAGCAAGACAACATTTAGGAAAGGCGTAAAATGTTGGTAACCCCTGGCTAGGGAATCCAATTTGGGCATTGTGTGTGAACATTTCGCACCAAGAGGTTAATATGCTAATTTTACTCAAGGACAACTTCAGTGTGTTACTCCCAAAAGGCTAATTTTAATCACATTTGACCTTACTTACCTATGCTGAAAGCTGAGCCTTGTGAGGTCACAAGCATGCCACACTAAAAATGAAAATTCTGGCCTTCATCAGTAAGGCGGGTGAGTCATTAGGTCAAAGGGCAAACATGTTCAAAATTCCTGCAATTAATATCCTTCCTGAACACAGCTCAAAGATCACGTAGAGAATATTATTCTGTGATTACTGTACTTGAACTCGTGATCGAAAAAATGCAGGATTGATCCTGCTAAATACAAACGACACTGAAGCCCACAGTGGGTTGCCCGTCGGAAGGGAAGGAAAACGACGGGCCCAGGTGATGTGTACGATGCCATCCGTAAAAACAAAATCATTTCTACAAGGAGTAAATTATGCGCGTAGAATTCCACGTACAGCTTCCCCTGGCATTAACATGAACACTAACCCGTTTTGGTGCCCATTTTGGTCTAATTTGGTCACATGAGACATCTGCTGGACAGTATTTGTATGCAGCTGTGTGCCGACTTAATACTGCAACTCCGAGGCTCATTTATTGTCGGCCTGCAGTTCGTTGAGCACTCCAGAGAGCAAGCTCCAACACCTTGCAATTTTGCCAAACTACACATTCCAAGTGCTTAGCGCTCTTTAGCATGCAAGTGACCTCGCACATACTACAAAGTCACCAAAACCAGGGCATCGAACCGTTATTTTTTTCGTTCAGGTTTAAGATACAGTACGTGTTGTTGGTGTTTTACGGCCCATCAACTACAAGGTCATTTGAGCCCCGTCCACAGCATAGTTCTTACTGTATGAAGACTGCACAGACTCTACACTAAAGCGACGAATTTTGGGTATTAGCAGTACCCAGTTTTCCCAAGCGGCCACCCATGTTAGTACCAGCTAGGGTTGCATTGCTTAACTTTAATGATCAGACGAGATCTGGTGTTTCCAACGCAGTAAGCGACTCCCTTATCCTGATGGGACTAAATATGCACTCTACGTTGTTATTGTGGGGAAAGGGGGCACCAGTCTCACTTCCCGTGCGACAGAAGGCGCTCCTTGTGTGCCACAAGGATCGATCCTACAACTACGAATTCAAGATGGCAAGTCCACTCTTGACGGAGCCAGAGGGAGATACAAAAAGATCCCCAGTTGTTCAACAGCAAGCATTAGCCAAAAGAAAATAGAAAAAAAAAATGTATCGACGCCATTTTATTCAAAGCCGTACGTCACAGGGCCGTTACTTCGGGCCAATACTGTGTACTGCAGAACGTTCATCACAGGTAAAAGATATCGTAATTGCATATCGCATTCCAGACGTTACTTTTTCCACCTGATGTAAATTTTCTGACCCGGAAGTGAACATTGACAGGCGACCTAATGAAGGTAGGAATGACAATAGAGGGGAGCAAAGGAATCTCAGAACATTTCATCAATCAAAAACATTCACAAAATGAAATTTGAAACAAAATTGTAATACAACCTTTGACGGGCTCCACAGTCATGTTCACATCTTTGTCCAAAAATATAAACCTTCCACCGCTGAAATCGGTACCATATGTTCCCAAATAGAGTAATGATGTATAATGGAATGTTTCGTAAGTTTCCTAAAATAGGACACTGAAATTTAAGAATGGATCTACGAAAATTATAGGTAGATAGGAGGTAGATTCCATGGGTGATATTTCAAAGTAAGAATCCTTTTCTGACCCCACTTACCCATCTTGGATGACACACACTCATCATTTACGCCCTCCCCCAATTTTGTTTACACAAAGTGCTAATGGTTCAAGCCTGGCTGGAAGTAAAGGGTTGCTCTTTGGTATGAACGAAGCCTAGCATGCGCCTTGTCTTAACAATCCGTATGGTGCGTACTGTGTCACCTGCATTTAAAAGAACCCTATCGATGGCCCAGTACTATATCGAAGCAACTTCTAACTCTCTTTCCTCCTACGGCAGGTTCCGGTACCCATCTTGTCGCTTTGATTGGAGGCATTGGTGAGCCGGCTGCCGACCAAAGCTGCGACCCCTATGCTTATTTATTGTCGGTCTTCTTTTAGTTGGGGCACTCCACCGAGGCCAGGGGGCGAGCTCCTATACCAGGAAATTTTGTCTCATCTTCAAGCTGAATAATAGGGTTCCTTTACATGCAAATGCCATCGTACGCCACACGCGACCTCGATTTTAATTCTCATCCGAATGAAGGCGCACTCAGGTCTCTCTCTTTTTTGTATCATTGGCGGTCTAGGGCACTTGAACTACAAGGTAATTAGAGCCCCGTCCTCTGTGTAGTTCTAATGCAGAGACCGCAAGATACTACACTAATGCAACGATTCTTGGGTACTAGCAGCAGAGACGTACCGACGGGGGTGCGGACCGCACCGGGTAACACTATTGCAAAGTTTCTGATCCAACCTTTTCCTACAACACTACACCTATTTGAATTTTAGTTTCAATGAATGCGAATTTTGTTTGGGACACAGTCCAGCTAGTGGATTCACATAAACTAGTTTGGTTCGTTGGTATTTTAGGGCTTTTTGACTACAACGTCATTAGAGCCCCGTCCACAGCATATTTCTAAGGCAGAGACTGCAAAGCCACTACACTAATGTGACTATTTTGGGGTATTAGCACACTGTAATAAGCTTTCTCCAGGTCAATGAAGAAGGGTAATTGCCAGGGTATGAACATCTTGGGGAAATACTGGGGGCTTCCCAGTAGAGTCCAACTGGTGAAAAGGTGGAAGAGTAGTATTCTGAGTAGGAGTATGCTACACTATCGGGTTGAGGAGTAAGCCAAGCAGCCAGGCGAGGCTGCTCGCAGGCGAGGAGGGACTAGGTGTAGGGAGCGTAGGAAAGGGGAAATTAGCAGCACCCAAGGTTCACTACCAACTACCCATGTTGTTACTAACATGGATTTGTGTTACTTAACTGGTGCGTCCAACGCAACTTGGCTACACCATGGAGCTAAAGCACTTAGGATCAACGTTCCAAAGCAATGGGGAGATAACACTGATGTGACCCAAAGACTCAATGGGGGATGATTGAAGTGGAGACAGGCAAGCGGAGTCTTATGTGATAGGAAGGTCCCATTCACGTTGAAAGGGAAGTTTTGCAGGGCAGTGGTTAGACCAGCTATGCTATTCATAGCATAGCTAGTCATTCCTATGAGGGATTTCCACATAGGAGCGAGGGAGAATAGGTTAAAGTGGTAAGGACAAGGGAGAAGCTCCTTAGGTCCATTTCAGGAATGCACATGGTTGGAAACAGCTGAGGCAGGGGAGACTGAAGCAGACATGGGAGCAAGTTGCCCACAAGGACATGGCAGTGTGTGCGTTGGACGGGGATCTGGTGTAACATAGGCAGGGGTGGAGGATACCGGATTTCCACCCACACTAATCCTATCCCAGAGGCGACATTCCATCACTCTCTCCCAGAGATTCAAGGAGTGGCTCATCAGCTTTATACCTCTATAGTTACCACACTCTTGGACATCCCTTTGCCCTTGAAGAGTGGCACTATCCAACTCTCACACCATGCCAATGGCATTCTATCTCTGCTGACTATGCTCCTGAGAGGTTTCCCTAGCCACCTGATACCTGTTCTCCCTAGGCTATGCCACAATTGAATTGGGTGTTCCATCTGGGCCTACAGCTTTTTGATCTTTCATTTTCCTAAGCGTCCTGGTTACACAGTTCACCATCCCCTGCCAATGCTGGATAGGAGGCAAGATCCCCATTTTCCCCTGCAGCATTCAAGAGGATATGGAAGTACTCTTCCCACCTCCTCTTTGTCTCCATCAGGGAGAGTAGGACCCTATTTCTGCTATCCTTCACTGTTATAGCCCAGGGTATATCTTTAGCTGACCTATTTCTAGCCTTGGCCAGTTTGAAAACCTCCCCTTCCCTTGTCCATAACTGCTCATAGAGTGCCTCATACTTCTGGTGCTTGGCCAGGGCAATGATCCTACTAGTGGTGGTCTTAGCCTGCCTATATTGAGTCCTAGATTCCTGGTCTCGTCTCCTGCCAACTGTGGAAAGCAGCGTTCTTCTGCTTGATGGCTGCTTCTATCTTCCCATTCCACCACCATGTCGGCTTGTTTCTCTGGACTGTGGCTCCTACTTGACCCTGCCCTAAAATGGCTTTCACACAGGTTCTAATTTTTCTGGAGAACCTGTCCCACATTGCATCCACTGTCCCTTCCCAATACCAGTCTACCTCCCTGTGCACTTTGTGGGTAAATCCCTCCGTTTTGGTGGGTAGTTTCTGCCACCTGATGGCCTGCTTTCCTTTCCAAGAATGTGCCTTGCTTGCCACTTTCACTAGGATTTGGCCTATAGTGACATTCTTTTTGGAAATCTTCACTTGGGACTACTCAGCAATCATGAACTTCCACTCTATGCCACCCTCTAACCATAAAGAAATCTATCTGTGATATCCCTTTTGGCGACTGGAATGTGATTAGGAGGTGCTTGTCCCTCTTACTAAACCACATATTAGCCAATGCAAGGCCAAGTGCGTTGGCTGTGTTGAGGATGCACTGATTTTGTTGTGGTTGGTGTTTTAGGGTCCTTCAACTACAAGGTCATTAGAGCCCCAGGATGCACTGTCCTTCTATGCTAACTGTTCAATACCCCATCCCAACCCCTGTGACTGTGACTGTTGATGACGGCGGACTGGGGCCTGCTTGCACACCCCAGATGGCCGCCAGTGGTGCCTGAAACATCAATCTAAATACATTTGAAATGTTGGTGACTCAGGTGGAGCACATTGAATAATAAAGTGTTTATGTGGGGGGTTCAGTGGTGGGGGTGACACCAGCATTTGCTGCACCGGGTGACACCAAGCCTAGGTACGTCTCTGACTAGCAGTACCCAGTTTTCCCAAGCTGGGGTTGCATTGCTTAACTTCAATGATCAGGCAAGGACTGGTGTGTCCTACAAAATACAGCCGCTCCTGGGGCCTCAACGTCGTCTGCAAATATCATGCACCGGGGTGCCCTTTGAATTATTCCAGGCATCAATTCGTCCATAACTACAATGAGAGCATGAGGACAAAGAGCTAAACCTTGATGTACTTGCACCTTTAGTCCTATTTAGTCCTTACTGGACTACGGAACCATCATGGGTCCACCTAACCGTTGGGGATAGGGTATTTAAAATCGGTATCAAACTTGTAAGGTACTTGCCTTATCAACATGTGGATGCCAATATTCGTCATGGACAGTGGCTGCTGGTTTGGAAGTGATTTGCGAGAAAAACGTTGGGTGGGTGAGGTAAAGTTTGTCCTGCAATGGACCAAACTCAGCACCCATTCGTATCTTAATTAAATGCTGCACTCGCCTACAAAAAAATATACATAAAGTTGAAAATTATATAGCACTCAACTAATAAGGTATGTTGAAAATTTAGGCGATGCAAATTAAACTAAAACTTAACCCCAAAACCAAAAAATCTTCTTTGGAGAAAATGTCTTTGGCTTCCTGCAATCTAATTATTAAAATTCATTATTTCCATTGTTTACTTAGGAATGAATGCCAAAATATTACTTACTTGTATATATT
Organism: Trigoniulus corallinus; assembly: GCA_013389805.1. Taxonomy (NCBI): domain Eukaryota; kingdom Metazoa; phylum Arthropoda; class Diplopoda; order Spirobolida; family Trigoniulidae; genus Trigoniulus; species Trigoniulus corallinus. The sequence goes on from JAAFCE010007744.1 coordinate 20,789,339, forward strand.
TATAAAGGCATCACCCTTTGATAACGCCCCCGAATTTAAGTCCAAAATGGATGCCTGCAAATACAGAAAAGCCAGATAAATTATCATTATACCCTTATCCCGCCTGTGGTAGAATCGGGTCTGTGGGTTCTTGCCCTTCACTCCCTCCTATCTCCCACCAGGTCTTCATCAACCCCCCCCCCCCCACACTACTATATATCTCTGTTTTTTTATGTTATGTTACACTAATGGATTGGGGAGTAAGCCAAGCAGCCGTAATAGGCCAAACCCTTAGGAGGCTGATCGCGGGAGATAAGGAGGTAGGTGTAGAGGATGTAGGAGATGGGAAATTTGCAGCACCCAACGTTCTCCACCAACCACCCGTGTTGGTACTAACGTGGGTTTGCTTGCTTAACTTCAGTGATCTCACGGGAACTGGTGTGTCCGACGCAACTTGGCCACACAATCCTTACGGACATCTTGCTCCCTCGTCTGCTTCGGTCTCCCCCGTCTCCGGGTGCTTCCAACCACCTACATTCCTGTAATGGACCTAACGAGCACCTCCTCCCCTCTTCTCATTACGTGTCCATACCACTTCACACCAGTCTCCCGCATTTTTTTCTGGGCACTGCTAATACCCAAAAATTGTCGTAACAGCATAGTGCCTGTACAGGTCCTGAATTAGAACTATGTAGTACTATGGACAGTAATAACCTCTGTAGTTGAAGGGCCCTAAACCACCAACAAATCAATCGATCAAATCGTAATTATCAGCTTTCGCCACCCTGCCCACACACAGCAGGAAAAAGACCAGGGAGCGGCTTATTACGTTGTACTCCCGCCAAGTCAGGGACCCCTGACGAGCTACTGGCAGATGGCATGCATTGCAAGGATGGTGGAAGCAAACTGATGTTACAGACCGCAGAGGTGGTGTGAGGGTTGGGACTCTAAGCACCTTGGAATTACTCTAAACAGCAGGATACCTGGAAGGATCACATTGATAAATTGATTGGGAAGGCTGGGCAAGCCCTCCATTTGGTTAAAAGAGTCCTGGGAACAGCACAAAGGTGATAAAATAAATACCGTAATTATTCTAATAAACGGCGCTCTCCAATAACCGGCGCGCCTTTTGGCTGAAAAAAAAATAATAAACAGCGCCCTCTCATAAACTGCGCGCCGTTTATTTCAAAACTGTCTGGAAGTGATCGTGCAAGTTAACTTGAATTTTTTAATGATTAACCCTTTAATGCTGCACAGGGGTACTGGTATCATCATCATCATCACACCCTTATCCAGCCTGTGGCAGGGTTGGGTCCGTGGGTCCATTGGGCGTCTGGAACCCGCAGGAATATTGGCTGGTTGTCTGTGTTGGGATGCCAGCTTACCACACTGTTCCAACACCACATTTCACAACCAAAATATAAATTTTGGCAGGTAAATTAATGCTTTGTCAGTTTTAATATTGCATGGTGTCTGACCTATTGCACAACAACTATACTGAAATAAGGAATCAGGCTCATGCCTGAACAGAGGTACTGGTGTACCCCAGGGTTTTTCTTCCTCCTCTTTGTTCTGTGGGTGACCCTGGTGCAATGCGATTCACAGTATTTTCACATGATAGGTTGAACTGTCTAATAAGTCACAGTCGTGTAAACTAAGCTTTAGTGCAGATATCAATTTCTGAAGTTGAGAATGATAGTAATTGTCCTGTGGCTAAACCTCTGCAGTTATCTGAATCTAGGGTAAGGATTTGAATTTTAAATGAACCATTGATTATTTTTCTCAATTTCATTTTGCCAATAAATTCAGATGTGAGAGTGGCATCAACAAAAATCAAAATTAATGAAATCAACTTGTCCGGCTAAAAAGCTTCCATTTATAAATTGAAAATAATAATAAACGGCGCAACAAAATGGCCTTTGAAAAAATAAACGGTACGCCGTTTATTAGAATAATTATGGTAGTTCACTTTTCACGTATGGCCAATTGTGGAGTAGTGTAGTTTCCCTTTGGGCAGGACTTACCTTGCGAAACTGAAATGGTGCAAAGGAGGACAGCAAGAGTTTTGCTACATCGTTTCGCTCGGAGAGAGTGTGCCAGACATGATTAGAGAATTAGGGTGGGAATTACTAAACCAGAGGCATGTACTTCAGAGCATTAGTCTTTTTCATCCATTTAAATTAAAGGAGATGAGGGCATGGACAGACTCATATTACTGATAGTCTTTTCCAAGGACCATTTGGCAATGGCATACTCTTGGAGAGGATCACGTAGAGAGCTTTATGAAAAGAGGTGCCATTATACCAGGTGGGAAACGTATGGCAGAATAGATGGTATGGTTCAGGTTATTAGGACCATAAGGACTGCACCAGCATCCCATACCTCAAGGAATGTGGAGTGGACATTCCAATGGGATATAAGGAAGAGGTGCATGTGGACAGCCATTGGAGGTGCTTGATGTGCTCCATTAAGTGGTCACTGGCTGCATCACAGAGGGACATTGATAGGCTGGACAGGATAATGGGCCAGACAACAAGCAGAGCAAAGGTGATGGAGGATCACATTGACCTGCTGTCCCAGCAACTGGTGGAGATTCAGGGGCAGACAGGGAGATTGGAAAGTATGATGTTAGCTATTGCAAGGGAAAAGGATGAAAGAAATGGGACACTAGGAAGGAAAGGTGAAGTGGTGGATAATGCAGCAGAAGCAAGGGTGATAGAAAGGGAGGCAGAGGAAAAGAGAAGGAGCAGGCAAGGGGACATAGGGCAGGACAAAGGGCATGGGGGCAGGTCAGTTCTAATCCTGGGAGATAGGGCTGTATCAGATGGGTTAAACCAATTGACTGTGAACAGTAGGGAGAGGGATAAGGTGACAGTGGTATCACTGCCAGGGGGGAAAATCAGGGATTATAGAGATTGCCTAAAAGAGCTCTTTAGAGGGGAGAAGATGGAATGTTTGGTGGTCATCTGCCTTGGAGCAGAGGAATTGAGGGAAAGTAATGCTGTGGATGTGTGGGAAGCCCTGACAGATCTCATTGCAGGTTGTAGGGAGAGAAGTGGGGTATCTATTAGAGTGTGTACTATCCCTACAAATTCTGTGAACAAAATGGAGAGGGCAAGGGCAACCTGGATAAACAGAAGGCTGTGGCAGTTCAGGAAGGACTTGGGCATCCAGCTGATAGAAAGCAGGGCCCCCTTGATAGGGCAGGATAAATGCTGGGTTGGAAGTAGTAATCACCCCACAAAAAAGGGCACCAGATTAATGAAGAAACAGATGCAGGGATTTGTGAAGGAGTTCCTAGATAGGAAGGAGCAAGGGAGGCAAGGGTGATAGGGACATACAAGGAAGCCTGCATTTGCAAATGTGCAAGGGGTGAGGAGGAAAGGGAAGTGGATGGAGTAATGTGAGATTATGAGGCAGGAAAAGGTAGACATCATGGGCCTGGCTGAGACACATCTAAGGGGAGAGGAGGGGTATGTAGTTGATGAGGTCAATGCCACCTTTTGGAATAGAAAGGGGGGTGAGAAGAAAGGAGGTGGAGTTGGAATCCTTTGGGGGAAGAAAATTAAGGGAATAAGGTGGGGTGAAGATTGTAAGGAACATGGGTGGATAAAGGTTCAGAGAGGAGGTAGGAAGCTGGCCACTGGGGCAGTATACATGGGTATAGAAGGTACAGGAGGGGGCTGGAATGAACGTATATACAGCTGCTTGCAGGAGGACATTGAGGCCCTGCACCTAGAGGGATATCAGGTTATAATAGTGGGGGACTTCAATGGGCATCTGCAGGAGATGGATGGGGTAGAGAATAGAAATGGTAAAATGCTAAAGGGTTTTGCATGTCAAAATGGTATGGCAATAGTGAACCTACTGAAATGCTGTCAGGGAAGGATAACCAGGGTGGGGCCACAGTTTAGCTCCTGCATTGACTTCTGCTTGGTAGAGAATGAACTAGTGCAGGAGGTGCATGGAATGACAGTGGATGAGGAAAACAGGGTGGGTTTAGACTCAGATCATAATCTAATTATGATTAGTATGAAGGTTAGGAACATCAAGGAAAAATGGACACAGGTGGGAAGGAAAGCTAGCTGGCAGCTAAAGAAATGGTTTAAAGAGGAGGAGTTCCAGAAGGACATGGAAGTGGTACTGGAAAGAAAAGAAGTCACATATGTGGAACTTGTAAGTGCCCTAATAGATAAAGCAAATGAAGGACAGGGGAGGTGTAAAGGGAATGGGATTAAATGGAAAAAACCATGGATGGATGCTGAGGCATAGGAGTCTATTGAAAGTAGACGTCAAGCCAATAGGAGGTATAGGCAAGCTGTTAAAGGGGGAGATGAGGAAAGTATCAGACAAGCTTGGGACACCTACAAGCACAAGAGAAGAGAGGCAAAGGAAGTAGTGGGTAGGAAGATTGCAGAGGGGGATAGGAGGAAATGGAAGGAAATCATGGATGGGGGGAAACAGATGACAAAGAAATTTTGGAGATATGTGAGGGATAGACGTAGAGAGAGGAGTGAGGAGGTAGGGAATGGCAGAAAAGCCTTAGTAGATAAGGATGGTAGGAATATAACCAGTAGAGAAGGCATTAGGAGGGTATTGAAGGAATATGGATGTGGGTTCTCCACTACAGGTGGAAAGGTGGTGGAAGGGCCACACAGAATAACAACCAGCCAGGGATCATCAGCTGGAGAGGCTTGCATTATTAGGGTAGAATAAGATAACGAGATAAATGCATTGAAGTTGGGAAAAGCTTGTGGGAAGGACAAGGTACCGAATGAGTTTCTCAAAGCACTAGGGAGTAAAGGCAGAGAACTGCTCTTAAAGATATTTAATGAGTATTTAGGGAATGGAAAAATACCAGATGACTGGGGCATCACACAGGTAGTGATGCTGTACAAGGGCAAGGGAAAGAGCAAAGAATGTTTGGATAGCTACCGGCCAGTAGCTATAAACAGTTGCATGTATAAGTTATTTGCTGGGCTAGTAAGGAGGCGATTAGGTACAATAATAGAAGAGTCAGGGAAATTACTGGAGTTCCAAAATGGGTTCCGAAGGGGGCACAGAACAGGTGATAGCCTGTACATAATTACTCAGATTATGGAGGTAGTTCAAAGAAAGAAATGGAAGGCATACCTCTGTTTTTTGGATGCTAAGGGTGCATATGATAAAGTGGATAGAGAGAAGCTATGGACAGTTCTTCCCAAGTATGGGGTTAATAAGGTGCTAGTGGAACTGCTCCGGAAGCTATATATGGGTACTAGGTAAGATTTCCATTGGGAGGGAATAAATACAGGACAAATAGGTGTGGACAAGGGGTTGCGACAGGGCTGTCCATTATCACCAATTCTGTTACTTGTGTACATCAATGAACTGGGGATTAGGCTCCAAGATAGAGGGCTGGGGTTTTCTCTGGCGGATGGTATCAAGTTGCCTGCCATCTTCCAATGTGATGATATAGTGCTGCTGACATGTGCTGCCTAGCAATCAGGTACCAATCAAGCTTGGGGAGAGGGAGATAGAGGTAGTGTCAGAGGTTACATACTTGGGGGTTAAACTTACAAATGATAGGGGATACCTGAAAGCAATGGAGGAAAACATCATTTGTAAGCTGAAAACCAGAGAAGGACTAATAAGGAAACTGGCATTCGATTCATTCTCAAGGTATGAATTGGTTAGGGGCCTATGGAAAGCGGTAGCAGTACCAGGGTTAACATATGGAAACGAATTCCTATGCATTAATAAAAAGGTAATGGACTGCATGGAAATAGCCCAGAGAAGGTTAGGTAGGATGGCCTTGGGGGGAAATAGGTTTACAGCAGTGGAGGCAATACAGGGAGACATGGGGTGGTCTACATTTGAACAGAGGGAAATGATTAGTAAGTTGGTATACCTATGCAGGATATGGGGACTAGAGGGTATCTACTAGGGGGTAAACAACATGAGGGTATCTACCAACTGGGAGAGGAGGTTAAACAGGATGTCAAAGAAGATAGGCATAACACTGCACCCCAGGGAGGGCAAGGAGGGGGCAGTAACGCTGCAAAGACTCGTACAGGACAAAGTGAAGGAATGGGGGTTAAGGCAGTGGCGACAGAGTATGGAGGGAAGGGCTGCAAAGAAAACGCTGAGGGTGTATGGGAACAAGCTTAACATAGAGAGGGAGGTAATCTACGACAATACGTGGGAGAGCTCACTTCTGTTTCGGGCAAGAGCTGGGTCACTGGAGACGAAACAGAGGATGGCAAAGATCACAGGTGGAGAGGAGGGCTGTGGATTGTGCAGGGATCAGGTGGAGGACGTCAGGCATGTGATACTGGTCTGCCCAGCATTGGATCACTGCAGAAGGGGTTGGGGAACCCCCACATTGGAAGAGGTTCTGGGGGTGGTGGGTTCTGGGGTGGAGCGGCTGGAATGGGTGCGAAAGGCAAAGGTGTTGCTGGGGTGCTGGTGGAGATCTGGGCATATGGGTCTAGCATGAAAAGATCTCGCCAGCAAGGTATCCGTCACAAAGGATTACATATTCATATTCATATATTCATATTAGGGGTTTTCAACGATTTAATGCTTCGGAATAAGAGTTATTCTCTCTAATGCCAATTTGGTCTAACAGGGCTGTTTGTAGTGTATTCAAATAGAATTAGATTTCTGTTGTATCCCAAGTAAATTGAGCAATAAACAAAAAAATTAAATATTTCTTACCCCACCTTTAGATCCACCATAAGCCATTCCTTTCTTCACAATGCTAAAAGTTGTACACATATAAACATATTCTCAAAATCAAGTACAGTGGGCCGTCAGTATAGGAACTTAGCCACAAATTTTCCTGTTACCAGTTATTTCCATTGAGGTGAGAGATAGGCGGGAGTGGAGGACTAGAACCCGCAGACACGACCCTGGCATAGGCAGGATAAGGGTAAGATGATGATGATCAGTTACTTCCACACACTTGAGTTCCGTTCCAGAGTAATGGCGAACTACAGTCAGATGTGCCCCAAGGGATCAATGTTGCGGGATGAAGACCCCTTGTCTCTTGGCAACAAAATTTGTTAGACCCAATCTCCCATAAGGTGGTTCAATGAGACGATTGATTGACATGTTGGTGTTTTTGGGCCTTCAGCTACAATGGTTATTAGAGCCCCGTCCACTGCATACCGGTAGTTCTAATGTATAGCCTACACAGACACAACGCAGTTACAACGATTTCAGTTACGAGTATTAGCAGTACCCAGCATTGCCAAGCGGCCAGCGCAATAAGGCGCTCCCTAGAGGGAGTTCAAAGTACATCCTGGATGGCCCAAAGCGTTACCTAGTTTTGAGGATCCCTGCCATCAAATTATTACTTAGTACAAAAATGAACAATTAATCGTGTCCTTACAAACAAGTCTGGCTTTAGCCGTGTGCAGTTACAGGTATGTATAACACCAAATTTTTGGAGACCCCCAGCGCGCGCTTGTTGTCCACCTCCTAGCAATGACCCGTCTGTGAAAATAGTACTCTCCTTTACCCTGGGTTTACCACCTTCATCTTGTTATTCTTATACAAAGCAAGTAACTCCTAACCTTTTTCCCGCCTAAGGCAGGTTCGGGTACCCATCTTGTCCCTCTAAATGGACACAAGGGCAATCTACTGCAACTGCAACTCCTAGGCTTATTTATCGTCAGTCTACTGTGTATCATTTGGGGAATTCCACCGACGCCAAGGGGGGGGGGGGGCGAACTCCTACACCTGGAAATTTTGTCTCATCTACCCGCAGGGCCGGCCATCCGGGGGGTGCAGAGGGTGCATTGCACCTGGGCCCCACGATTGAGGGGGGCCCCATCATCAGTACCCACCAGGGCCCAGATCATTGCTAATATTAAAAGTTTAATACGTCATTGTAGCCCTGCCAATACAACATAGCCTAAACGTAACGTAACAACCCTGCCATTGAACTACACCAGGGTTGTACAATCTTTCTGGGGTTGTGGGTTACTCGGCTGCTCCATGAACTGATCGCCAGCCACAGGCTGTCAAAACCAAACCGGGTGAAGATAACGTTAGGTGTTACATAGCAGGTAGGCTATAATGCATAATTAGAAATGATGCACCATGGACCACATTACAAGCCTCAATGGGCCACAGGTTGGACAATCCAGAGTCAATAGGGAGCGGCGAGTTGCGATGGACACACCAGTTCTCGTCTGATCACTGAAGTTAAGCAACGCATGCCCAGTTAGTACTGACATGGGTGGTCGCTCAGGAAAGCTGGGTACTGCTAATATCCAATAATCGTCGCATTAGTGTAGTGTCTGTGCAGCATATGCATTAGAACTATACAGTGGACGGGTCTCTAATGACCTCGTAGTTGACTCCAACAAACAAACAAACCAGAGTCAATAATTTAATAATGCTATTATTTTGGGGTTGTTAAAACCAAAATACCTTTAATAATCAGAAGTGTAATAAAAAAATATAATGACACAGGTCCAACTGAAAATGTTCCAAGGTGTGGACGTCCACATAAGCTTTCAGACCAACTCATAAATGGAATGGCGACATATTAGGACACATGGCATCATCCAAAAATGTAATACCTTCCAAAATTAGAAAGGATCTCAGAATGGGATAGGAGGGCATCTAAAAGGAGTCCATTTACTCTGAATCCTTAATTTTTACTTTTGAAAAAATATTTTGGGGCCCCAAAAGGATTTTTGCACCTGGGCCCCTATATAGAGAAGGCCGGCCCTGTCTACCCGTTGCTCAGTAGAGGGCTCTTTTCCGCAAGTGCAAGTGACATCGTATACCAACACAGGACCTCGGTTTTACTTCTCAACCGAAAGAAGGCACACTCGCGGCCTCTCTCCCACCCGAAAGAAGTATCGAACCTAGAACTACTGGCGCAGTTGCCGAGCGTGCTAACCACTACGCCACAGCGGCCGATCTTGTTATTCTTATACAGTATCTCATAATGTTTGCGTACAATTATGCCTTGGAAGTCATTATCATCATAAACTTCTACCGCTTGTGGCAGGGTCGGGTGTGCGGGTTTTGTTACTTCACTCCCGTCGTCTTTTTTGGGTTGGCGGTGCTTACGGCCCCTTCAACAACAAAGGACATTAGAGCCCCGTCCACTTCGTAGCTCTAAAGCAGAAACTGAGGTGGACCGATTACAGGGGTGGGCCAATAGAAAGGTTTTACTGTACTGAATTATTTTTATGGGAAATGTCATTAAAACACAGGTGACATCTCTCATAATAAATTTCTTGAGAGCAAACGTTTTTATTCACTGTTTAAATAAAATAGCCTAATATCAATATTGAAATGATATTCTGCATAGAACTTCAGTTCTACTAGATTATAATAATAAGGCATAGAAGTGGTAAACACATTATATAAAGGCCAACACGTGATCATATATGAATCAAAACTAGTCTAAGGGGTAGGGATAATATAGAATATAAAAAAAGAGCAATACATTATGAGGGTCCTAAATCCGTCCCGGGGACGAATTTGAGAATCTCAAAGGGGACGGATTTAGGATCCCAGTAATAACAAAAGAAAAATTCCCATCTCTTGAACAAACAACTGCAACTACTCTGCTCTGACAACTGGAACACAATAGTTAAGGAGTAATCTTTAATTACACTGAAGAACAAATTTTTACTTTGGAAAAAATACATTTCCCACTTAGTGCTAGAATTATTGAATAAGTTATGCTCATTACACAGGTCGGCAAAAAAAATACTTTTTAAAAATTGTTTTACTTTTGATAACTGATTTTTAGATTGTTAGGGGTGCTGATTCCAAAAACGCAATTGATTTTTTTTCTATCACGTAAGGTTTTCTCTCAAAAAGTTTTCATGGTTTGGAAGAAATAAGGGAAATTGCAGCATTTTGATGTTTTGATTTTCATTTTATCACTCCACAAATACATTTATATTATAGGTCTAGTAAGGACCTGAGATCATCTCTTTTTAACCCTTATGCCAATACCCAGAACGTTCCACATGGTTCACTAATCAAGGTACCCATATGGAATGAAATGGAATTGTGCCAAACACATGTTTTGACATGCAGGTATTTCTGAAGCTATCCTATTTCTTGATGAATGACAGATGATCCTTCTACCTATCCTTCTACCAGAATCTTTCAACCATAGGCAGCCAAACGTTTGTGCATCTAGCCTTTCTATTTGATATCAACCCAAAAATCCATTGTGTTGAACATTCGACACCTGTTTCATGCATTTACTGTCCCACACAACAGTAATCTCCTACGCTTCATCATCATATCGTTATCCTGCCAGTGGCAGGAGCGGGTCACTGGGTTTCAGACAGTGGCAAATCCAGGAGAGGGAGCAATGCAGCGATTTCTCCACCCTCTGTGCCCCAGTGGGGTGCATATTTCAACTGATGCATAATGCATCTGATTAGGCATTTTCACATTGCTATCCCCATTTCTAAACTGCCAGGTCAACAGTTGCAGTGTAATCCATAGTTGGCTAAACCACTGAAGAGAGGACACTGAGGGGCAGTAGAGCACCTATTGTAATTGCTTGCTAGATTTAGAAAAAGGGATTCTGTATATTTAAAAATATTTGGAGTGCACTTATTTGAAGTGCTTCTTCCTGATCCACCGCTGGATCCATCAATGGGTCTAGCTTACCAAACTAATCCCAAGTTCGTTTTGGTTCTCCCCATGCTTCCACTTTCTTCTTCACATTCCATGACAATACCACACAAATCCATTCCTTATCAAATCATTTCCCTGCCTGTGGCTGGGTCATTTCTGAGAGTTGCATCCTTCCACACCCAACTATCTTCCACCAGGTCCCCATCCACCCCACACACTACCATTTCCTTAAGTGCAACCTTAGGGTCGGATCCAGAGGGATTGCTACCCCTCAGTGCTTCAATGGGGCACAACTGATGAGGCATTTTTACATTGCTGTCCACATTTCTTTGGACTTGCAGTCCAACAATTGCAATCAAATCTGTAGTAGGCTAAACCACTGACGATAGGACATTGTGTAAGGGACAGGAGATGACCTATTGTAATTGCTGGCTAATTTATAGTAAGGGATTCTGCATATTTAAAAATACTGTATTTGGGGTGAACTTTTTTGAAGTGCTCCCCCTTGATCTGCTGCTGGATCCACCACTGCCTCTTTCCTTAATGAATTGCCCACAACCCTACCATCCTTCAGCCACCTATGCCAAGGGCCAAACTATTCTGTCCAAGGGACATTTAGACAATAGTCCACCATAAATAATAGCATACTATTTCTTTGATTGTTTTAAATAAACCAAATCTTAATGTAACATTAATAGGTTAATGCAAATAATATTTGCTAGGTGATGGATATACTAAATTTCTGAAAATTGAATTTTTGATTAAATTGTAGGTGATGGAATATTTTAATTATTTTTACAGTAATCAGCATCCATAAAACTGTAAAAAACAATAATTGTATTGAAGACAATTTTTTCATCGCAGACCGGTGTTATTTATCTGTTCTCCATTTTGCCCTAGGACGTCAGGTTCTCTGGTAATTCATAGGGCTGCAGTTCCATTAAAACATTAATTGCGAATGGCCATCATACATCAGATATCATACTCTACATAATTTATGTTAATAATATAGGACTTGACATGATATAGGGCATTTATGTTAATGACATAGGGCTATCTGCAGATGACACCTGCATTGCAAGGGTGGTGGATGAAGGGTTATCTTGCTGCACAAAATTGCAACAGGACCTAAACAAGATGCATACCTGGAGCATAAAGTGGGAGTCTTTGCCATTAAACCTGCACAAATGTAGCTTTCTTATGATAAGCAGGTCTTGAAGGCAATTTGATCTTGCTTATTGCATAGGTGGTGTGAGGGTTAAGAGGGTTGAGATCCAGAAGTTCCTTGGAATTATTCTAAATACTATGGTCACCTGGAGGGAGCACACCGACAAATTGATTGGGAATACTGGGCATGCCCTCCGTTTGGTTAGTAGAGTCCTAAGGGACAGCACAAAGGAAAGTTTTTCACTGCTATGGCCAATTGTAAGAGTCCTAGGGGACAGCACAAAGGAAAGTTTTTCACTGGTATGGCCAATTGTAGAGTATTGTAGTCCAATTTGATATCCCTTTCAGCCAGGGTTTATCTTGGAAAATTGAAATGATTCAAAGGAGGGCAGCAAGAATTGTGTTAAATCACTTCTCTAGAAGATTGAGTGTCTCACACATGATCACAGAACGTCTTTGGCAGCTTATCCCTTGCAGAGTATAGAGGGAGAAATGATCATCCATTCAATTTGCAGGGGATCAGGGCACAAACAAATTTGTATTACTGGTCTATTTCCAAGGGTCATTTGGCAATGGAATGCTCTCAGTGAGGATATCAGAAGTATATACTTTCTGCAAGAAAGTGCCATTACAGCAAGTAGGCAATGCATGACAATAGATGCTATGCTTCAGGTGGGTTACAAATTAGGAATGAGTCATTCTCTCCACTGCCAATTTGACCTATAAGGGCTGCTTGCAGTGTATTCAATTAAATTATAACGCAATCATGTTCCCAGTGGCTCACTAATCTGTCAGGGAAACAAAACTCCACTATCAACTGGTCACTAGCTGTATCCTAGAAGTCTACCTAGGACTAATAGATGGCCAGTGACAATAGGTAGGCTAAAGTACAGCCAGATTTCTTTCATACTGTATGTCATTTACTGCTTTATTGACAACTGTCACTAAAATTTAAAAAAAGGGGAATTACAAAAAATTTGAGGGTCGCACAGCAAAATGAAAGTCATTTTTGTGAACAGCATATAAAAATACATAAAATAGCTCTATTGGTGTTTCCGTATTTTTTGGCTGTAGAACAGCCAAATGATGAAAAAAAATACTCAGAAGTGTCAATATTACTGTTTAAATTCGATTCCACAATGTAGCAAACTTAAATCTAACAATAGTTAAAAACAGAACAAAGCAACTGCATCAGAGCCACTAGTAAACGGAATGGTTCTGAAGGCTTTCAAATGCTGTTCTGAAGGCTACAGCACTCCCTTTGAAAGTTAAAGGGGGGGGACGGATTTAGGACAGGGAGGGGATTTTGGGTACTTTACCATACCCAGTTTTCCCAAGCAGCCATCCATGTCCGTACCAGTTGGGGTCGCGTTGCTTAACTTCAGTGATCAGACGAGAACTGAGGCATCTCTCTAGCGTGGATGAAGCCAAACCACCGTGAACCAGTACCGAACCTGTTCATCACACTCCTTCTGCATGGAAGTGGGTTCGATAGTAATGACCTGCGAGGTACAAAAATAATCACTTTCCTGTGCAGGTGTGCCACTTATGAATGTCTGCACAGAGCCGAAAACGGTCAGCACAGAAGTGTGACGGACTCAGTCACCTCCTCCTACCCTCTCACCATCAGATGCCGATCATCTATTCCGCGATGGGCCCCCACTCCGAAGCTACCCCTGGCATACGCACCCTAATTCTCTCTGGTCTCTTCACTTTACCCAGGTACCCCAGTAGGCCTTGAAAATGAATTTATAAAATGTCCGGGTGACGCCATAGTACGCCTATTTAGGTTAACGTTAAATAACTTCGTGATGTATACAATAATTATCTTCTTTTGTTCAAAATATGGTTTATTGCTTTTAGAGAGCGTCGATATGCACGTTAAGTACACCTTAAATATCGTTTCGCCAGGTGGTAGATCAATCACCACAAGTGCAATCTTGATTTCCAGGCACCTTTGTTGTTAATGATAAGGGATTTCTTCAAATTAATTTAAAATCAATGGAAAAAAACCAAATCAATGAATCGTTTTCTTACTAACAATTTTAAATTTCAGATTTTTATACACTGGTCAAAAAAATAGGTGATATTGACATAAGAATGCAGTGATTTTGGAACAGCGTTTGATGCGGTCACCTTCTTGTACCCCAATGGAATGTCAAACACGTTGGGTGTCATAACGAAACCTGGATACCACTCCACAGGGTTGTGTCGGTAGTGTTGGTATTAAAGGGCGTGTATGGGGTACAAGTTGTGTTGCTATAGTTGGTTCCATTTCAATTGTCACTTAGTGAATCACTCCACTGAGTGACAGCAATGCCTTCACAACATCATTTACCTGAATCAGTGGCTTGGAGAGCCATAGAAAGGATGGAAGCTGGACAGACACAACGAGAGGTGGCACAAGCCATTGGGGTGTCTCAAAGTGCGATTTCCAGACATAGGAATCGTTTTCAAACAACAGGCACTGTTAACAGAAAGGCAGGACAAGGTCGACCACAATCAAAAACAGCAAGGGATGACCATTACCTCTTCATAGCAGCCCGTCAGAATAGGCGGCAGAATACAACTCAACTGCATAGTGCCCTTCCAACAGCAACAGGACGCAACCGGACTTAATTCTGATGCACTGAGGAGAAGCATTGGAGGCAGATCTGCACCTCCCGCAACTGTTCGAGCGGCAAATTGCGTTGGACACACCAGTTCTCGTCTGATCACTGGATTTAAGAAACGCAACCCCCGTTAGTACTGACATGGATGGCCGCTTGGGAGAACTGGGTACCGCTAATATCCAAAAAAAATCGTCGCATTAGTGTAGTGCATAAGAACTATGCTGTGGACGGGGCTCTAATGACCTTGTAGTTGAAGGGTCCTAAAACACCAACAAATAAACCGCAACTGTTCCAGAGCTGGAGATTGCTCTTATGGAAGAGTGGCCACGTATCCCCAACAGTGCATTGATAATCTCATTGCCTCGCTGTTCACACAGGTGTGCGGCAGTGCTGGTCGTTCAAGGAGAACATAAACCGCACTGAAGGAACATTTACACCCATGTCCGACAATTACTGTAGCATTAATGTTGCTTTGTTTTTTACCTTATTCTCTGTTATCTCATTTTATTTGATGGTGACACCACTCAGGGGCTCACATGAATCACGTCCTTTTTCTGTAAGTAGCCATAATGTAAAGTAATATGTGATTGAAAGAACTTATCTCTTGAACATTATTGCAGCATTCTTAGGTTATTTCACAATATCTCCTAATTTCTTTTTGGCCAGTGTAGTTGACAGATGTTTAAAAGTGCTAACTTTCGAGGGCCCCCCCCCCCATGTTCATCTTTAGGCACGTTGTGGATACCCCACTAATGCCAGAGACCTGAACTAATAACAAAGAATAAGGGTCCATTGATGAAACTCAAAATTATTTAACTGCTTCAATGTTATGGGATACATACATATACCCGCCTCGGTGGCGCAGTGGGTAGCACGCTCAGTAACAGCGTCAGAAGTTCTAAGCTCGATACTGGACAGAAGAGGGTTGGCTTCTTTCAGATGAGAAGTAAAACCTCGCTCCCGTGTGGCATACAATGACATTTCCACGTCAAATAACCCTGCCTACTATGGAACGGGTAGATTATGCAAAATTTTCAGGTGTAATAGCTCGCCCCCTGGCGTCGGTGGGGTGCTCCAACGAGCATAGGGGTTGTAGCCTTGGTCGGCAGCTGGCTGTGGAAAAACACCGTCCAATATATCGTCCTTATGTCCATTCATAGGGACAAGACAGGTACCTGACCCTGCCATAGGCTGGAAAAGGGTTAATTACTGTGCAAACTACTGTTTTAACTGCATTAAAGTAATAAATAGTATGGTTAGATTGTGGAGCACGTAGAATTTAAATTCATCTGCTTTTGGGGGTTTTCCTGTAAATGGCCGCATGTTTGTCATAGCTGTATTAGCAATGCATCAGCAATAGGCAAAATAAATCAAAGTGTATGAAGGATTACAAAAAAATGTACAAATGCATCAAAAGTTTACTATACGTAACATACCGGTAACAACAAGGGAAAGAGGGGGCCTCAAGGTGAAAATGAAGAAGGCAGAGTACCTTATTTTCAACTGGAGTGGCCAAGGAAAGGGGTCGAGATTTGTTGTAGTAATGAGGTGATATCAGTGGAAAGGAGTTACGTTATTAAGGATGTTTTCCAGTTTTTTTCCGTTGGTGTTTTAGGGCCCTTTAACTACATGGTCATTAGGGCCCCTTCCAATGTGTATTTCGAATGCACAGAGTGCACAGACACTACACTAATGCGAAAATTATTAGGTATTAGCAGTACACAGTTTTCCCAAGCGACCACCTATGTTAGTAATGGCTAGGGTTGCGTTGTTTAACTTCAGTGATCAAACGAGAACTGGTGTGTCCAACGCAAGAGAGAGACTCCGACGTGACCCACAGAATCAATGCAGGATGGCTAAAATGGAGGCTGGCAAGTGGAGTCCTGTGCGACCTCCGGATCCCACTACATTTAAAACGCAAAGTTTACAGAACTGTCATTATTCCAGCTATGCTATATGTCTGAGAGTGTTGGGTAGTTAGGAAGAACCATGAAAGGATAATGCACTACATGAGAGGGTTGACGTGAGCTGACAGAATCCGAAACGATTACAGTATAGGTCGCCTGGGGTGGCAAACTTCACAGAAATGATGTGAGAAAATAGTTGAGGTGGTATGGGTAAGTGATGAGAAGGGTTAGGAGGAACTTATTTGGTCCTTTATAGGACTGCAGGTAATTGGAGGCACCAGGAGCAGGGGGAGACAAAAACGGACGTGGGAGCAGGTGGTACAATGGAACATCGAGACGTGTGAGGTGGAGGGGGCCTGGTGGGGGTGGAGGAGAATAACCCGCAGGCCGGACCCTGCCACAGGCGGGATAAACCTGAAATGATGATGACATAACATACCGGAAAGTACGTCTTACAGTAAGTTATTAATGATATAATGAAAGGAAGGTTTGAGATATCCAGGGGCATACTTGAAAGTTTTATAAACGTTCCCTACTCCGTGGGACCGATTACATTCCTATACCGAGGACCCACAGTCTGTCTAGAAAAAAAATGATAAAATATGCGTTACTTTAATAGCTTCTCAACGTCACTAGACATTATAAAATCATCCATTACTACACGACCACACCGTCTTGGAACACAATCTAAAAATGGAAAGAAAATTCAAATACTGTCAGTAAACAATCTCGAAACACCACTTCCAAAAAAAAAAAAAAAAAAAAAAAAAAAAACATGAGACGAGTAATACATGATTAGAAATTGGGTGTGTGGATTACAAAATTTAATGAAGCTACAAGACCCACGTATATTTTTGAATTCCAAATGAGGTGGGAGGTTCGACGCTGGCCAACGAGCGGAAGTGCCCCCTCCGTACGATGTAAATAAAACCGTGACTCCGATGAGGTGTGAAACATGTCATTAGACCGTAAAAAACCCACTTTAATCATCATTACCATTCATCACCTCTTTCTCCCTTAGGGCAAGGTCGGGTAGCATTTGTTATGTCGATGTTTTAGGGTATTTCAATTGCAACATTCATTAGAAGAAACCCCCCCCCCCCCGTCCACTGCGTAGTACTAATGCAGAGTTTGTATAGACAGTAATCTGTTACAACGATTTTGTGTACTAGCAGCACCCAGTGTTCCCAAGCGGTCACCTATGCTAATACTAACTGGGATTGCGTAGCTTAACTTCAGTGATTAGAGGAGAACTGGTGTGACCAACGCAATACAGCAGCTCTTGTCCATCACAACAACGGATATCTAGCAAGCGATCGGACACATGTTAAAGCAGCAGGTTGTCGTTCAAAAGACAGAAAAGGAGTTAACTAGCGTCGGTGACACCGCATCCACCACAAGGGGTTCTCCTTTGCGACGAAAGGTGCAGGATCGACCCCGCGACCAATGAGGCATCGAGACAAAACAACGCGCTATATATCAAGTTGCACGGAATTTCCAAGTACAGAAGTCCCGCTCCTCCCGTCATAGGTGAAATAAAGGGCCCTTTGAGGAATCAGATGCAGGCATTTGTGAAGGAGTTCCTAGCTAGAAAGGAGCAAGGGAGGCAAGGGTGATAGGGCCATACAAGGAAGCCTGAGGATTGCTTTTGCAAATATGCAAGGGGTGAGGAGGAAAGGGAAGTGGAAGGAGCTATGTGAAATTATGAGGCAGGAAAAGGTAGATATCATGGGGCTGGCTGAGACACATCTAAGGGGGGAGGAGGGGTATGTAGATGATGATGTCAATGCAACCTTTTGGAACAGAAAGGATGGTGAGAAGAAAGGAGGTGGGGTTGGAATCATGTGGGGGAAGAAAATTAAGGGAATAAGGTGGGGTGAGGATTGTAGGGAGCATGGGTGGATAAAGGTACAGAGAGGAGGTAGAAAGCTGGCCTTTGGGGTAGTATACATGGGTATAGAAGGTACAGGAGGGGGCTGGAATGAAAGTATATACAACTGCTTACAGGAGGACATGGAGGGCCTGCACCTGGAGGGCTACCAAGTTGTAATAGTGGGGGACTTCAATGGGCATCTACAGGAGATGGATGGGGTTGAAAATAGAAATGGTAGGATGCTAAAGGGCTTTGCATGTCAAAACGGCATGGTAATAGTTAACCTTCTGAAGTGCTGTCAGGGAAGGATCACAAGGGTGGGACCACAGAATGGCTCATGCATTGACTTCTGCTTGGTAGAGAATGATCTAGTGCAGGAGGTGTGTGGAATGACAGTGGATGAGGAAAACAGGGTGGGTTTAGATTCTGACCATAATCTAATTATGATTACTATGAAGGATAGGAACATAAAGGAAAAACGGATACATGTGGGAAGGAAAGTCAGCTGGCAACTGAAGAAATGGTTTAAACAGGAGGAGTTCCAGAAGGACATGGAAGCTGTACTGGAAAGTAAAGAAGCCACATATGCTGAACTTATAAGTGCCCTAATAGACAAAGCTAATGAAGGACAGGGAAGAGGTAAAGGAAATGGGAATAAATGGAAGAAACCATGGATGGATGATGAGGTATGGGAGGCTATTGAAAGTAGACGTCAAGCTAATAGGAAGCATAGGCAAGCAGTTAGAGGGGGAGATGAGGAAAGCATTAGACAAGCATGGGATGCCTATCAACAGAAGAAAAGAGAGGCAAAGGAAGTAGTGGGTAGGAAGATAGCAGAGGGGGATAGGAGGAAATGGAGGGAAATCATGGATGGGGGAAAACAGATGACTGAGAAATTTTGGAGATATGTCAGGGATAGACGTAGAGAGAGGAGTGAGGTAGTAGGAGATGGTAGGAAAGCTTTAGTGGATAAGGATGGCAGAAATATAACCAGCAGAGAAGGCATTAGAAGGATTTTGATGGAGTATGGATGTGGGTTCTCCTCTACTGGTGGAAAGGTGGTGAAATGGCCAAACAGACCAATAATAAGCCAGAGAGCATCAGCTGGAGAGGCATGCTTTACCAGGGTAGAGTTAGATAAGGAGATAAATGCATTGAAGTTGGGAAAAGCATGTGGGGAGGACAAGGTAGCAAATGAGTTTCTCAAGGCACTAGGAAGTAAAGGTAGAGAACTGCTCTTAAGGATATTTAATAGGTGTTTAGGGGATGGAAAATTACCAGATGACTGGGGCATCACACGGGTAGTGATGCTGTACAAGGGCAAGGGAAAGAGCAAGGAAAGTTTGGACAGTTACCGGCCAGTAGCTATAAACAGTTGCATGTATAAGCTATTTGCTGGGTTAGTAAGAGGGCGATTAGGGACAATAATAGAAGGGTCAGGCAAACTAGTAGAATTCCAAAATGGGTTCCAAAAGGGGCGTAGAACGGGTGATAGTCTGTACATGATTACACAGATTATGGAAGTAGTACAAAGAAAGAAAGGGAAGGCATACCTCTGTTTCCTGGATGCCAAGGGGGCATATGATAAGGTGAATAGAGAGAAGCTATGGGCAGTTCTTCCCAAGTATGGGGTTAATAAGGGGCTAGTGGAGCTGCTCCAGAAGCTATATATGGGCACTAGGTATGATTTCCATTGGGAGGGAATAAATACGGGACAGATAGGTGTGGACAAGGGATTGCGACAGGGCTGTCCATTATCACCAATGCTGTTCCTAGTGTACATCAATGAACTGGGGCTCAAGCTCCAAGATAGTGGGCTGGGGTTTCCTCTGGGGGATGGTAACAAATTGCCAGCCATCTTTCAGTGTGATGACATAGTTCTGCTGACAGAGGGTGAGGGAGAGCTCCAAGAAGAACTGGATATCTGTGAGCAGTTCAGTAGGGATTTCCAGTTAGAATTTGGTCAAGATAAAACAAAACTGATGATCATTGGAGAGGATGGCATGCAGCCTAGTAATAAGATGCCAATCAAGCTTGGGGAGAGGGAGATAGAGGTGGTGTCAGAGGTTGCATACCTGGGGGTAAAACTCACAAATGATAGGGGATACTTAAAGGCAATGGAGGAAAACATCATGAGTAAGATAAAAACCAGAGAAGGATTAATAAGGAAACTGGCGTTTGATTCATTCTCAAGGTATGAAATGGTTAGGGGGCTATGGAAAGCTGTAGCAGTTCCAGGGCTAACGTATGGAAATGAGGTTCTGTGCATTAGTAAAAAGGTAAGGGACTGTATGGAAGTAGCCCAAAGAAGGTTAGGCAGGATGGCATTAGGGGGAAATAGGTTCACAGCAGTAGAAGCAATACAAGGGGACATGGGGTGGTCTACATTTGAACAGAGAGAAATGATAAGTAAGTTGCTATACTTATGCAGGATATGGGGGCTAGGGAAGGAGAATCCAGTATGGCAGGTCAATGCATGGGTAAACAACATGAAGGTATTTACCAACTGGGAGAGGAGGGTAAACCAGATGTCAAAGAAGATAGGCATAACACTGCAACCCAGGGAGAGCAAGGAGGGGGCAACAACATTGCAAAGACTAGTACAGGACAAAGTTAAGGAATGGGGGTTAG
>JAAFCE010007744.1:20810518-20866008 GCA_013389805.1 Trigoniulus corallinus
TGGAGTGGGTGCGAAAGGCAAAGGTACTCCTAGGGTGCTGGTGGAGATCTAGGTATATGGGCCTGGCATGAAAAATCTCGCTAGCAAGGTATCCGTCACAAAGGATTACATATTCATATTCATATTCGAAGAAAATAGTTGATGTTAAATCGAGACGGGATTGTAGCACTAGGTTACCCGACTTTGAGGAGTAGTGGGTAGCACGCTTGATAACTGCGTCAGTAGTTCTAGGTTCGGGAAAACGGCGCCCCTCAGCAGTTGCGCCCGGGGACGACTGTCCCTTCTCATTCCCCAGCTACCGACACTAGAGAGAGGTTCCGAATACGCCTTCCGGAGTAGTGAAAATAGCTGCCCCGTGTGTTGTACAATGTCATTTGCACATAACAGAACCTTCTCAACTATGTAACGGGTAGCAAACAACTCATAACCCTTTTCCGGCCTATAGCAGGGTTGGTTGCCCATCTTGTCCCTCTGAATGGACACAAGAGTGATATTTTGGACAGTGCTTTTCCACAGCTAGTTGCCGGCCAAAGTTGGAACCCCTATGCTTAATTATCGTCGGTCTATTTATCTTTGAGGCATTCCACCGTTGCCAGGGGCGAGCTCCTACACCTTAAAATTTTTGCCTCATCTACGCGTTGCATGGGAAAGAGGGTTCTTTTACGTGGAAATGCCGTCGTACACCACACAGGACCTCGGCTTTTCTTCTCATCCAAAAGAAGGTCCACTCGGGTTCCATCTCTCGCCTGAAAGAAGCCAACTCACCTCAGTCCACTATCGAACCTAGAACTACTGACGCAGTTACAGAGCGTGCTACCCACAGCGCCACCAAGGCGGGTCAACAGGTAGATGAAGGCAAAATTCCCAGGTGTAGGAGCTTGGCGGAGTGACCCAACGACCAGCAGGCCGACGATAAAAAAGTAAAGGGGTGCAGCCGGTTTTGGAAAAATACCATCCAACAGATTGTCCATGTGTGCCATATGGGAAAAACGATGGGTACTCGACATTGTCATAGGCAAGAAACTGGTTAGATGATGCGATTTTTTGTTGTAGCACGAGGCCGGCTGCTTGTGGCTGAAAATAGTTCGGCCTTGTATTTACGAGTCCAGCGGGGTAAATGGGGCCCGTCATTGTCATAGGCAGAAGAAAAAATTTGGAATGATTATTATTAAAGCATGATAAACCTTACTTGGCCAGCGAATCGAATCATTAGCATAGTCATTAGAACAAGGCACTTGATGACTCCTCCTTGAAACCCGTTCCGTAGAACTCACAAATGTGTAGTACGAGTCCCGTTTAGAGAACATGTAGGCCAAAGTAACCGCAATTCCAAAAAATAGCATTCGTCTTAAGAAATGCTTTATGAACTGGAACTTTGGAGTCTCTGTCAACTGCTGGCTTTCCCTAAACAAAAAAGAAAATAGTGTTAATCTTCCAGCACACTTGAGTTCACCGTTTGCTGGAGGTTCTGCGAGGCCTCAGTATCACTATCATCATCCATTGCCCCACCTGTAAAAGGGTCGAGTAGTCTGCCGGTTTTCGCATGCGGCCACCAATGTCAGTACTAGTTGGTGTTGTGTTGCTTAACTTCAGTGATCAGACGAGAAAGGGAGT
The DNA here is from genome assembly GCA_013389805.1 of Trigoniulus corallinus. Classification (NCBI taxonomy): domain Eukaryota; kingdom Metazoa; phylum Arthropoda; class Diplopoda; order Spirobolida; family Trigoniulidae; genus Trigoniulus; species Trigoniulus corallinus. Next base: position 20,812,133 of record JAAFCE010007744.1, read on the forward strand.
GTCCAACGAAATTTGTCGCTCCCATGCAAATAGAGTGAAAGTAGTTGGGGTGTCGAGAGATGACAGAATTAGGGGTGAGTATTTTAAAGGTTGTTGTTGTTTGTGGGTGTTTTAAGGCCCTTCAACTATAAAGGTCATTAGAGCCCCGTCCACAGCACAGTTCTGATGCAGAGACTGCACAGACACTGCACTAATTCGACGATTTTTGGGTATTAGCAGTACCCAGTTTTCCCAAGCTGTCACCCATGTCAGTACTAGCTGGGATTGCGCTGCTTAACTTCAGTGATGAGACGAGAACTGGTGTGTCCAACGCAACTTGCCGCTCCCTATTTTAAAGGTAACTTGGCTTGGGGCGAGGGACACCACGGAAAACGTGAGGGATAGCAGGCTGACGTGGTATGGGCGTTCAATGAGAAGAAGAGCTCGTTAGGTCCATTACGGGAATGCAGGTTGTTGGAAGAACCAGGCGGAGGAGAAGACCAAAGGTGATGTGGGAGTGTGTGGGGTGGACGGGGACCTCATAGGAAATAGGTGGGAGTGGAGAGCTTAAACCTACAGTCCCAACTCTGCCACACGTCAGTATGATAATGATGATGCCATTCATAAATAAAAACCCGTATTTGTCTCTCACAATCATTGGTAATTCGGAAATACATCTAGAAAAATATGATTGGTTGAGACCTGCGGTAAGAAAAAATGGTGGCCTTGATAAGACGTTAAAAAAAAGCATCAGCTCTGCCATCTTGTACCACTTCCCACCAAGGTCCTTATGACTTGCATAACCGAAAAGCGGTTTTTATTGTCTCCTTAGTAGCTGTACTTGAATACCATGTCAGTTGTCCTAGGTTCGATCTGGATTGAGTTAATTTGGCTTCTTTTCGGGCGAGACAGGGAGGACCTTATTGCGTTAAGCACACCAGTTCTCGTTTGATCACTGAAGTTAAGCAACGCAACCCCAGGAAGTACCAACATGGGTGGTCACTTGGGAAAACTGGGTACCGAAAATGCCCAAAAAATCGTGGCATTAGTGTAGTGTCTGTGAAGTTTCTGGATTAGAACTATGCAGTGGACGAGGCTCTAATGATCTTGTAATTGAATGGCCCTAAAACACCAACAAAAAAATCCGGTGAGACAGAGGTTCCCGTGTACGCCTTCCACCGGAATGGAAACGTAGCCATGACTCCGTGTAGAATGTGCGATGTTGCACGTAAAAATAACTCTTTCCACATGGAATGGGTGGGCGGAGCGGCGAATTGCGTTGGACACACCAGTTCTCGTTTGATCACTGAAGTTAAGCAGCGCAACCCCAGCTAGTACTGACATGGGTGGCCGCTTGGGAACACTGGGTACTGCTAATAGCCAATAATCGTCGCATTAGTGTAGTGTCTGTGCAGTCTCTGCCCTAGAACTATGCAGTGGACGGGGCTCTTATGACCTTGTAGTTGATGGGCCCTAAAACACCAACAAACCAAACCAAAACCAATGGAATGGGTGGATCGGCAAAATTCCTAGGTGAAGATGCTCGCCCCCGGGCGTGGGCGGAGTGTCTCAAAGAACAGGAAGCCGTCAACGTAATACTCTTCAACTACCGGGCTCTTCAACCGGGGAGCTTCCACGTTCACTGCATAGTTCTAATTCAGAGTCTGCACACACTAAGCTGTTAGGACGATTTGGGCATTAGCAGTACCCAGTTTTTCGAAGCGGCCACCCATGTTAGTACTAGCTGGGGTTGCGTTCCTTAACTTCAGTGATAAGACGCGAACTGGCGTGTCCAACGCAATACAGCCCTCCCACTGCATTCCGATGGGACAAATGGGGACCCTGCCTTGCCTGAGGCGGGCAAAGGGTTGGTGATGATGACGAGTACAGGGTGACGTCATCTATCCACGTCAAACTAGTCCTGTTTTGAGGTGAAACAAAAACAAGGCCAAATGATGATTAAAATACAAAATTGGGTGATGGAAGGGGGAGGGAGGGGGTTCATTTCGCCCTGGCTAATGAGGGCAATTCAGAAACTGGCAGCGAACAATGTCAGATTAATAAAGCAAAAGATGACTAATTATGGACTTTCTTATGACTGGCTTTTGTAATATCAATTTATGCCAGCACATGGACGGTTGGTTGAGATCTCAAGATTAAAACTGACGTCATTTGAAATTTCCATCTGGGGTAGGAGTTCAAGCGGGTGCGGCTTATTGCGTTGGACCCGCCAGTTCTCTCCTGATTACTGAAGTTAAGCAACGCAACCCCAGCTAGTACTAACAGGGGTGGCCGCTTGGGAAAACTGGGAACCTCTAATACCCAAATATCGTCGCATTATAGTAGTGCCTGTGCAGTCTGCATTAGAACTGCAGGGTCCCAAAGGGCCCTAAAACACCAAGACAACAAAACAAAAAAAGAGTTCATGGAGGCCAACAGACATTTACCAGTTTTGTCCAAAACACTAAATCGGACAATTCCACTGAGGTGTGGTGGGGCCTAGATTTGGCAATGATGGGAAATAAAGCGGAAGGAGAGGTTAGGGAACTCTTGAATTATGAGAGGCTGCATGGCGCTGGATACCGTTACCAGTTCTCATCTTATCACTGAATTTAAGCAATGCAACCCCAGATAGTACTAGCATACATGACTGCTTGGAGACACTGGGTACTAATAATACCGAAATTGTCCTAATAGTGTAGTGTCAGTGCAGACTCTGCACTAGAACTAGTTGAAGGGCTCTTTTTTTTGTTTTGTTGGCGTTTTAGGCCCTTCAGCTACAAGGTCATTAGAGCCCCGGATCACAGCAGCGGATTCCAGACACTTGGTAGGGTTACTCCCAGTCAGGGTTGTCTCACCCAGTAAGGAGAAAAAATTTAGATTTGGAAATTGAAGTGTGGGGACCCTTACGTGGAAAACAGGAGAATTACGAACATTTTACAGCATAGGGAACAAGAGTGTAAAGGGGATGGATGGGAACGTAGTGGGAGATAGACGGGATGGATGGCCAAAAGCAACACACTTAACCCTGCAACAGGCGGAATAAGAGTATGATGATAAGCTCATTGCGTGTAGGAAGGAGTAGTTGTATTGCTTTGGACACACCAGTTCTCGTCAGATCACTGAAATTAATCAACGCAACTCCTGCCATAGGTGACCGCTTGGGAACACTGGGTACAGTTAATAGTCACATTCTTCTAACAGTGTAGTGTCTGTGCAGAGTCTGCATTAGAACTACGCAGTAGATGGGACTCTATTAACCACTGTAGTTGGGGGAAACAGATGACAAAGAAATTTTGGAGATATGTCAGGGATAGACGTAGAGAGAGGAGTAAGGAGGTAGGGGATGGTAGAAAAGCCTTAGTAGATAAGGATGGTAGGAATATAACCAGTAGAGAAGGCATTAGGAGGGTATTGATGGAATATGGACGTGGGTTCTCCACTACAGGTGGAAAGGTGGTGGAAGGGCCACACAGAATAACAACCAGCTGGGGATCATCAGCTGGAGAGGCTTGCTTTACTAGGGTAGAATTAGATAACGAGATAAATGCATTGAAGTTGGGAAAAGCTTTTGGGGAGGACAAGGTACCGAATGAGTTTCTCAAAGCACTAGGGAGTAAAGGCAGAGAACTGCTCTTAAAGATATTTAATGAGTATTTAGGGGATGGAAAAATACCAGATGACTGGGGTATCACACGGGTAGTGATGCTGTACAAGGGCAAGGTAAGAGCAAGGAATGTTTGGATAGCTACCGGCCAGTAGCTATAAACAGTTGCATTTATAAGTTATTCGCTGGGCTAGTAAGGAGGCGATTAAATACAATAATAAAAAGGGTCAGGGAAATTAGTGGAGTTCCAAAATGGGTTCCGAAGGGGGCGCAGAACAGGTGATAGCCTGTACATAATTATGCAGATTATGGAGGTAGTTCAAAGAAAGAAATGGAAGGCATACCTCTGTTTTTTGGATGCTAAGGGTGCATATGACAAAGTGGATAGAGAGAAGCTATGGACAGTTCTTCCCAAGTATGGGGTTAGTAAGGTGCTAGTGGAACTGCTCCAGAAGCTATATATGGGTACTAGGTATGATTTCCTTTGGGAGGGAATAAATACAGGACAAATAGGTGTGGACAAGGGGTTGCGACAGGGCTGTCCATTATCACCAATTCTGTTCCTAGTGTACATCAATGAACTGGGGATTAGGCTCCAAGATAGAGGGCAAGGGTTTTCTCTGGCGGATGGTATCAAGTTGCCTGCCATCTTCCAATGTGATGATATAGTGCTGCTAACAGAGACAGAGGGAGAACTCCAGGAAGAACTGGATATCTGTGAACAGTACAGTAGGGATTTTCAGTTAGAGTTTGGTCAGGACAAAACAAAGCTGATGATCATAGGAGAGGATGTGCTGCCTAGCAATCAGGTACCAATCAAGCTTGGGGAGAGGGAGATAGAGGTAGTGTCAGAGGTTACATACTTGGGGGTTAAACTTACAAATGATAGGGGATACCTGAAAGCAATGGAGGAAAACATCGTTTGTAAGCTGAAAACCAGAGAAGGACTAATAAGGAAACTGGCATTCGATTCATTCTCAAGGTATGAATTGGTTAGGGGCCTATGGAAAGCTGTAACAGTACCAGGGTTAACATATGGAAACGAGGTCCTATGCATTAATAAAAAGGTAATGGACTGCATGGAAATAGCCCAGAGAAGGTTAGGTAGGATGGCCTTAGGGGGAAATAGGTTTACAGCAGTGGAGGCAATACAGGGGGATATGGGGTGGTCTATTTTTGAACAGAGGGAAATGATTAGTAAGTTGGTATACTTATGCAGGATATGGGGACTAGAGAAGGAAAATCCAGTATGGCAGGTAAATGCATGGGTAAACAACATTAGGGTATCTACCAACTGGGAGAGGAGGGTAAACAGGATGTCAAAGAAGATAGGCATAACACTGCACCCCAGGGAGGGCAAGGAGGGGGCAGTAACGCTGCAAAGACTCGTACAGGACAAAGTGAAGGAATGGGGGTTAGGGCAGTGGCGACAGAGTATGGAGGGAAGGGCTGCAAAGAAAACGCTGAGGGTGTATGGGAACAAGCTTAACATAGAGAGGGAGGTAATCTACGACAATACGTGGGAGAGCTCACTTCTGTTTCGGGCAAGAGCTGGGTCACTGGAGACGAAACAGAGGATGGCAAAGATAACAGGTGAACAGGAGGGCTGTGGATTGTGCAGGGATCAGGTGGAGGACGTCAGGCATGTGATACTGGTCTGCCCAGCACTGGATCACTGCAGAAGGGGTTGGGGAACCCCCACATTGGAGGAGGTTCTGGGGTGGAGCGGCTGGAATGGGTGCAAAAGGCAAAGGTGTTGCTGGGGTGCTGGTGGAGATCTGGGCATATGGGTCCAGCATGAAAAGATCTCGCCAGCAAGGTATCCGTCACAAAGGATTACTTACATATTCATATTTATAGTTGAAAGGCCCTGAAACACCAACAAAAACAAATGCATGTGGATTGTTGTTATTCGTTCTTGTTGTAGGACCCTTCAACTACAGGGTCATTAGAGCCCCGTCCACTGCGTAGTTCTAATGCAGAGACTGCACAGACACTACACTAATGCGACGACTTTTCAGTATTAGCAATACCCAGTTTTCCCAATTGGCCACATATGTCAGTATTAGTTGGGGTTGCGTTGCTTAACTTTCGTGATCAGACGCGAATTGGTGTGTCCAACGCAAAAGCCGCTGCAATGCACGTGGTAGGGGTTCTTTTATGTGCAAGTAACATCGTACACACCACACGAGGCTACGGCTTGGCATCCTATCCGACGGAATGTGCACTCAAGGCCTCTCTCTAGCGTGGATGAAGCCAAACCACCGCGATCCAGTACCGAACCTGTTCATCACACTCCTTCTGCATCGAAGTGGGTTCGATAGTGACGACTTGCGAGGCACAAAAATAATCACTTTCCTGTGCAGGTGTACCCCTTATCAACGTCCACTCAGAGCAGAAAAAGAAGGTCAGCGCAGATGTTTCCGTTGCTCAAAGAACAGGTCGGCCTTCAGTAACATTAAAAATTGCGAAATGAGCAATGGAATTAGTAGAACTGCTCTAATTCAAATTCTGGTCTTGTACTCAAATTACGACATATTAAAATCGCAATTTCATTTTTGAGTATAAAAGCCTAAGAGAATTTAACCCCCCCTAAACATTTTAATCTATTTCCGTTCGATCTAAAACATGCTGGCATTCGGTCTGTTGCTACTTTTGGGTACAAGTATCGGTTGGAGTGAGGCCTTCAACATTAAAGCGGTAAGTCAATTTCAAAATATAATAGGGCCTACAGTATATCAAACGGACGAATGACTGCTCACCTAACGCTGCAACCCTTTGCTTACGTACTGTGGGTTAAATTTCTGAACTGGGGCGAAACCCTGGACATATTGCCGGCGGCGCGCTATATTGCGTTGGACACGCCAGTTCTCGACTGAAGACTGAACTAAAGCAACGCAACCCTAGTTAGTACTGGCAAGGGTGAAAGATTGGGAATACTGAAAGGAGCGGCGAATTGCGTTGGACACACTGAAGTTAAGCAACGCAACCTCAGCTAGTACTGGCATGGGTGGCCGCTTGGGAAAACTGGGTACTGCTAATACCCAAAAATCGTCGCATTAGTGCAGTATTAAATTAATAAAAGTTACCATTGTTTATTTCAATTTCCTTGGCTACTTCTTCCCACTTCACGACTTTAATTTTAATCGCATATAGTATGCATGGTTTATATTGCATAGAACTTCTCTGTTTCGCACCGCGGTGCGGGACGTGCGGGATGCTATGTGAGTTGACCACTGGTCAACTCAACTACCGTCACGCATAGCTGCTCTGCGGTGCCCAAAGTAGCAGTGTGACGTCACCATTTTTTGTGCTGTGTCGTCTGTTACAACGGTAATAGCGTTAGCGCGTGGGTATACGGAATCAGGCATTCGATGCCTGGTTATACCCACTGTCACTGTTGGGCAGTGAGGAAGAGCCACGTGACTAAGAGTGCAAGTAGCCGAGATGCGAATGCTGCTATACATGCGCGCAGTGTCGAGAACCGATAGAATTAGAAATGAGCATCTTAGAGGTAGCCTTGGGGGTGAGGTACATCGCGAAAAAAATGTGGGAGAGTAGATTGAGGTGGTACAAACACGTAATGCGAAGACGGGAGGAGGAGTTCCTTAGGTCCATTGAGTGGCGTCACTAGGGTTGGCGTCACCCGGTGCGATGACACTATGGTGTCACCCCCCCCGCTCCCGAAAAAAGTCGTTTCTTCTGCTTTGGTGTCACCCCATTTCTCATGGTGTGAGTGGTGTCACCCGGTGCGGCCCGCACCCCCCTAGTGACGCCACTGGGCCCATTAGAGTAATTCAAGTGGCTGGAAGTACCCAGGGAAGGTGGAGCACGTATGGTAGTGTAAGGTGGACAAAGAGGTGATGGGAGACAAGCGAGATGAAGGGCTAGGACCCGCGGACCTGACCCTGCCACAGGTGGGATAAGAGCAGGATGATGATGATTCTCTTATTTGTCAGGTTGAAGGAGTATTCTACATGCATAGATACAATGCGACTACACCAAAATACAGGGAATCAACTTGCCATAAGCAGTCAGCCAATTGGTTCAACGGCACCACAATTGACGCCACATACCATTACAAGCTAACTAGCGGGTAAGTAGCCAAAGCCACAACAGCTTCCCTTTTGTTATCAAAAATGCATGGTGGTAAGGAAGACCCGAGAAACCTCCGCCGAATATAACAGAAGGAAACAAGGTGCTCCAGTTAGATCCACCTCACTGAAGTAGAGGTACCGTAAAATCTCACGTAGTGCCCGCGGATTATACGCGAAACATAGGGTCATTTAGTGCGGGCTATATGTGAGGGCGGACTATATATGAGTGCGGACTATAAATGAAAGCAAGGGTTCTCAATGACAACTGCTCCTCATTTTTGGAACATTTTATTACAATTAACAACACGGCTTTACACAGTACATTCTTATTTATATGGAAATGCAATATAAAATCTTTCACATTTCAATTTCATCGTCAGAGCAAGCTGACATTTCATGTTCAAATTCATTTGATCCCATTGCCCCCACAAGTTGCGCCACTGGCTGCTGTAGGAATTTTAAAGTGCGGACTATACATGAGGGCGGACTATATTTGAAACATACCCATCGCTAACGCGGACTATATTTGAGGTGCGGACTTTACGTGAGATTTTACGGTATGTGCTGCACTAATACGTCGGTGGTTCCAGGTTCGATACTACATCGAGGTGGGTTGGCTTCATTCTGGCGAGAGAAAGACCCGAGTGCGCCTTCTGTCGGATGGGAAACTAAGTTGGTGCCCCACCGTATGGTGTGTTCGATGTCTCATGCACCTACCGCAAAAAAACCTTTTCTATTATGCAACGGGTATATGAGGCAAAATTCCCAGGTGTAAGAGCTCGCCACTTGGCGTCGATGGAGTGTCCCAACGAGCAGTAGACCGACAATAGCTAGCTGCGTAAAAACACTGCCCAACAGATAGCTCATGTGCCCATTTTGAGGGACAGAGACGGGTACACCACCCTGCCATAGATGAGGAAACTGGGTACCGCTAGCACTCAAAAATCGCCACATTAGCGTAGTGTCTGCATTAGAACTATGCAGTGGGTGGGGCTCTAATGACCTGGCATAGTTGAAGAGCCCTAAAACGCCAACGAAAACGAAAAAAGAATTGGCAGACGGGTGATATATTGGACGGGAGTTTTCCCGTAGCCCTATGCTTATTTATCGTTGTTCTACTGCTTGTTGGGGCACTACACTGACACCAGGGGGCGTGATCCGTTGCATAGTAGAGAGGGTTGTTTCAAGTGCAAATACCATCGTAAACCACACGGGACCTCTCTCTCTCTCTCTCTCTCTCTCTCTCATATGAAAGAAGCCAATCGAGCACGTTGCCTCCTGCGCAACCGAGAAGAATCCAAAAAGCCCATTTGGTAAAATGACCTTTTCTGTTTCTAATTAGGGAACAAGTTGATGAAAAGTACACGGTTTTGTTGCAAGTCAAGCCTAAGGTCCACTTCCAGGTGATGATTGATGACAAGGGACAATGTAAGTATAACAATAGCAACACTACCTGAGAGGGAAAGAAACTAGCACCTACTAATACCTTTACTGCCTATGGCAGGGTCGGGCACACATGTGTAAAAATATCTTCCCTTACTGCTCCTTTATTGTGCTGATTCCACCAGAATGAATGTGTACCCGAACTGCCATAGGCCAGAAATGGGGTTGGGAGTGATAACATTTGTAAAGTGTTAATTATAAAATTCAAATTGTTTCCTTTTAGTAAAACACCACTGCTTAATTCAAGAAGTTAAATTTGGAAAATCTGGCAACACAGCTAAAACGTCTTCAGACTGCTATTGTAAGTAGAAATTATTATGGATGAATTCAATATTTATGCTGTAAAGTTTCTGTTTCTTTGATTCAACAACAAGGTCATTGGAGCCCATTACACTGCATAGTTCCAATGCAGAGACTGCACAGACACTACACTAATGCGACGACTTATGGATATTAGAGGTACCAGTTTTCCCAAGCGGCCACCTATGTCAGTCCTAGCTGAGGTTGCGTTGCTTAACTTCAAACTTAACACCAGACGAGAACTGGTGTGTCCAAGGCAATTGCCTCTCCCCAGCATGTCGCACGTGACATGCAACTCTAGTTTGAAACACAATTAGTGATGTTGGTCCCTCTTTGAATCTCTATTATCCTACCTTTAAGACAACTTGGGAAAACTATCGCCTAAACCAGGTATATAAAAAATTCTGTCCCAGACGGCATCTCATGCGTGGGGACGGTTGATAAATTTCAAACATACACATAGTAAGTATACAGCACACAGCGACCACAGAGAGAAGTAATTATTTGTGCTACAGTATTCTAAATTTTGAGTAGACAGCAGTCTAGTAGACAGGGAAAGGGAAAGAAAAGGCTTTTCGGACGACACAGTAAATTCCCCCAGCTCCTCCCCGCCCCCAACAAAATGATTTGGAGACCCCTGACCTACACGTCACCAACAACCTGCGCCCTTGGCGAAGAAAATCAAGCACGCTACCTATGGTGCCATAGAAACAGGTCAGGGGTTGGTTGTATTGCGTTGGACACACCAGTACTCGTCTGTTCTCTAAGTTAAGCAACGGAACCTCAGCTAGTACTAACATGGGTGGCTGCTTGGGAAAACTGGGTGCCGCTAATACCCAAAAATCGTCGCATTAGTGCAGTGTCTGAGCAGTCTCTGGATTAGAACTAAGGCAGTGGACGGGGATCTAAATGCCCTTGCAGTTGAAGGGCCCTAAAACACAAAATAAAACTGAGGCAGGTTCTGACGCTCGTTTCATGAACATTAATTTTTTTTTCAGTTGCTAGTTACTGTGGCAGCCGAAATCAAGTACCAACTGAGACGGACATTGCAGAACTGAATGAACTATGTCCAGAACCAGAATATAAATCTCACAGTCAAGCAAATTGTTAAAACCATTACCATTTCTCTTACTACATTAATATGAGAATGCAATTCGCTTATTAATCATTAATAACTCCATAAAAGGATGTCCTGGTGGCTCAGTGGTTAATGAGCTTGACTTTATGAGCTCACGGTTTTGGAACAATAGTGGCTAAGACAAACTCCAAAGTACGCCTATCATTATCAGTAAAGCTCTCGCTCTGTGCACAAAGTCTCCACTGCACAGACAAGAACCCTTTCTACATGGAGTGCAGTATATGAATTGATAGGCCACATTTTTAATAGTATTCAGGACCCGGGCATCTGTGAACGAAGTTGTTTTCACATCTTATCTCTATAAAATATTGTCCAAAATTTCTGCTAAAATGTGAAAATGACACTCAAATACATTCTTTGGTGAGTTCGCCGAAAACTTTCAATGAATGACATTTTGTCAACAGTAGAAACTGTACCAAATGAAAGCATTAAATTTGTAACACACTTCTATTTTTAATATGTAATAAAAACATCAACTTCTCAACAATGTCGTCGCCCAAACATGCGAGATTACAGGAACAGAGCGGTTTATCGTTGGACACACCAGTTCTCGTTGGATCAATGAAGTTAAGCACCGCCACCCCATCTAGTACTAACATGGTATCGCTAATACCCAAAAAATCGTCGTATCAGCGTATTGCCTGAGCAGTCTCTGCATTACAACTTGCAGTGGACAGGGCTCTAATGAACTTTGTAGTTGAAGGGCCTAAAACACCAACAAAATAAAAAATCTACTGAGTAGTAACTGGTAGATTGGGCAAAATTCTCAGGTGTAAGAACTCGCACCTGGCGTCCGTGGAGCGTCCCAACGAACAGTAGACTGACAATAACTAAGCATTGGGGGGCCTTCGTCGACAGCCGTGTGTGCATTCATAGAGACATGTTGAGAAACTGACCCTGTCATAAGCGGGAAAAGAGGAGATGCTTTACTACCCGTTACATCGAAGAGATGGTTCTTTTACGTGCAAATGCCTTCATACACCACACGGGACTTCGGTTTTAGTCATAGTCCGACGAACGCGCACTCGGTGCTTCTCGCGCTCAAAAGAAACCAACCACCTCTATCCAGCATCGAACCTGGAACCACTGATCCAGTAAGTAATGCAAGCTACCTCCTGCACCACACAGGTGGGTCTTTCAACCCTTACACTCTTACAACTATGCAGTGGGCGGGGCTGTCATGACCTTTATAGTTGAAATGCCCTAAAACACCAACAAAACAAAAAATGGATGTTGGTAATTGATAGCGGTGGATCGGCTTCATCCAGGCTAGAGGGAGGCCTTCCATCGGATGGGATGTCAAGCCGTGGTCTCGTGTGATGTGTACGATGTCCCTTGCACATAAAAGAACCTTTTCCACACGCATTGGAGCGGCTTATTACGCTGGACACACCAGTTCTCGTCTGATCAACGCAACCCAAGCTAACACGAACATGGGAAAACTCGGTACCGCCAATACCCAAAAAAATCGTCGCATTAGTGTAGTGTCCGTGCAGTCTCTGCATTAGAACTACGCAGTGGACGGGGCCCCTATGACCTTGTAGTTGAAGGGCCCAAAAAAACACGAACGAAACACAAATACAGGAATAGAAAGAGACCTGCACTGATCAAGGTGATTCTATGATTAGCCTTTCAATATCAATTAGTAAAAGATTAACGGCACCATAAAGATGTGCAATAGTTGTTTTCTTATCACAAATTGTGGTAAACAACTACGCTGAATTAAATGAAAAGGCAAAGACAACACCTTTGAAGGTTATTTATACAAACTTTAAAAAGGCGATTTCCACGCCAACGAAAGGCAATTAACGGTTTGCCTGAAACACATGGGTTCGGACACGCTCTGATAAAAGCATTTTGGAGGTCAAATTCAAATGCACGTGGTTTTAAGACAAAGACCAGCAAAGCAACTAATAACCCTTTTCCCGCCTATCCACTGGCGTGCCAGCATAGTGTGCAATGTGTGCATTGCACACATTGATATACAGTGAAACCTCTCTAATTGGTACACCTGCGGGACCGAGCCAAAGTGTACCCATCAGAGTGGTGTACCCATAAGAGGGGTATGGGTATTGTGTTTTTTTAACTGCAAAAAATGCATTGTATAATATAATATTTCACAAAGTTATTAAAGTACACAAATTTAATTTTTACAAACAAATCAATCAAGGGACGTTTGTCTACAATCAGGCTACCTTCTTATTTGCTGCCTATGGCAGGGTCGGGTACCCATCTTGCCCGTCTGAATAGATGCAAGGGTGGTCTTTTGGACTGCGTTTTTCCACAGCCAGATGCAGACTAAAGCTGCAACCCCTGTGCATATTTATTGTAGGCTTATTGTTCTTTGAGGTATTCCACCGATGCCAGGTGGCGAGCTCCTACATCTGAAAATGTTGCCTCACCTACCCGTCGCACAGTAGAAAGTTCTTCTATGTATAAATGCCATTTAACACCACATGGGACTATGGTTTTACTTCTAATCCAAAGGAAGGCACACTCGGGGCATCTCTCTTGCAGAAAAGAAGGCAACCCGCCTTGGTCCAGTATCGAACCTAGAACCCCTGCTGCAGTTACCAAGCACCCTGTCCACTGCGTCACCGAGGCAGGATGTACCCATTTAGAGGGGTTTTTTTGAAAGTGGTGACATGTATTAGGTGTACTAATGGAGGGGTGTACTCATTATAGAGGTGGTTTTCTGAAAAGTGGTGACATGTATGAGGTGCACCAACAGAGAGGTGTACCCATTAGAGAGGTGTACCATTAAGGGGTGTACCCATTAGAGAGGTGGTTTTCTGAAAAGTGGAAAGTGGGCGAAAAGTGGGTGAAAAGTGGGCGAAAAATCGGCGCCTGAAAAATGTGAACCGATATGACGGGTGTACCCATAGAGAGGTTTCACTGTATTTTCATTAGCTCTAGACGTCTATTGAAAACTCTGCAGAATTTCCACTTTATTCTACATTCTGTGCTATTGGAGGTGTATAATACAGCATACTGTCCAGTGGAACTTCCCCAATCGGTCTACCCCTGTGGATATACAAAAGTGGACCCATTAGAGTGGTGGACTAATTAGGGTGGTTAACCAAAATACTGCTTAGATGATATCAGAAGACTTAGTGATTGCAGGGAACAGGTAGAGAAAGGACTAAACGATATTAGAGGAGTGACACAGGACAATCCAGTTATGTACAATCGAGGGGCGAACTTGTGAAAAGCGAGCAAGAGGTAAAGTACTTAGGATCAACGTTCCAAAGCAATGTCGAGATAGACTCCGACGCACAGTGGTCCCAAATGACAAAAACGTGGCCAAAAACCCAAAAATGAAATTTCAATTTTGGGATTTTTGAAAAATGGGATGTCCAGATAGACAATTGAACTATAAAACCTTACCATTAGAAATAACATATTGCATATACAAGGACTGATATTACAGTTCAAAGTAGACCCTTTTTTGATCTGTGTCTCCCTCTAAACTGCATAAAATCGACTCTGTCTTTAATGTTAAACAACGATTTTTTGAGTTGATCAATTCACATTATTTCAAATGGAGGTAATTTCTGGAAGTATATAGAGTATTTTTACGTATTTATTTAGTTTTAATTCTTTAGTTTTGCACTTTATTTTTGTAACATCTCCTGTACAAAGTAAATGCTAAAAAGCATGTGTTAATGTTGTAGTGGAACGCATACGTCATGCAACGTCACAGCATGCATATGCAACTTCACTGCATCTCACGTTCTGTGATGCAGCTTCACTGCATCTCATTTCCTTCTTAATTTCAAATTTTATATTTTTAGAATCCAAACACATGATTAAAAAACTTTTAATATTTGATTTTAAATTATTCTCAACTGAAATCAGTTGTTCGCCATTTTCAATGCTATTTAGACGTGTTCGTGAGTAGCTCTTGAATATTTGGATATTAATACTATTCAGATTGTCTATTTTAAATCATCTCATCCCTTTAGTTATGAAAGTTAAATAATAACATCTTCACAACCAATAAAAACCTTTTTATTGTCTAAACTTTTTAGTTCATTCAAATTTATGGAGTCAGTTTGAACAAACCGTGGTGGAACTTGGGTCTCTTGTCCACCACAATGTCATTAAGCTTAGTGAAAAGTTATATATAAGGAAATATTGAGCTTATATATATATTGGGGCCTTTACATTACAGTATTAGCATTAATATTGTGAAACAATTGGCAGCTCCAACCTGCTCCTTTTACTGTGCTTGTTAAATATAGTATAAACTGCAAAAATGTCATTATCTATGTTACAAATAAAGCAGACAAATTTTATAAATCTGAATAGGAAATAACTTATAAATGCATATAATTCAGGGGAGTGGTTAGGCCAGCTTTCCTGTATGGATTAGAGTGTTGGGCAGCGAGGAAGAGCCACATTAATAGAATGAAAGTAGCCAAGATGCAAATCCTGAGGTATATGATTGGGGTGTCAAGAGCAGATGGAATTAGGAATGAGCACTACATACAGTATAACCTCCCAAGTTGACCACCTCTTTATCTTGACCATGAATCATTGGAACCAAAACGCTCCCATATGCATAAAATTGTGGGCACACTCCAAAAGTTGACCACCTCTGGATATTGACCACTGACCATCTACAGTTGGCACAACAGTCATCATCACCTCTCTATGTTGACCATTTTGGTGCAATCATGCTCCAATCGGCCAGCTGTGTACAAAATTCACTCTACCAGTCGCTCATAGGGGAAAACCCTTTTCATCTACCAGACACTCATAGGAGAAAACCCTTTTCACTATGCATCTTGTTGTCAAAGTGAACGAGTGTATGTAACATTATGTCAAAACGAAAAATAGTGGAGCTAACGATAGAAAAGAAGGTGGAAGTTCTGGACCAAGTAAAGGAAGGGAAATCTCAGCAAAAGATAGCCGAAGATTTTGGGATTTCGAAAACAACAGTGGTGAATATTGTCAAGACAAGGGACAAAATTTTGAAAGCATTTAATGAAAATTGTTCTAGCAGAAGGAAAAGGATTTTGGCTGATGATTTGGATCAAAAAGTTTTCCAGATTTCCTCAAGTTGTCGATCCAAGACCATTCCTTTAACTCAGCCACTGCTTCAGGAAGAAGCAAAAGTAGTCACCCCAGCACTGGGACGTGAAGATTTCACTGCCAGCAATGGTTGGCTGGAAAAATTCAACCTGTGGCATAACATTCAATGTTGTTCTTTTAAGTGGCGAGTCAGCTGATGTGAATCTTGTTGCTGTTGATGACTGGAAATAAAAGCTGCCTACGTTGATTGCAGATTACAGTCTGACAGATATTTTTAATGCCGATGAAACGGCTGTGTTTTATAGACAGCTTCCAGCCCGTTCCCTTGTTCAGAAAGGCGATCGGTGCAAGGGTGGCAAACAAGCCAAGGAACGCGTAACTTTCCTTCTCTGCTGTAGTGCCTTGGGCGAAAAACTACAACCTCTAGTAATTGGTCATGCTGAACGTCCTAGAGCATTCAAGCAAAATAACATGAATCGAAAAAAACCTTCCAGTGCAATACTGCTTCAACAAAAAAGCGTGGATGACCAGTTCTGTTTTTTTGGACTGGGTGAAAAGTGTAAACACAGCCATGAAGTGCAAACAGTGGAAAATTGTCATTTTGGTAGACAATGCTACTAGTCATGGACCCACTGAGCTCACAAATGTTTGGCTGCTGCATCTACCCCCTAACTTAACATCAGAGGTGCAACCTCTTGATCGAGGGATAATCCAAACAATGAAGCTCCACTACTGCCGGCAGTTGCCCAACATGTTAATTGGAAATGCTGAAGACTGCCAAAAGGCCGTGGAGTTTAGTAAGTCGATCACTATTCTAGACTGCATTCGGTGGGTCGGCAGTGCCTGTCAATGCGTTTCCCTGGTCAGCCTGGCAATGCGTTTCCAAGATCACCATTGCCAAATGTTTTCAACAGTGTGGTGCACCAATGGACAACCCCAACGTTGCTGAAGTGGATATTGTTCCCACTGATGAACAACTACTGAACATGGAGTTGGTCAGTGTTAATGAAATGATGCAATATGAGAGCAGTGTGGAGCTTCATGAGACCCTTGGTAGCAATACTGAGAGCATACTGCTTTCTGTAATCAGTTCAAAAGAAACAGAGGAAGAGAGTGAGGAATCCGAGGAAGAGCAAGAGAATTTTCAAAATGTCACTGTTCAACAAGCATCACTCTATATTAAAAAAATAGTGTGCTATGCAGCAGGCACCTCTGGAAGCTTACTAGAAAAGGCATTTGATCTTCAGAAAGAAATCGAGCAAGTGCATGCCGCATCCAAGTCCTCAAAACAAAGTGCAATAACAGATTCCTTTAAATCCACATAATATACTGTACATCCATGTTAATGCTCACAATATTTTTAACATACATACTGTACATAAATGTATGTTATTTATACTGTATGCTCATGAAACCTACATGATTTCTTCTGATCTGTTCTTTTATTAAATATGTACAAATGTACATTTATAATTTTATATGACCTCCAGATGTTGACCACCTCCATATGTTGACCGGTTTTTCTTGGAACAGTGACTGGTCAGGTTAGGGAGGTTATACTGTATTAGAGGTAGCCTGGGGGTGGCGTACATCGCCAACAAAATGAAGGGGAACAGGTTGAGGGGGTATGGGCATATAATGAGAGAGAAGAGAAGGAGATCATTAGGTCGATTTCAGGAATGCAGGTGGTTAGAAGCACCCAGGGCAGGAAGGCACCAAAGAAAGTGAAAGCTTTCTCAGAGGATGCAACGAAACTACAGTATTACTTATACCAGGAACCCTTATACCAACTTAATGGGGCTATGGAATTCGATCCTGCCAAAGGTGGAAAAAGGGTTAGAAATAACGATGATGTTTCGACTTCTGGCGTTAATCCATGTTTAGTAGTTGAATCAGAACTGGGTTGACGTTAGCAACATTATGTCAAAGGCCAGTACATTGTCCTGAGTCATTTCAAGGCTTCTAGACAGTTATACCAAGGTCACTATTCCACCTCAACCTCCGAAATCTTGGAGATCGTTCTTTATAATCTGTCTATTATAATTAAAACTTTTCTCCCTCTCACCTTGGTTGCCAGGGCGGTTGTCTTCCTCGACGACAATCAAGCATTTGGTGAACCTCCGGGTACTATTTGTCGCTCTTATCAGCATTTGGTGTTACCTTTCAGGAGTTACACTAGGTGTCTACCATATTCAGATCACCATCCAAAATGTCATCGTTAACACTGAGACCAAAAAAGTCGTCCTTCAGGGGGAAAAATCGATAGTGTAATGGACAGCAGCAATTAATGGCCCGGAATTAATACTTGCCCTGAAATTGCGACACCCGCCCAGACAATTCGGTTATTGAGATTAAAAATGGTATAAAAGCCCGGATACATTTTTACCTAAGGGCATTTCTCTACTTACGCTGAATCTGACAGATGTGGTCCTTTGGTTTGTTGCTACTTTTGGGTACAAGCATTGCCTCTAGTGCAGCCTTCGACATTAAAGCGGTAAGTCACTTTCATTTCATGTCAGAAGAAATCAGTGTGAACTTCAGTCCGCCAATGACAGGGTCTGGTACCCATTTAGCTCTCTGGAATCGGGAACCCAGGTCAAACAGACGGGAAGTTTATGCATCCAGCCACCGACCTAATTCTTGAACCATTTACTTGCTTTACTATCGGTCAACTTCCTGGGTTCCATTTCTTTATCGATTCCAGAGGGACAACGTTTTATAACATAGACATTTCCGGAACTACGCGTAATCGGGTTCGATTACATGCAAGGGACATTGACCAGTTACGTAACTTGAAGTTTCGGCCCCTGTGGGAAAACGTCCTGGGATCTTCCGTTTTAAAGTTCAAATACGTAAATCTAGCTCAGTAGTACATCTAGGGCTTATAAGGGCTAGCTCCTTTATGCAATGGTATTCCTTGCATACTCCGATTTGCGTCTCTGTGTACCAACCAGACTAGGCCACAGGATTACTTCCCATTCGATGGACGGCGCACTTAAGACCTCTCTTTCTCACCGGAAAGAGACAATTTGGGAATTTACCTTTAATTGGTTGGGAAGTACAGCTGTGGTAAAACACACGTGTAATTCGGTAAAACTTACAAGTGCAGGAGCTAGGTTTTCCCTAGCGAAATCAACTACATACTATCCATTTTCCGTCTATAGCAGGGTAGGGCAGGATCAGTTGGACGGCATTTTACGCTTTTGGATGCCGACCTAAGCTGCAATCCCTATGCTTATTTTTCGGCAGCCTATTGTTCGTTGGGGCAATACAGTGTACACCGACGCCAGGGGGGGGGGGAAGCTACTACACCTGAGAATCTTGTCTGATATAGTCCTTCTATAGTAGAGAGCGTTCTTTTACGTACAAATGACATCTCACAGCACGGAGCGCCATGGCTTTACTTGCCAACTGAAGAAGGATGTACTAGGGAAGTATCTCGACAGAAAGCAACTAACCAACCTCGATCCAGCATCCACCTGGAACCAATGTCGTA
Source organism: Trigoniulus corallinus (assembly GCA_013389805.1). Lineage (NCBI taxonomy): Eukaryota > Metazoa > Arthropoda > Diplopoda > Spirobolida > Trigoniulidae > Trigoniulus > Trigoniulus corallinus. Next base: position 20,831,230 of record JAAFCE010007744.1, read on the forward strand.
GTATTCGGGTATTATACGGTACCGCTGCACCACCGAGGCGGATTCGATTGGTGTTATAATCATTCAAATCAGGAATCGAAATAGGTCTTCAGATTGTTTTGTTGGTGTTTTAGGACCCTCAACTACAATGGTCATTAGAGACCCGTCCACTGCATAGCTCTAATTCAGTCTGCACGGACACTACCGTGTTATGAATTTTTTAGTTCGTTGGAGTTTTAGGGCCCTTCAATTGCAAGGTCATTAGAGTCCCGCCACTGCGCAGTTCTAAAGCAAATGCATACTACACTACCCTATCAAAAGTCATGGGACAACCCTTATTTGCATGAAAATGTGACATTCATTTGCAATATCATAGGTGGCATTCCTCCCAGCACTTTACAACAGAGAGTACACTATTATGAGATTATACTTCTGTGAATGCTGAAAGAATATCTCAAAGAAAAGAGCTTTCAGACCTCCAAAGAGGTACAATTGTCGGGTGTCATCTCACAGGCACAACTGTTAGGGAGACGTCAACCTTCCTAAACATCCCAAAATCGACCGTTCACAACGTCATCCGCACCTGGAAAGAGACAGGCACCACAAGTGTTCCACCTAGGACTGAAAAACCCAAGATCATGTCAGCTAGAGACCAAAGAGCTCTTCACAAAATGGTCACTGCAAACCATCACACATCGCGTAGGAAGACAGGAATAGAGTAGACAGGAACAACTGTGAGCACCCTGACTGTCCGCAGGGAACTGCATGCAATGTGTTTTTATGGCAGAGCAGCAGCCCACAAGCCTCACATCAGCACCAGCAATGCAGCGAGGAGATTACAATGGTGCAAAGAGCGATGACGTTCGACTATGGATCAATGGTGAATGGCCAATGGCGAACGTTACCTGCAAAGCTGTGTTGTGACCATGGTGAAGTTCAGTGGAGGGTCAGTGATGATTTGGGGGCTTCTCATGGTATGGGTTGGGTGCAATAGTTTCTGTGGATGGACATCTAAATGCAGAGCGTTACCTGGACATTCTGGACAATGCAGCACTCCCATCTCTCTGGCAGCACTTTGGTAATGGCCCTTTTCTGTTTCAGCACGATAATGCACCTTGCCATAAAGCACAGGCTGTAGGGGCATGGTTTGATGACATGGGGGTTCGAGAACTTGACTGGCCTGCACAGAGTCCCAATCTGAACCCCATCGAACATATGTGGGGCGTGTTGGAACGTCGATTGTGTACTTGTGCAGAATGCCCGACATCTGTGACTGAACTGTCCAAGACACTTATGGCAGAATGGTGCAAATTATCTGTCACAACATATCAAAACCTTGTGGACAGTATGCCCCAGAGGGTAGACGCTGTGATAGCAGCAAAAGGTGGACCAACAAGATACTGAAATATGTATATTTGTGAGTGTTTCTATTAAAGTGGTGGTGTTCCATGACTTTTGATTGGGTAGTGTACAGTAATGCCACGATTTTTGGGTATTAGCGGTACCCAGTTTTCCGAAGTAGCCAGCCATGCCAATACTAGCTGGGGTTGCATTGCTTAACCAGAGATCAGACAAGAGTGTGTCCAATGTAATAACCCACTCCCACTGTTATGACGCTTTTGGTATTAGCAGTACAAGTTGAAGCCAAGTTGCGTTGGACACACCAGTTCTCGTGAGATCACTGAAGTTAAGCAGTGCAAGCACATGTTAGTACCAACATGGGTGGTTGGTAAAGAACGTTGGGTGCTGCAAATTTCCCCTCTCCTATGTCCTCTACACATACCTCCTCATCTCCTGTGAGCAGCCTCCTAAGGGTTCGTCTTGTTATGGCTGCTTTGCTTACTCCCCAACCCATGAAATTAATCCAGCAATCCAAGTGATCACCGATTCTAGTATCCTCTGGGGTTGCATGCTTAACTTCAGTGATCAGACAAGAAATAGTATGTCCAATGCAATTCAGCCACTCCACAGTGGTTCAGAATAACTTTTTAGCATGAAAAATTACTATTCAAGGTTTATTTGTAAAATATCAATGCTATAGCTTCATATTTATGATACTCTAGCAGATAAGAACAGATGCAAATCTTGTACAAGGCCATAATCTCAATAGGCTTTCAAGCTGCAAAGAATATCAGCTGGTATCATTAGCATTATCAATATCACCTTGTGGGACCTTGGGTTGAACCAATAATTTTAATACTTCAGGTGGAAGTGAGCTTTGTTTATTGTGTGGCAAATATCTTCTAGACATTGTTGAAATAATGGGGTCTGAGGATAGCAGCAAATGTCTGAATAAGTCTTTGTTTGTCAAAATATGTGACATTTTTCTGGTGTGATGTTCTCTCACATATTTGAGATCTTTATTCTGAGCTTCTTGGGCTTCCTCACTCAATTGTCCTATTGGAAAAAGGAAATGCTTAATTACCTCAGAGCCATGCAATAAGATTTTGTGAATAGTTGTTGGCATACAGAACCATGGATACTTTTCCACAAAGAGTTCTGCTGTGCATTTTACATAAGTATCAAATTGCTCTAGGTCAATCTGATATCCACTTGAAATGGCCTCCAGAATTACAGTAAAACGATTAATTAACTGTTCATCAATCCCTGTAATTTCTGATGATAGTCTGGGATTTTTTAAAAAACATCCTTGCCATATTGCCATCATTGGTTGAACCAAAACCAGGTTTTGGCATGTCAACTAACATAGTTTTTAGCAATTTGTTTCTTTCAGTCTTCAACTTTAATTTTGTCACTTACTTTTGCTTGCCAGGATTTAATATCTAGATGATAACTAATATGCAAACAGCATTCAAAAAATCTTATCCATGCATTCAATATGGAGAGTGCATAACCATAAGTCTGTTTATCTGGGATTTTCTTTTCAACTAGACTTAGGTTATTCATTTCTGAAGGTTTAGCTTTACAAATATAACAGGTCTGTGATGATTTTAAATTTGTCAAAGCATTACAAACTTTGCCATCAACCATTGTTAATAAAAGTTTGTAGTATATGGTGTGTCCAGTTGGTAATACTTTTGGACAAAGTTCTGATATCTCCCAAGAAATTCCATCAACTTCTTTTTTTGTGGTAGGTGTTGTTTCCTTTTGAAAGATAAATTTTAAAGGCCTGCAAAAGTGGGGTGAGGATGGGCTTGGATTTTGCCAAACCATAACTGGATTTGCACCTTGGTTTGATATTGAATAGTATATTTGTAGTGGAACAAAAGATATTAAAAATATGGATGAATCATCTTGACCCTGTACAGAATAGTGCTGCTTATAGTTGCTTTGACCAGAACTTCCATCACACCCTCATTTACACAAAAATATTATGTTTTCAATATTGTTTGGGATTGTTGCAAAAACTTCTTGTTGCATTTCATATATTCTATTGCAGGTGATGTCCAAAATATTTTGAAGCTTCACTTGTGCTGACCCTTCTTGAAATTGCAAATATTGATTTTCTGGATAGCAGTTTTGTTTAGCTTCCAAAATCGAATGTCAAGATTATGGCTTTTGGCATCATCTCTTACAAATTGATATTGATGTTTGGTAAATTTCCCATTGATTATCAATGCCAGGGCTTCTTCTTTTGTGTAAGGAATTGGCTTTTTCATAGGTCTAACAGATGATTTAAAAGCCTGGTGGTAGTTTTTGGCTCTTTTTGGAGTTGTTGCAGTGATATCCTACAGGATACTGGCAGCTGTTTGTTTACCACATTTATTTAATTTCTGTTGAGTGGCAAATGACAACTCTTCTAGACTTTTGTCTTCTGCTAGTTTTCTTGCCTTCATCTTCTGTCCTCTGATACCACATTCATTAAATGCTTTTGTGGGCTGACCAGGCCCACATGAAGTGTTCTGTTCAGAAAATGCACCCCATGTTGTAAAATTCAACTTCCCTTTACAGCCATTCATCATTCACAATTCTAAATCTGGAATCCATTCTATGACATTTTTTCCACCATTGGTTGACATTTTTAACAAACTTTTCAGCAATGTCCTTAGCTGTACTTACTGACATAGCAAACTTTGAACAAATATATTCTTGAAGATGACAATAAACTCCCTTTTGCTTCAGGTTTTTACACTGAAGCCATTCAGTGTACAAATTTAAATGCAGCACTGACATCACAGTAGCTGAAGAAAAAGGAAATAACATTTCAGTGGGCAGATATGGGCAGCTAAATTTACCACTACACAAAGCCCAATAACTGTATTACCAACCCCAATATAAATTAGGTCCTGCAAATTACTGCAACTTTGTGAAACTCTGCTTAAATTGTGAAATTTTTAAAAAAATATCACAAAATTTAGTACTCTAACAAATCACTTCTATATCCAAAAATTAATGGTTAATTGGAATGCTAATCCTACCCATTGCTTATTCATACCTTGATTTACATTAGACATGCTGAAAAGCTTTCAACAATGTTCTTTAGACAATGTAGTCAGGAACACCACTAACATTCTCTGATAAAATTTCAACTGCTTTATATTTCACAAAGGTGGATTGAATGTATCAAGTTTGGACTCGCCCAATGCAACAGGAAATGGCAATTATGGGAAAAAATTATTCATATGAAAGCTTCAAAGTGTTCTTTATAGAAGGGGAAGGAGAATAAAGATAAAAACAGCATCTCATTTTCATAATATTTTCATCCTAAATATAGATTTTGAACCACTGTGTGCTCCTTGGGCTCCAGAACCGAGGACGGTCCAAAATCGGTGCTAAATATGCCGTGCATTATTTTTAATTCATATTTTGTATTTCTCAGGTCGAAGGGATATTTTACTTGCAAAGATATAATGCAACTATGCCAAAATACCAACACTCGACATGCCACTGGCAACATGTTACGTGACACAATGGCACCACACTTTATGCGACATACCATTACAAATTAACTAGTGAGTAAGTTAGCAAAATTCTAGAAAAAAATGCTTGTTGGCTATCAGACAAGGACAGAAAGAAGGACCTAAAACGTAGAATAAATAATTACACTCCATACATGTCAAAGGTCAAACATTTTATGAAAATTCGGAGGTAAGAACAGCCAAAACCTCTGCGAGATAAAAAGGGTGCCCCAAAACTGAGAAGGGATCCAACTGTTCCACAACACTAACTCCTGTTTCAAAGAAATCCCACTGTTCCACAATACTAACTCCTGTTCCAAAGAAATCCCACTGTTCCACAATACTGACTCCTGTACTCAATAAATTCCACTGTTTCAAAATACTGACTCCTGTTCCCAATAAACCCCACAAGACTGATAAGGGTTTCAAATAGTGATACCAGCTTGACAAGGATTTCTCAGAGTTCTATCAGAAACTGACAACCACATTGACCCCCGTTCTCAAACAAGTCACCACACTAACAAGGATTCCCAGTAGTGGTAAAGACTGATCAGGGTTCATAAAATATCAACCAGAAATTGATCATCACACTGACGCATTCTTAAAAGAAATCCATCAGACTGCTATGGATTCTCAAGATCCCAACCAGGCTCAAAAGAAATTTTAAAAGTTCTACCAAACAATGACTACCAAAGCTACCCCCTATGTCCACAACTCGACAATATTCCGACAGGAGTTTCTTAATGCACGACCAGAAAATGACCACTACACTACCGCATATTTTCAAAGAATTACACCACACACAGATTTCACAGCACCACTAAACTGACAGGGTTTCCTAGAAGCTCCACCCCAGTGAAAGAGCTCTCAAGCTCCACCCCAGTAACAACGCTCTAAAGCTCCACCCTGGTAATAGCTCTCAAGCTACACCCTGGTAACAGAGCACTCAAGCTCCACCCTGCTAACAGAGCTCTCTAGTTCCACCCTGATGACAGGGCTTTCAACCTCCATCATAATGGCAAATATCCACAAAACCTAGAGGGGATCCCAGACTGACAAAAAGGTTATTAGCTGCATTCCATAGACTGTCCCACACTGATGAAAGTGATATTAAGGCACTGCTGACTAACCAAACAAGACTAACATGTGAACAGCCTGAAAAGACCACTGGCCAGTACTAAGGATGAAAATAAAACTTACGAACCAGAACTTCATGTCTATTTAAAAAATTAATTAAAGTGCAAATGTAATCTACTTGGTCTTATTTCCGTTTCTTATTAGAGAACAAGTCAATGAAACGTACACAGCTATATTAATGGTCAAGCCTTAAGTTCACTTCCCGGTATACATCCACCTTAATGGAGAGGGTAAGTACAATAACAATTCAGTGGTTCACAGGGCCGAATGTAACTAATTTCGGGGAGGAGCGGGTTATAAGAGTAAGAGCAGTACCTCGGGCGGATCCATGCAGGGGGAGCAATGCAGCAATTGCTCCCCCCCTCAGTGCCTCAACAGGGCGAATATTTCAACTGATGTATGATTCAACTTTGCAACTGATGAGGCCTTTTTGCATTACTATCCCTATACTGCTAATTCAACAGTTGCAGTGCAATCTGCAGTTGGCTAAACCACTGAACATGGGACACTGTCTAATGGGCAGTAGAGGACATATTGCACTTGGTAGCTAGAATTATACAAGGGATTCTGAATCATCATCATACCCTTACCCTGCCTGTGGCAGGATCGGGTCTGTGGGTCCACTGAACATACTATGACTGGGGTCACCCCAGCCAGGCGTCTACAACCTGCAGGAATATTGGCAAAGTTGTCCGTGGGGGGATACCGGCATACCCCACACAAGAGATTCTGAATATTTAAAAATATTTGGGGCGCCGAAAAAATTAGGGAGAATAAGCTGAGCTGGTATGGACACGTTATGCGAAGAGGGGAAGAGGAGCTCGTTAGGTTAATTCCAGGAATGCAGGTGGTCGGTAGGGGCAAGGGGAGACCAAAGCAGATTTGGGATCAGGTTGTCCGTAAGAATGTGATAGTGTGTGGGTGGACGGGGAACTGGGGGAGAGATAGACGGGAGTGGAGGGCTAGAACCCGGAGATCTAACCCTGCCACAGGCGGGATAAGGGCATGATGATGATGTAGTAAGTACCAAGTGTAGAAGGTGTACAACCTGCTTTAAAGTTTATGTTGAATTGTAAGTGTTCCGTGCTAGTAAAATATCAGTTTAGTGTTCCCCGACTTCAAAAAGATTGAGAACCACTGCCTTAGACAATGTCCTATGTTCAGTGGTTTAGCCAACTGCAGATTGGACTGCCAGAATAGAAACGGGAATACCAAATGCAAAAATGCCTCATCAGTTGCAGAGTTGAATCATGCATCAGGTGTTGGATGTGCCCCAGTGAGGCATTGAGAGGGGAACAATGGTTGCATTGCCCCCCCCCCCCCCGATCTACCCCTGCCACCACATGTCTTTTAAAGTACATTGTCGTCGCTTCACTATTGGGTAGTTCTGTGTGTATATGGCCGTAATGGTCCCTAGAAGTTCAGTGCATGTACCTTTACACTGAAAATTAATGCATGCATTGTAGTGTTATGCATAAAATAATCCGTCTTAGTCAGGTAATTTATGCAAACGGTTCTCAAAGCTTATTCCGTTTCCGCGTTAGGTAGTTTTCCGGTTTAGGGTAGTATTTTAAATGGGAAATTATTCCGTTCCGAAATTTATTTTCCGAATGGCCAGGTTTCCGGTTTATACGTGGTCCGGTTTAGGCAGGTTTTACTGTAGTAACATTGTACGTGGTGTACGATGTTACTTGCACGTAACATAACCCTCTCTACCATGCAACAAGTAGACGAGGCAAAAAATTCCCAGGTGTAAGAGCTGAGTGGAATAGTACCATAGCCCCAACGAATAGAGCGGCGAGTTGCGTTGGACACACCAGTTCTCATCTGATCATTGAAGTTAAGCAACGCAAGCCCAGTTAGTACTGACATGGGTGGTCGCTCGGGAAAGCTGGGTACTGCTAATACCCAATAATCGTCGAATTAGTGTAGTGTCTGTGCAGTATATGCATTAGAACTATGCAGTGGACGGGTCTCTAATGACCTTGTAGTTGACGGGACCTTAAACTTCAACAAACAAACAAACCCAACGAATAGTACACGGAGGATAAATAGCTAAGCGTAGGGATAGCAGCTTTGGTCGGAGGTCGGCTGTGGAAAAATACCGTCCATACATCGCCCATATGTCCCTTTCGAGGGCCAAAGATGGGTGACCGACCAAGCCATTGCCGAAAAAATGGTTAGGAATTGCTATGTACATAATGGCTTTAGGTGGGCAGTCGGGGGTTTTAAAAATAATGTTCAACAGTGTTCATCTCTTTTGTTCTTTGGACCATGAGGAAATTTTTTGTTTCGGTGGTGTTTGAGGACCCTTCAACTACAATGGTCACTAGAGCCCCGCCCACTACGTAGTTCTAATTCAGAGTCTGCACAGACACTACACTGTTAAGACTGTTTATGGGTATTCGCAGTACCTAGGTTTCCCAAGCAGTCACTCAATGCCTGTACTAGCTGGGTTTGGATTGCTTACCTTTAGTGATCAGATGAGAAATGGTTTTTGTTTCGTTAGTGTTGTAGGGCCCTTCAACTACAAGGTCATTTGAGCCCTGTCCACAGCGTAGTTCTACTGCAGAGACTGCACAGACACAACACTAGCAGTATCCAATTTTCCCAAGCGGTCACCCATGTTAATACAAGCTGGGGTTGTGTTGCTTAACGTCAGTGAATGGACGAGAGCTAGTTTCCAACGCAATACAGCCCTACCACCAGGACAAATGGGTACCCCCATCCTACCACAGGCTGAAAAAATAGGTCTGGTGACGAGGAACTGAGAAAGCTGATGTGAACATGAAAACAGCCATTGCATATATTTTAAAACACGTTAATTTGTGTTTTTCTAGTAAAACAGTACTGCGTCATTCAAGGACTTAAATTTGGAAAGTCAACCAAGACAGCCAGAACTCAATCAGACTGTTATGTAAGTAGCAAATGATTTCGATAATTTGTTTTCAAAAATCGCACCTGACAATTCGGAACCCGCCCTAGTGGCGCAGTTGGTAGCGTGCTCGAGTGGTTCTAGTTTCGACACTGGACCGAGGTGGATTGGCTTCTTTTGGGCAAGAGAGAGGTCCCAAGTGTGCCTTCTTTGGGATGAGAAGTAAAACTGCGGTCCCGTGTGGTGTACGATGGCATTGTACCCCCTTTACTCGGCGAAGGGTAGATGACATACAATTAACATGTGTAGGAGTTCGCCCTCTGGTGTCGGTGGAGTGCCCCGGCGAACAGTAGACCGACGATAAATAAGTATAGGGGTTGCAGCGTTGGTCGGCAGCAGAAAAATACCGCCAATTATATCACCCTTACGTCCATTCAGAAGGACAAGATTGGTACCCGACACGGAAACGGTTAGAAGTGCTTTGCACATGACAATAGGGATCTTGCATGTAGAAGGGACGGACGTAACGAGAGACGAATTTCAGGTCTTAAATTCGTCCTCTTATGTTTCGTCTCGGCTTGTGTTTGGTAACATGCAGTTATCCGTTTCAGATAATTGTATGCCATCTAGTGACTGCCAGATAAAACATATTTTGGCTATATGGTAGAAGCGTTAAGTAAAATGGATTAAAATCTCCTTAAAATAATGTTCCATATAAATATTGCATTGTATAAAACATTGAATATAACATATATTATATCTGCACTAACAGGTGTTGGGGATCATCATTTTTATTTTTCATTTCTTGGTGTTTTTATCTCTCCGTCGCTTCGTGTAAAAAAAATGGATGCCAGATAGCTAGCTTAAGAGTGATTTGCGCATGCGCAAGCGGTTGACCAATAGCAGGCAGGCCAACTCGTCGCGAGAAACAAGGACGTGTATTTCAGATTTTGCCATCCATGGATGGGACGAGACGAGAAGGACGGACGAGAAGGTTGTTCACTTCTCGTCTTTCGTCTTGGAAACGCCCACGTCGTGTGTACCTGCAAGATCCCTAATTTGGAATCAGTTTGTTAGGTTGGAAGGGAAAGGAAATGCTGAGACTAGCCTACTTGAGCAAAAATGCCAAAAGGAATGCTGCATAGTCACTATGCTGTTACGACTATTTGGGTATTAGAGAGTTTTCTGGCTGCGGTTCTATCCACGTACGCTACGTAATGCAGACGAATTGTCAACTGCGCAGGCGCATGCAGGGTCTGAGTTTACGCAGTTGACAGTTCGTCTGCATTATGTAGCGTACGTCGGATAGAACCGCAGCCAGAAAACTCTATTTTCTGATTGGACGTGACGCATAATGTGCACAGTAGCATGACGTGCACGCTAGTACTGACATGGGTGGCCGCTTGGAAAAACTGGGTACCGCTAATATCCAAAAATCGTCGCATTCGTGTAGTGTCAGTGCAGTCTCTACATCAGAACTATTCAGTGGACGGGGCCCTAATGACCTTGTAGCTGAAGGGCCCTAAAATACTAACGAATCAAAATTGGATCGTTGGGTATTTTTGCTAACAAATCAAAAGACCAAACAAACCATTAATTTTCTGCAGTCATTCAATTTTCTTTGTCTTGCTTTTCCTCTTACAGAATGTGTTCCTGTGAAATGTGGTCTCACCATAATGGATGATTATGTCACACATTCAGACCTGGAGCAGATTTTGAAGTACTGTGATACTAAGTTCCACTATTGCTTTTAGAGATATGCAAAATGACATTAATGTTAAATAATATTTGATTGCAGCATTGCCAAAGCACGACTCAATATTACGGGTTTAAGTTCTACAAAATCAGTAAGTTGTCATTAATTCTACAATTGATTAAACCATCAAAATCTCAACTCAGTACATTAACAAAGTACCTCCTAACCTTTTTCCCGCATATGGCAGGGTCGGGTACCCATCTAGCCCCTATGAACGGACACAAGGGGTTCTCGTCTGATCACTGAAATTAAGCAGCGCAATGGTGGAGCGAACATGGGTGGCCGCTTGGGAAAACTGGGTACTGCTAATACCCAAAAATCGTCACATTAGTGTAGTGTCTGTGCAGTCTCTGCATAACAACTATTCTGTGGACGGGGCTCTAATGACCTTGTAGTTGAAGGGCCCTAAAACGCCAACAAACAACGGATGCAAGGGCGATGTATTGGACAGTGCTCTTCCACAGCCGGCTGCCGATCAAAGCTGCAAACCCTATGCGTTTTTATCGTCGATCTACTGTTCGTTGGGGCATACCATCGGAGTCTGGGGACGAGGTTCTACACCTGGATATTTTACCTTATCTACCCGTTGCATAGTAGAGGGTTCTTTAAAGTGGAAATGCCATCGTACACCACATTGAACCACGGTTTTACCTCTCATCCGAAAGGCGCACTCGGGGCCAATGTTCCCTCTAAGCTGCACTAGCTTGCGCTGGCGCACATTTCGGGCTCGTAGGGTACAGATTTTTAGCCCAGCGCAGGTGGGGTCAGTATGGCGAATAAAATTCTGCTCACAAGTTTTTATTTTGCTCGCGAACCAGCAATCCTTAGGATACATTGCTCGGGGCCTCTTTCTCGCCCGAAATAAGCAACCCCACGTCTGTTAAGTATGAAACCTAGAACTACTGACACAGTTACCGAGCGTGCTACGCACTTCGTCACCGAGGTGGTTTTCCACTCAGCAAATTAATGACTTAGAAAAATGGTAGAATGCGTATTGATCCGTCATTAGTGGCCCAAAAAGCAGTAGACCGATGATAAATAAGCATGGGGGTTATATCAGTGTTCCTAGCGGTCGCCCATACTAGTGCTGTCTGGAGTTGCATAGTGCCGTTTCAGCAGCTTTATGGATCCCCTGGGCAAAGCAGTGTGCTGGGGCCCTTACGATAACCACTCACAGGAATAATGGTCACTTGACATACACCGACTACCAAGGACCATTCGGCAATGGAATACCTTGGAGAGGATAAAGTGGAAAGCGTTCTGAAAGGACAGGCCACCACTGCAAGTATTTTAGGGGGACACAACAATTATAGCTTAGGGTCTTAAGAGTTTGTGGGTATATGTAGGAATGAGATTTAGTCTCTCCACTGCCAAATTAGCCTGCTTCCAGTGTAATGAATTAGAATTAGATTAGCATGGGGCCCTTGGACAAAGCAGTGTGCTGGGGCCTCTACGACAACCACTAATAGGAATAATACATAAAGGGTCACTTGACCTGCACAATTAGTATGGGGGCCCACGGGCAGGTGCCTAGCGGGCCCATACGTTCAGACGGCACTGGAATTGCGTTGCTTAACTTCAGTGATCAGCCTAGAACTGGTGTGTCCAACCCAATACACCCGCTCTCCAACCAAAGAAAATTCCTGTCGCTGTAGCTTTACTAGGTTAAATCAGAATGGGAACAACTGTCGAAGGGCAACCTCTTGTAATTCAGGAAATAAATAGGTGTGGATCCAAGTTCGGGGTGTGCAATGTCATCTTCACCTTCACGAAACCTGACACGAACTCTGCCTTTTTTCAGTTGCCAGTTACTGCGGGACCCGAAATAGAATACCAACTGAAACGGAAATAGCCGAATTGAATGAACTATGTCCAACGCCAGAATATAAAATTATGGATCAACAATACTGCTAAAACAGTCGTCATTTTTACTATTAATAACGTCACTAATACGACAAATCAGTTCTTATTAACCACAATTAACTAGAATACTGTTCCGGTGGCTCCGTGGTTAGGGAAAATTACATCATGAAGTCACTCTGCAGGATCGATCCTGAGCAAAACAGCTGGGTTATTTCAAGCGAGAAAGAATCTCAAAGTGCGCCTTCTGTCGGATGGGAAGTTAAGCCGGGAACCCTTCCTACCCGGAGTAGTCGCCTCCCCTGACAAAGCGCTCGCCTGTGGCGTGTCCCAGATTTCACCTGTTTAAATGAGCCCCTCTACAGTGAAACAGTCCAATTAGGGGCAGGCATATATTAAATATTCTTTAGGTCGGTGACGAAAAAAACAAAAGTAAGATCAAGGTGGGTCACCCTGCTTGAATCAGAAATGCCCAGTAAATTGCAGGGCGAGCGACAGTCGGGAAGCATCTCCAGTGAAAATCAATCAAGGTCATCTGCTCCTGGGCCAGATTCCCGACCTTGATTGCACGTAATTGTAGACCATGACAATAGTATCCATCCTAAAAAAAGTTGTACCGGCGGGCACGTCAAGCTGCTGCACTTGGTTTAAACATGGGGTAGGGACGTGAATAAGGACACAACAACCGTCACAATCAAAAATCATAGAACCACTCCCAAAAACAAACATTTTCCGGCAGCTCAAGAGTGTGTGACTTTACACAGCTTAAGTATCTTCAAACCTAAGCCGAATCTAGGAAGGGGTCTAGGTCCACTCCTTCGTTAACATGAGCATCTGGGAATTCGACATCAGAAATACATTTCACAAAGCGAAAGTGGCTTAGGGCGCAATAAATGATCGTCGGAGCTGAATTTCTACAAAATTCATCCCAGCCAAGGTCATTTTTTGATGTGTTGTATTTTGCCAAAACATTTTCGAGGACACGGTCGAAAAATGTGGAGATGTTTTAGATGACGGAATTTTATAACTCGCTTCTTTCTTAATTAAATAATAAAAGTCAATTATGAAGCCTGAGTCCCTTTCTTCACCCACCTCTTGGTGGAGCAGAGGTAGCGGGACTACGGCGTTTGTGGTTTAAGGTTCGATGGGGGAAAGAAGTGGATTGGCATTATTCGGAGAGAGAGGGAGAGAGTTGAGAAGTCCCCAGTGCGCTTTCCGTGAAAGGGAATTAAAGCCGTGACCCTGTAGAGCAGTGGTTCTCAATCTTTTTGAAGTCGGGGAACACTAAACTGACATTTTACTAGCATGGAACACTTACAATTCAACATAAACTTTAAAGACGGTTGTACAACTTCTACACTTGGTATTTACTACATCATCATCATACTCTTATCCCGCCTGTGGCAGGGTCGGGTCTGCGGTTTCTAGCCCTCCACTCTCGTCTATCTCTCCCCCAGTTCCCTCTCCACTCCAAACACTGTCACATCCTTACGGACAACCTGTTCCCACATCTGCTTTGGTCTCCCCCTGCCCCTGGTGCTACCGACCACATGCATTCCTGGAATTAACCTTACGAGCTCCTCTTCCCGTCTTCGCATTACGTGTCCTTACCACCTCAACCTATTCTCCCTCATTTTTTCGGCGATGTCCACCACCCCAGGTTACCTCTAATATGCTCATTCCTAATTCTGTCAGCTCTCGACACGCCACACATGTGCCACAGCATTCGCATCTAGGCTACTCGCATTCTAATTATGTAGGTCGTCCTCATCGCCCAGCACTCTGATCCGCATAGCTAGTCTAACCACTGTCCTGTAGAACTTCCCTTTCAACTAGATAGGGATCCTCCTATCACACAGGACTCCACTTGCCTGTCTCCACTTCAGTCACCCCCTCCCCCATTGATTCTGCGGGTCACATCAGAGTTTCTCTCCATTGTTTGAGGGAGCGGCGAGTTGCGCTGGACACACCAGTTCTCGTCTGATCACTGAAGTTAAGAAATGCAAGCCCAATTAGTACTGACTCGGGAAAGCTGGGTACTGCTAATACCCAATAATCGTCGCCTTAGTTTTTGTGTCTGTGCAGTATACAGCATGCATTAGAACTATACAGTGGACGGGTCTCTAATGACCTCGTAGTTGATGGGACCTTAAACTCCAACAAACAACAACAAATCCATTGCTTGATTTGTGCATTAATTTTCTTGCGGAACACTTGAAGTGGTTTCACGGAACACGCTTTGAGAACCACTGCCGTAGAGTGAATGATGTTACCTATACGTACGTACAACAACCCAGTGGAGTAGCCAGGATTTTCTGTAGGGGGGATATGACTGTCGATAGGATGAACCAGGATTTTATGAGGGGGGATATGACTCGGTAGTGTACAGTTGGGTCTCCTTTTATGTGATTTTCAAGTTGTGCGGTTTGCATTTGATTAAAAAAATTTGGCCAAATATGCATACTGTATGCTTGTTCAGGAAGTAAAGTCAGTCTAAGGCTCATGACACTGATAAAATCCACCGACTGTCACGAGTCTGTCAGAAATTAGCATGCATAATAGGGGGTTCCGCACTTGTACATGACACTTAACAATCATACCCTTATCCCAACTGATGGAGGTGGAGGTCTGCAGTTCCACTGAACAAGCTCTAAAATTAAAACTTATTTTGGAGATGATTTGAACATTTTTAACCATGATCGGAACTAGATGGTAGGCACTTTGAGGTACTCAAAAATTGTCTCAAAGTGTCCCGCCGGACACTTTGACGTGTGACACCGGCATCCACCCACAGACAACCCAGCCAATATCCCTGCGTGTTCCAGACGCCTGACTGGAGTGTCCCCAATCATAGCATGTTCAGGGAACATGCAGACCAGTAATGGCTCAGTGGTTCTAGGTCTGCATCAGTGGTTCTAGGTTCGATACGGGACCGAGGTGGGTCCAGTATCTAACTTCCCCCTCCCCACTTTGACAACGCCTATGACAACAAGTCGATCGTGACACATTTTTGAGATAAAAAGTAGATCTTATGTACACAAAAGTTGGCCACCCCTGGTCTATATAAAAGAGATCCATTGCAAAGAGTTATTTCTGATGATGAAAGTGATTTACAAACAGTTTGCAGATGGTGTATACCCTTACCACATAGGCAATTGAATTGAAATACAATTTTATTTAAGATTCATATAAATCTTTTTCAGCTTCCCAAAGAAATTTATTAAGAAACCTATTTTCTTTAGCACCAACAAACATTTTTTATGCGGTTGTACATTCATTTTAATTTTTTATTTTGGAGTTATGCGAATTTTAAAAATTATGGAACGTATCCCTCATTTTTCCATTGACTTATGTCTTATTTTATGCGAATTATTTTTATCACCTGCATAAAAAGAGACCTGATTGTATAGTACTTCGTTATATTCGAGGCACAAGGGGGTAGGTTTAAACTCCCCCAGGTGGCTACACCACTGGACTGCAGGAACCCTTTCTACACGGAACATTAAATCGGTAAAAGTCTGACGTTGTTGTTGCTTGTTGGTGTTTTAGGACCCTTCAACTACAAGGTCATTACAGCCCCGTGTTCGTTTGTTTGTTCGTGGTTTAGGGCCCATCAACTTCAATGGTCATTAGGGCCCAGAAAGACAATCACCATGGTGGGGGGTGTCAGTGGCCATCCCACCATGGTGAAAATAAATAAGGGCAAAAGCCCAATAAAATTAACAAAACAAAAGGCAATAGTCAAACAAAAAACAGACAAAAAGTAAGGGCAAAGGCCAACAACAAACACAAAAAAGTAGGTAAAAGCCTAAACAGACAAAAATACAAAGAAGGCAAAAGCCAAAAAAAGGACAAAGATAAAACAGGCAAAAGCCAAACAAACAGAGAGATAAAAAAGCAAAAGCCAAAACGGATACAAACATAAAGAGGCAAAAGCCAAAACGGATACAAACATAAAGAGGCAAAAGCCAAAACACACAAAAGGAAAACGCAAAAGCATTTGTATTAGATGACCTCTTTCACAAATACGAGGCTGACCTCTTTCACAAATACGAGAGAGCTCTCAACTCCCTGGGGGTTATCCCCAAGGGAGTTAGAGAGCTCTGGACTGACCCCCAGTCGGTATTTAAGTTCACGGTATCTCTCACGGTGTACCACTGTGAGAGGCTCCCAACAGCAGTCACACCATGGTTCATCCTCACCCCATAATATGTAGGAGTGGGTGAGGAATGTGTGACCGATTTGCAGACGAGCAAGCACAACCTCCTCCCTCCGTGACAGGCGGCATGAGGATGCCCAGTGCACTGGAGTGTCCTTCAGGGTGTGGAGTTTGTTGGTGGTCTCCACAAACCACTGGGACCACCATTGCCCATGGACAGCCCGCTGCACCATCGGGAGAGCATCAGAGGAGGGGACAGTAGTGCCAGGAAAATCTGATAGGTGGGCCACATGACGGGCATGGGCATCAGCCCTCTCATTCCCCATGAGGCCAACATGCCCCGGGACCCACATAAACAAAACAGTCTTGCCCTGCTGATGAATCAGGAGCAGCAAACTGTGCACACCCTGGACGATGGTATTCCTGCTATACAGGGTGTGCAATAGCTGTAGGGAGGATAGGGAGTCAGTCGCAACCACAAAGTGTCGGTGGTTCAAAATTTGGATGAGTTCCAGTGCCCTGTGCAGAGTAGTAAGCTCTGCAGTTAAGACACTGGTGACGCCTGGAAGGCGCCCCCTATGAGATGACCAGTTGTAAAGACTAACCAACCCACAGAGGTGCCATCTTTCAACCCATCCGTGTAAACAAAAACATGGCTCCGATAGGTCAGAGAGAGGCGTCCAAACTCTTGCTGGCACACTGACCTATCGGTACTGGCTTTGGGGAAGGCAGTGAGTGTCAAATTAAAAATCGGCTCAGGTACTGTCCAGGGTGGAACAGAGGCCGGTAGTACAGGCTGCACCCTAGGCAGGGTCAGACCCAGGCCAGTGAGACCATCCATCCACCACATGCCAAATGGAGGGGGAACCCCTGGCCGGCGATCAAATGGTCATTGCAGAGTGCGACTAAAAACGACTGGGTGTGTAGGGTGCTGTGGCTGACCTTTCAGCCGCAAAATATATGCAGCTGCTAAGCACTGCCGCCTTACAGTCAGTGGCGGCTCACTGGATTCAGCATAAAGGCTGAGCACGTGACTTGTGCAAAAAGCCCCAATGGACAACCGGATGCCAGCATGATGAACACTGTCCAGCATCTGGGGAGTAGATGGAGTGGCCAGGCCATAAACACTACAGCCATAGTCGAGTCGTGATCGAACGAGTGATTGGTATAATCGAAAAATCACCGTTCGATCTGCCCCAAAACCAGTTCCCTGCAGGCACGTCAGAATATTAAGGGAGCGAAGGCACTTAGCCCTGAGCTCCTTCTAGCGTGGGACCCATGTCAGACAGCTGTCAAAACGGAGACCAAGAAACCAGGCTGCCTCTACAACTGGGAGGAGGTGCCCATTCAGGGTAAGCTGAGGCTCAGGATGAAGCCCTCACTTACGACAGAAGTGCATGACAGTTGTTTTCTCAGGGGAGAATTTATAGCCACGTGAGGTGGCGAACTCATTGGCACTATTGAGTGCCAGTTGCAGCTGACGCTCAATGCCATGCATTGTGGCACCCCGGTACCAGATGGAAAAGTCGTCCACAAATAGGGACGGTTGTACCGGGGGCGAATGGAGGAGGGAAAACAGTTCACCACAACAGCAAAGAGCGTCACACTGAGGATGCTCCCCTGTGGGACACCATTCTCCTGCAAAGAGGGGGAGGAGTAGGTGTTACCCACACGCACTCTGAAGGTCCGGTTGAACAAAAAACTATGGAGGAAGAGGGGCAAATTACCCCTGAGCCCCCACTGGTGCAAGGTCTCAAATATGCCATGGTGCCATGTGGTATCATAAGCCTTCTCCACATCAAAGAAGATAGCCACCAAGTGCTGTCGGTGGAGAAAGGCCTCACGTACTGCTGTCTCCAGTGAGATCAAATGATCCACCGGAGACCTGCCTGCACGGAAGCCACATTGGGCATTGGAGAGAAAGTTGTGTCGTTCCAGATACCACACCAAGCGCCAGTTAACCATGCGTTCCATGGTTTTACACAGACAGCTCATCAAAGATATGGGCCTGTAATTCGTGGGTAGGGTACTATACTTTCCAGGTTTTGGGAGGGAAATGATGATAGCCTCCTGCCAGCCTACAGGGATGTCGTGCTGCTGCCAAATATAATTAAAAACCTCAAGGAGGTAGGAAAGACCATTCTCAGGTAGATGCCATAGCAATTGGTAATGGATGTTATCAGGACCGGGGGCAGTATCACGGGCCTGTGCTAGAGCTGCTCGCAGCTCCCAAGGGGTAAATGGGTCGTTATACCCCTCAGCAACACCACCAGAGAAGTTAATTGGAAGGCGTTCTGCCGCTTCTTTCTGTTTGATGAAAGCTGCAGTGTAGTGCTGGGAACTGGAGATGGCTACAAATGTCCTTGCCAGCTCCTCAGCCACCTCACAAGGCAGAAGTAAATGTCTCCCTTGCACAAGGAGACCAGAGCCACAGGATTGTAAGTACCTTCCCAAGGATTTTTCTCAGCTTTTCCAAGACATTCTTGGATGGCGTGTGGTGGGTAAGTGAGGAGACATACTCACTCCATGATTACCCGTCATGCATATGCCCGGGCTCTGAGGTAGTTGACACGATTGGCATCAGTTAGATGAGACTGGAAGAGGCGAAGTGAGCCTCTGCAGGCTCGAATCGCACTCCAACAGTCCTCTGTCCACCATGGCATGGGTTACACGAGCTCTGGGGGACAGATGCCAATGATGCCCTGATCACCACCTCTGTGAAGTGGCTCACTAGATCATTGACCCCATCAAAATCATGCAGTGGGCGAAAGTGGATGTGACGAGCAAACTCTTCCCAGTCTGCCCGACGCAAACAGCATCGTGGTGGTTGTTGGGGAAATGCCCCACTTCCACTGCTAATCATGATGGGGAAGTGGTCACTTCCTCCAGGGTCAGACAGAACCTCCCATTGCAGACCTGGCGCCAACCCAGGAGAGCAGATGGAGAGGTCGATACAGGAAAAACCACCAGTGGCAGTCATCACATGTGTGGGGGCACCAGTGTTGAGGACAATGAGGCCATTGTGTGACACCCATTTTTCCACAAGGAGCCCTCGGGTGTTGCGAATGTCCGAGCCCCATTGGAAGTTATGGGTATTAAAATCTCCCATAATCAGAAAGGGCCTGGGAAGCTGGGCTGTGAGGGAGTCAAGGTCTGCCCATGGGATATCAATCCCAGGAGGCAGGTAGAGGGAACGTAGAGTGGTGAGCACATTCAGTTGCAGTGAAACTGCCATGGCTTGGAGAGACGTCTGCAAAGTAACTGGGGTGTGCATGCATCCATTCCGGATAAGGATACCCACCCCTCCCACAGGGTGGTTTCCCTGCTGCCGGGTGTCTGCATACATGTTGTAGCCCCGTAACGAAAGTGAGGTATCACTACGGCAAAGGATCTCCTGGAGGGAGATGCAGATGAGGTTGTGCCATGAGATCAGCATTGTGATCTCGTCCCTCTTGTGGGAAAAACCTCGACAGTTCCATTGAAGGAGATTTACCATTAGGTGGGCTTTGGAGGTTTATTTCTATTCCTCCCTTTTTTCTGTCCTACAGCAGACAAGGGAGGGGTGCCTACAATTGGGTCTTCCTCCTCCATCTCAAAGGAGGAATCCCCATCATGTCCCAGTTGGGGCATGCTGCCTCTCAGTGCCTTCTGCTGTTGGCCGAAGAGCTTGGTTGGACGAACCAAAGGGGCAGGAGGTGTCCCTGGTTTCTTCCCCCCTCTCTCACCCATCACCACCGCTATGGAGGGGGCCAGCTGGGCTGAGCCAGGAAGGGGACTGCTCAAAGCAGATGCCTCTGTTTGATGGGAGGCATCTGTGGCCTCCAAGGAGGCTGGGCCAGAGGCAGTGATGGAACCAGAAGAAACCTCTGGCATGGGATCGAGATCTGTCTGGCAGCCAATGCTAGCACAGACTGGTTTCCGGTGGACCCTGCGAGCCTGAGAGGGCAAAAAACGGATGAGTGGGGGGAGTTGTGGAGGTATGTCCGTCTGGGTGCAGACAGACGACACAGCAGCCACCTTTGCAGCACCTGCATAGGACAAGCCATGACTTGGCGTCCCTGGCAAGGCTAGCAGCTGCCGCACATCTTGAAAACTGATACCCTTCTTGACACGCAATTCCTGGCTGGTACGTTCCTGTAACCAGGTGTGGCAATCTCGAGAAGAGGCGGGGTGGTTTCCCTTACAGTTGGTGCAATAAGGTGCAGTCTTACAAGGCTCGGGGGAATGGTCTCCCTGCCCACAAGTGCCACACATGGCCCTGGCAGAACAGGAATTCTGGCAATGACCATACCTTTGGCACTTGAAGCAGTGAAGGGGGCTCAGAATGAAAGGCCATAGTGGCAAGCGGAGGTAGCCGGCCCTGATGTATTCTGGCAACTTGGGCCTACCAAAGGTCAGCACCAAGGTGTCAGAGGGGTGGGATTCCCCATCCCTTCGAACCAAGGTGCGGCGGACAGCCACCAACCCCTGGTACTTTAGCTCCTCTACTATGTTCACCTCTGACTCCCCACGTAGGTCGGGGCACCGCACCACACCTCTACTGGTGTTAAGGGTGCGATGGGGTTCAACCACAATGGGGAAATCACCGAGTTTCTGCATTTTAAGCAATGCCTCAATCTGGTGAGGGGCAGATGCCTCCACCAACAAGGTGCCATTGCGAAGCTTCTTGACCGAAGTCACGTCACCAGCAAAGCCCTTAATGGCTTTGGCAATAAGGAAGGGCGACGCCTTCTCCAAAGCTGCACCATTCTCCCCAGATATGGAAATAAATCGGATAGGATAGGAAGAAGGGGTGGAAGGGGATTTAACTGCACCTAAGGCCTCCTTAGATGCAGGTACATGCTTTGCATCAGCGGTTGAGCTCTGCACCTTAAGGCTGAGAGGTCGTTGCCTCTTGTTAAGGGCAGGTGCCGATGCAGAAGAAGGCACAGAATCGTTCTGGGGTCCAGACGGCTTACTGGGGGAACGTGGCCTCTTGCTTGGAGCACTACTCGTCTCCACAGGCTTAGCGGCAGTCGGCCCACTCAGTTGGGTGGAACCGAGGCCATTGTCTACAGGCTCAACACAAGAACAAGTCCCAGACAGAAAAGTAGAAGAAGAAGACAAAGGAGCGGGGTTATTTGATGAGGCCCCCAGCCTCTGTTTTTGAGTTGCCATAATTTGATTAAATTATGAAATTCGCTGCCCGCAGGCCTCACCCACCACGGAGCCCAACAAGGGGACGCCCATTCGGGTCGCCAAGGGTGCTCGGGCAGTATACCGTCAGGGTGGCATAATCCCCGAGTACCAGACCATTGGCATCAGGGGTTGACTGCCGGTCCACTTACAGTAACCCTAGGAGGCATAAACACTTATGCACCCCCGGCCGATTGACCAAGACCGGGCTACTGCCTTGGCCTCCCGTTTTCCCTGGAAGCTGTGGCCAAAGTGATGTTTTGGAGACTGTGGGTCGCAACCCTAGTCCCCAATGTCTGTCAGCTAAAACACAAGTGTGAGGTGGCTCAGAGACATCGCAAAGCATACGCCTCCTCAACAACCAGGATCCGCTTTTCCCAGGGGCGCGGGTCTCCACACACAGCAAACACGCGGGTAGGCGTTTGTTTATGGTCACCTCAGTAAGGAACCTACATCGACCACGAACAAGTCAGACAGTTATCAAGTAACTGACACAGATAGGTCATGAACAACCGCAATGATGGTATCGTCACGTCCAGAACACAAGTCATGGGCAAAGACGATAGTGGTGTTGTAAAGTCAGGGGCAAGAAAAGGTCACCCCCTTTAGTCGCCTCTTACGACATGCAGGTATGCAGTGTGCCTATTCTACCCCGGGCACACACGGGGGTACAGCCCCGTGCACTGTGTAGCTCTGATGCAGAGACTGCACAGATACTAGCGGTACCCAGTTTTCCCAAGCGGCCACCCATGTTAGTACTAGCTGGGGTTGCGTTGCTTAACTTCAGTCAGTAAAAGTCAACGTCTGACGTCGGCAAAGGAAACCAAGAAAATTTTGTTTCCATGGTGTTTTGGGGCCCTTGAACTACAACGATTATTAGAACCCCGAGAAACGTGCACTTTCTCCTTTCTGAGCCACAGCAACGCGTGGCTGGGCACAGATAGTTTTTAAATAAAATGTGAGGAAAAGGTTAAAGTTGGAAACGACTTTAAAACGTGCAACGCATCTTCAGGGGCCCGCGAGACAAAAAGGTTGCAGAACACTAATCTACGTAGCTAATTTGGCAATATAGGAATGGCTGCAACCAGACCAGCATAAGATGCAAAACAGTAAGTAATTTTAGGTTTGATGAGAACATTAAAGATACTGTATGTGCTAGTAATTGATAAAGGCCCTTAATCCTCCGAGAGTATAATAAGCTCTTTTTATATCAAGATACAGAGACTGAAGATGGCGCTTAAAAGTAAGTTTATAGTCTAATAATAACCGAAAATCTTTTATGATGTTGACTATTAGTGTCCAATGAAAGATTGTTTGGGAAGTATTACGAAAAAGGGGGGTAGAGGAAGGGTTAATTCGAATAGTCCAGGATATTTATGATGGCTCCATAGCCAGGGTAAGGACACCTTGGGGAAACACCGTGGGCTTTTCAGCGAAAGTTGGGGTGCACCAAGGTTCGGCACTTAGTCCATATCTTTTCATCCTGGTTATGGATGAACTGCTGACGGGTGTAGGAGAATGGGCCCCACAGTGCCTGGCATTTGCCGATGATATAGGAAAAATTAGTGACTGCAAAGAGCAAATAGAGAAGGGACTAAATGATACAAGAAGAGCAATGGAAAAGGGAGGGCTAAAGATTAACATGAATAAGACTGAGTATTTAGCTTTCAAGTGGGATGGTCAGGAAAACGATGGGGACATACGTTCGAGGGGCGAACTGGTGAAAAAAGTGCAGGTGGTAAAGTACTTGGGATCAATATTCCAGAGCAATGGGGAGATAGACTCGGATGTGACCCGTAGAATCAATGCGGGGGTGGTTGAAATGGAAACAGGCAAGCGGAGTCCTGTGCGATAGAAGGATTCCAATCAAGTTGAAAGGGAAATTCTACAGGACAGTGGTTAGGCCAGCTATGCTATATGGTTCAGAGTGCTGGGCAGTGAAGAAAAGCCATGTAAATAGAATGCAAGTAGCCGAGATGTGAATGCTGCGGTACACGAGCGGTGTGTCAAGAGCAGAGAGAACTAGGAATGCGTATATT
This sequence comes from Trigoniulus corallinus, assembly GCA_013389805.1. Classification (NCBI taxonomy): domain Eukaryota; kingdom Metazoa; phylum Arthropoda; class Diplopoda; order Spirobolida; family Trigoniulidae; genus Trigoniulus; species Trigoniulus corallinus. Next base: position 20,855,069 of record JAAFCE010007744.1, read on the forward strand.
AGAGTTAGCCTGGGGGTAGTGGACATTGCCGAGAAGATGAGGGAAAATAGGCTGAGGTGGTATGGTCACATAATGAGAAGAGGAGATGAATAGCTGGTTAGGGCCATACCAGGAATGCAGGTGGTCGGGAACACTCATGGCAGGGGGAGACCGAAGTTAACGTGGGAGCAGGTCGTCCATAAGGCAAGGCGCAAAATGAGGCCGCAGGGTGACGCAGCCCTGCAAAATTCTGCTAGCAGGCAATCACTGTTACGTTGAAAGCCATTTTAGTTGATGCAAATTGCAAACCAGTATGTTGAAAAACTGCGATTCAATGTGTGGTGATTGCCTGCTAGCAGAATTTCGCAGGGCTGCGTTACGCTGCGTCACCCTGCGGCCTCATTTTGCGCCTTGCCTTAGGATATCTCGGTGTGCGGAGTAGACGGAGTCCTGGTGAAAGATAGACGGAAGTGGAGGGCTAGAACTCGCAGACCCGACCCCGCCGCAGGCGGGATGAGGGTATGATGATGACGATGACTCTACTAACAATTGAGCCACTATCAAAAGTATAGGGAAAAAGAATCGGATTTCGAGGCCAAGAAGAAGAAACTACTGATGACTTCGTTGAATTCAGACCTAGATCACTGGCATAAAGCCATTTCTCCACCATTATAAGCTCCTCGTTCAGAGACCGCGCCGCCAACCAATTTGTAACCAATTTATCATCATCATCACACCTTCCTTCCGCCTGAGGCAGGGTCGGGTCTGCGGGTTCTAATTCTTCACTCCCGCCTATCCCCCACTAAGTCCCCCCTCACCGCACGCTTCCATGTCCCTGTGCACCATCTGCACCACGTCCGTTTTGGTCTTCCCCTACACTTTGTGCCCCAAATGACATGCAGACCCATAGTGGACCTAATAAGTCCCTCCTCCTCTCTCTTCATCACATGCCCATACCACTTCAACCGCTTTGTACTCCTCCTTTCCGCGATGTCTCCCACCCCCAAGCTATTTCTAACGTATTTATTTGAGACTCTGTCAACTCGTGACACCCCAGTCATGTAGCGCATCATTCGCATCTCCGGCACTTGCATTCTCCTTTCATGGTCCTTCCTTGCTGCCCAACACTCTGACCCATACAGCATAGCGGGCCTGGCGACCGTTCTGTAAACTTTGCCTTTGAACTCTATCGGGACCCGGCCTTTCACACAGGACTCCACTTGCCTGCATCCACTTCAGCCATCCTGCATTAATCTTTTGGGTCACGTGGGAATCTATCTCCCCATTGCTCTGAAAAATGATCCTAAGTAATTTGTAACCTATTTAGAAAGCTGTTACCCGCCTCGGTGGCATAGTGGTCGCAATTGCAGCTGCGTTAGTAGTTCTAGCGTCGATACTGGACCGACGAGGGTTGCTTTATTTCGGGCCAGAGAGAGAGAGAGACAGAGAGAGAGAGAGAGAGACAGAGAGAGAGAGACAGAGAGAGAGACAGAGAGAGAGAGACAGAGAGAGACAGAGACGGAGAGAGAGAGACACACACCACGAATGCGCCAACTGAATGACTTGAGTGGTCTTTCAGATTGGAGGTAGGGGAGACTGGGGCAAATTGACGATACTAACAGTTTTCAAATTAATGTTTTATTTTTTTAGTGTGTTATTCCATTACGTTATTACATGACTTTACAGCGTCTACTAATGAGGACTGCTAGTAGAATACCTATGGTGCATCTAACTATCAGGAAACTCTCTAATTCAGTCATTAGTTATCTTGCTCTGGTCCTCCTACAAACTGGTGGCGCAGGCACAAAGAATATAGCTTAACCAATACAACAGCAAGATATTTCTGAAGTGCATTCAGAAAATCAGCCAGAATCTCATCTGGGCCAGCAGCAAAAGGTGGTTGTAGCCAACTAATAGCACTTAGGGCATCAGCTGAGGCATCAGAGAAGGCAAAGGCCAAAACGACAAAAGGCAAAAGCCAAAAAGATTAAAGACAAAAGCCCAGAAAGAAAAAGGCAAAAGCAAAAAACAGACACAAAAGAAAAAAGGCAGGAACCGCCAAATGACGCCCCTGCCAACCATCATCATCATCATCCTTGCGGACCCAACCCTATCGCAGGCAGGGTTGGGTCCGAAGGGTCTAACCCTCCACTTCCGCCGATCTCCCACCAGGTCCCAGTCCACCCCCGTCTCCCCCTGCCCCGGGTGCTTCCGACCACCTGCATTCCTGCTCCTCCTCCACACGAGCTCCTCCTATTCTCTTCTCATTACGTGTCCATACCACCTCAACCTATTCTCTCTCATTTCTTCGGCGATGTCCACTACCCCCAGGGTACCTCCAATATACTCATTCCTAATTCTATCAGCTCTCGACACCCCACTCATGTACCACAGCATTCGCATCTTGGCTACTTGCATTCTATTGACGTGGCTCTTACACGCTGCACAACATTCTGATCGAAATTGCAGGGAGGACCTAATCACTGCCCTGTAAAACTTACCTTTCAACATGAATGAGACCCTCCTATCACACAGGACTCCGCTTGCCTGTCTCCACTTCAACCAACCCCATTGATTCTATGGGTAACATCCGAATCTTTGGAACACTGATCCTAAAGTACCTTACGTCTTGCACCTTTGTCCCCAGCTCGCCCCCAGAGAGTACGTCACCATTATTTTCCTGTCGTTCCCAAACGAAAGCTAAGAAGTCTGTCTTCTTCATGTTTAACTTTAGTCTTCCCATTTCTATTGCTGCTCTAGTAGCTGGAGTCACTAAGTCTCCCTACATCGCCTGCAAATAATATGCACTGAGGGGCCCATTCTTCTACTCCCGTCAGCAGTTCGCCCACAACCAGATTGAAGATGCATGGCCTTAGTGCCAAACATTGGAGTCCTTACCCAAGTCCTTAACCAAGTCCCAAGTCCTTAACCAAGGAGTCCTAACCCTGGCTATCGAATCATCATACATATCCTGAATTGAACTATGCTAATAAACACTTCTACCCCTTTTTTTTGTGTAATACCGCCCAAACTGCCTGCCGTGGGACACTGTCACAAGCCTTCTCCAAATCAATGCAGACTGCTTGGATATCTTTCTTTGCTGCCCTATGTTTTCTATCATCTGCCTGAGAATGAAAATTGGAATGAAAATGTGCCAATAATTCTCTAACTTCTCCACGGGCCGCACGAGAGACTTTTGCGGGGGCATATTAGAGATGGCTGCAGTAAATAATCTCTCCTTCATAACCTTGAACGCACGTAATTTCAGGTAAACAATTTATACACACTACTTGGTGATGTAAAAATGCAGACCAACAATGAAAAGTCCCACATAATGTCGTTTTCAAATTAGCGCACGAAACAAGTGACATCCATTAACAACAGTGTCATCATTATTTCAACCCCTTTTCTAGTCCAAAAAAGGGTTTACAACCAGGAACACAAGGACAAACTATTGGACGGCTACCGAATTATTGCCACAAACCTTGCTCTTTAAAGTCGACCTATTCGTGCAAGTAACTTCATTCACAGACGTAAAGGAGCGTGTGCTTACTCAAGGAATTTTAACCGACCTAAACGAATATTGTTCCTTTCCGTGCAGTGATGACAGTGCAGACCGCACTGGTCCATGGTCTTACAACACAACAAACAAAAGTCATTTCTAGATTTTTTTGGAATCCTTTGGTAGATCGGTCCTGAAAATGTAGGGAGCGGCGAGTTGCGTTGGACACACCAGTTCTCGTCTGATCACTGAAGTTAAGCAACGCAAGCCCAGTTAGTACTGACATGGGTGGTCGCTCGGGAAAGCTGGGTACTGCTAATACCCAATAATCGTCGCATTTGTGTAGTTTCTGTGCAGCGTATGCATTAGAACTATGCAGTGTACGGGTCTCTAATGACCTTGTAGTTGACGGGACCTTAAACACCAACAAACAAACAAACAACCTGAAGATGTAAGCACGCAAAATTATGCACGGATGATTAAGATGAAAGAAAAAAAAACCTACTGTATAATTTTTATTGGCCAGTAGGCAGTCAGGAGATGTCTGAATGTTCCTCTGGACTGCATTCCTGGGACCAACTATGTCGCAATTCACTGAATAGGAATGGGAGATGTACACGTTTCACTGACGGTTCATGCCATCAGGAAATTGATGGTTAGTCTGAGAGAGTACCTGAGTGTCCATTACATCTCCACAGCCATGAATATATATCTGCTGGGCCTCTGATTAATAGCAAGTGGCTCATGACAAGTGTAACCAGATGCTGAACCATGATAACATTGTGATGTTATCAATAGGTCCCATTCTTATCACACACAGAGGAGTGGAACACATAACCTCTCTCAACCTTCACAGTGAAGGACGGAGTGAGGGACAAGGTTCCTACAAATAGTTTTGTTTCGTTGGTGCTTAGAGCCCTGTCCACTTCCTAGTTCTAATGAAGAGTTTACACAGCAACAATACTGTTATGACAATTTTTGGGTATTAGCAGTACCAAGTGTTCCCAAGTTGTTACCCATGGTAGTACTTCCTGGCGTTGCGTTGCTTAACAACAGTGATCAGACAAGAACTGGTGTGCCCTCCCTCAACATGGCCCCCATATGATAGGAAGTGAAACTTGCTTCTTTCTGTAATAAAGTGCAATATTTCCAAATATTTTATGGTTTTCCCTACTCTGATGTCCTCAAAGGAGCTCTGCAGTCCATTTATAACTGGATATCCCCTCATGGGATGACCATAAGGCATAAAGGCGTACTCCTGTGTGGCTGAGGATTCTGGCACCTTCGCCCTTGCCTATTTTGCGCAACCTGCTCCTACGTCTGTTTTGGCCTTCCTCTACATTAGAAGCTTCCAATAACCTGCATCCCCGTAAAGGACCTAACCAACTACTCCCCGTTTCTCACAACATGTCCATACTACCTTAATCTATTAATCATCATTGCCATCATCTAACCCGTATCCCGCCTGAGGAAGAGTAGGGTCCGGTAGGGTCCTCCATCCCGCCTATGTACACTACACGTCCTCAACCACTCCCCTTTCTAATTCTCCCTCTTACACTGTTAACGGTTCGTACATTCCAAGTATCACATCTAAGATTGCTTCATTGATTGGTGAGAGAGCCCTAGCAGGGGGCACCCAAATCAGTAATATTTGATAATCAGTCCGTGAGAGATGCCATCACACACCGAAGATATTGGACAAATTACTTAACATCAGCCGAGTGCCCAACCCCAAATGGCATTGCGGATGCATGATGTCCACGGCCCTGTGTCCGCTCACTAACCGTTTATGACAGCCGGGTTTAGGGGTTTAACTATCCACCCTGTAAGTTTTACTTTTAGTCTTGCCATCTTTGCATTTTTGGGCTTTAATTCGGAGTGTGGTGACCATGATTAATTCCGATTTCGAACCTTAGTTAGGTTCAGTGTTGCCATGGTAACTCAGATGTTGCACATTCTTGGAATTCATGCAGTCTTGAGAGTGTTCTTCTCATGATGCGTTTGAATTCCTTGTGCCTGTACGCGTTCGAGTTTTCATACTTTTGAATTTTAGATTCTTTTAGAGAAAAAGGAACAATCTGAACGTTAGGCAGTTGTTTCCACAGTTGCTGTTGAACCTGGACGCGGTTTTAGTTCAGTCTGACAAATCCGAATTTCTCCTTGTATCATTTTAATAGTATTAGTTGTTCTGATTACTGTTATATTAAAGAAAATTAATTCTATTACAACAAAACTCTTCAATGATCATCAAAACAAGAATTTACTTTGCAAATTAATGAACACGCAACAGGAGTTTAAGTGATCCGTGGGAGCTACGTTATTTTGCTCCTCCTCTAGCAAGAGCGATAACCATCCATTTTTTGGCCTATGGAAGGGTCAGGTGCCCATCCTTGGCCCTCCGCATGGACACCAAGGAGATATATCGGAAGGTGTTTTTCCACAGCCGACTGCCGACCAAAACTGCTACCCGTATGATTACTTAGGGTTCGTGAGCATTCCAACGACGCCAGGCATACACCTGGAAATTTTGCGTCATCTACCTGTTGCATAGTATAGAGGGATCTTTTACGTGCAAATACCATTATTAAAACCGCCTGGAACTCTGGTTTATGTCACATCTAAAGGAAGGAACACTCGGGGCTTCTCCTTCGCCCCAAAGAAACCAACCCACCTAAATGCAGTACCGAACCAAATTAAATGAAACACTGTGACAAAAACTACTATAGTAAACAAATTTCATGCACTATCTAGAACATATTGAAGAACATTCTAATTCAAAATGAATACACTGCAAGCAGCTCTGATAGGCCAAATTGGTAGTGGAGAGAACCTGAAGCATAAAATCTATTCAGCCAAATATTGCATACCTGCTATAATTGCGCCTTGCAGAAACTTCCTCACATCATCCTCACGAGAGAATTCCAATGCCAAATGACCCTTGGAAGAAAAGACCAGTAATACGAATCTGTTCATGCCCCAACCTCCTTTTCAAAGAATGATACTTTCTCCCTTTATAGTCTACCTGGGATAAGCTGCCCCCTGGAGTACCCTCGTACCCTAATTTCAGCAGTCTGTGAAAAAGCTGAATGCTGCCAGATAACCGCTTCTGACGTAGTGAGTCTCACCCTAATTCCGTGATAATTTCTGAGATGCTCAACCTATGAGAGAAGCAATGCAGCATAATTCTTGCAGCCCTCCTTTGTATCATTTCAATTTACCAAGATAACCCCTGCCTAAAGGGTAACCAAATTGGATTACAGTACTCCACTATTGGCTATACCAGCAAAAAATAGGATACTCTTTTTACTTACTTTCTGCTGTCTCCCAACACTCTTCTAACCAAACGGAGAGCACACCCAGCCTTCAAAATTAGTTTGTCAATGTGCTCCTTCCAAGTGCCCTGAGTGTTTACAAGACCCCCAAGGTGTTTATGGATCTCAACCCTATTAACCCTCACACCACCTATGCAATAAGTAAAATCAACTTGCTTTCTAGTCCTGCTTAACCTAAGAACACTACATTTGTGCAAGTTTAATGGTAACTCCCACTTTCTGCTCCAATCATATATCTTGTTTAGGCCCTTATGAAATTATGTGCAAGAAGATAACCCTTCATCCACTACCCTTGCAATGCACGTGTAATCTGCAAATAGCTCAAGAAAGGATTGTATGTCGAGCCCAATATCATTAACACAGATTATATAGAGTGAAGGTCCCAATACACTACCCCGGGGGGCTCCTGATGTCACAAGTGTCCATTCTGAAGCTTTACCATGAAAAAGGTCTCTCTGCTACCTGCTTACCCACTGAATAACCGTCCCATGAATCCCTAACTTGGACATTTTTGAAACAAGCTCGTCATGGGGAACCATGACAAAGGCCTGCGCAAAGTCCAGGAATATAACATCAACCTGCTTACCCTAGGCTAGAGCTCTCTGAATATAGTCCATCAGACAAGCCAGTTGTGTCACATGACCTCCCTTTCCTAAACCCATGCTAATTATTGCAAAGGATGTAAGAATAATATATGCTCAAATATCTTGCATACAGCACTCATTAAGGATACTGGCATGTAGCTCCTAGGATCAGCAGTATCACCTGACCTCAAGACTGGCACAACGTTTCCCAGCCTCCAGGAGGAGCAAACAATGGCACTGTCTAATGACTTTATAAAAATTTCCAACAAATAGTAGCTGACAATCTCTGAAAGGCTTTGTAGAATAAATGGAGAAATGTTATCAGGCCCCATACCCTTATGGACAACTAATTTATCCAAAAGCATCTTAATTCCCTCTCTTGTAATGACAACTTCCTCAATTCCCCCTTGATAAACCCCAAATGACCATGGAGGGTAATCACCCCTGTTATTTTCAAATGTTTTTGCCAATGAATCATTAAAAATATTGGCTGCTATAATGCTATCATTAACTAAGTTCTCATATATACAGGGAGTTTCCTTTAAAGTAACCAATGCCTTTTTTAAAAAATCTATGAGATATGGGATAAAATGGTTAGGAAAAAGTTATACCATAATTATTCTAATAAACGGCGCCCTCTAATAAACGGTGCCCTCCAATAACCGGCGCACCTTTCGGCTGAAAAAAAATAAACGGCACGCCGTTTATTTCAAAACTGTCTGGAAGTGATCGTGCAAGTTAACTTGAATTTTTTAAATGATTAACCCTTAATGCTACACAGGGGTACTGGTATCATCATCACATCCTTATCCAGCCTGTGGCAGGGTTGGGTCCGTGGGTCCATTGAACATTCCATGACTTGGAACACCCCAGCCAGGCGTCTGGAACCCGCATAAATATTGGCTGGTTGTCTGTGTGGGGATGCCGGTGTCACGCATCAAAGTGTCCATTACATCAAAGTGTCCGGGTGGACACTTTAAGGCATCTCAAAGTGTCCGGGGTCTACCTCAAATTGTCCGGCCAGACACTTTGATGCAATGTTTGAGTACCTCGAAGTGTCCACCATCTAGGTCCGAATGTTGATGCCCGAATTTGCCTCTTTTCTGCATAGCACATGTGCACTGCAGAGCAGATATGCAACTTGAATCAAGGGGAAATTTACATCAAATGTGAGACCATCTTGCAGATGATGCCATGCTCTTCCATTTCTGGTGTATGCGTTCCATTTTACCTGGTTATTAATTTTACCTAGCGATTGAGGTGAAAGATGCAGGTGATAAATTATCTTTGCATTATACCTTGACAATGATCTCAACTTTCAGTCCCCTGCCCTGCAAACCAGATACATATCGATTTTGTGAATGGTGTCGTCTAGCCACGAATATTCCATTTGTATTAATTTCGCTTTTCTAGGCACGGAAAAATTTCAATTCCGCTTTCCATATGCCTGGCCTCAATGTCACCACACTAAAGTTGCAATTCTGTCTTTACAAAAATAATGTTTATTCATAAAAATACTTCTTTCAAGAAATAATTTTACCTAAAACACCAACGAACCAAAATACCTAACTGGGTAAAATGGAAAATGGTCAGAAAACTTTGAGGTAATTTTTGAGTACCTTAAAGTGTCCTACATGTTTTCTATGCATAATCTGACATAATTATGGTGGGATAAAGCAACTTGGCCATTATCCTGTCATTCATTGTGAGGAAACTGTCAAAATAATAAGTATACATAAAAGAATAAAAGTTTAGGTACTTTATTTTTTTACAGTTTCTTAATGACTTATTGCCACTTGTACAATGGTTCAAAATGGTGATTAAGATTTACTAGAAAGATAGCTTCATCATATTTATTTTTCTGTGGAATGAACTTTAGCCAGGCACTGCCATTTCCCTGATATCCATAGCACCATATCACTGTGCAAAGCAAGTCTTATTCTGCACTGATTTCATGGTCAGTACCCCACGTTGTATCTTCTGTCATTTGTGAATTTGTCAAGTATGCTTTTGGATCTTGCATTCCACAGTATTTTGGACCATTGCTCATAATTTGTCCACAGATAAGTTGTCGCATTTCCTTGTAATACTCTTCAGAGTTAGTGATTACATGGCTTAATGCTCGAAACAAGCAGTTGCCATCACCAACAATCTTTTGAGTACATGGTGGACAATCGATAGCTGTTTTCCTGCGAGGCTTTAATTTTCACCTTTGCCGCTTGCACTGAAAGCCAAATTGAGCACACTTTTCTCGCATCCATTTGGTTGAAACAGGAATAAAGTTAAAATTTTGTATGGTGCCTTGCGTTTTGCCAAGGTATTGCACCTCATCAGAGATCTGTGGTGAAACAATACTATTAAATAAAGTGAGCTGTGCAATTTATATGTACATGCACATTAGGGTGTGGGTGCAGCATGTTTTGGTCCTCACCAGATTGATTGTTGACCCCCCTTTTATTTGACTATGTTATTTATTACTCTTTTGTCTTTAGCTATATGTCACCATGGTGGGATTGAAATTTACACCCTTTACCAGAAAACGACTGTCTTTCTTTGCCTGAATCACCACTGTAGTTGTGGGCCCAAAAGCAAAACCACACACACACCCCAGAATCGTCCTAACCCCCACAATTGCTACTTGTTTTGAAAACTTCAAATATCTTCCTACTAAAATTGAAATGAATTAATTTTAGCTACTTTAAGAAGCAAAAAAGCCCATAATCGTTTTCTTGGCACTTCACGTAATTCAAAAATCATCTCTTTTATTAAAATAATATTTACCCCATGACAATCAGATGGATTGTCTTTGAGTGAAGCACCATCCTTTTTGATAACAGGTTCAGTACTAAGGTCATCTTCAGCAGCTATTGCTTTTATGGCATGCAAAAGTGGATCTTGATGCATCTCAAGTTTACTGTGGAACCTCTTTAGGTCATGACTATTTGCTCTTTGGTGCAGGATGTGACCTGTGACTGGATCAAGCAATTGGTAGACGCCTTTGCCAAGTGCTTCATTAATTATGAATGGGCCACTAAAGCAAGGTTGTAGTTTGTCACCCTGCCGAGATTCCCTGCGACGGTTGTATTTTAAGACATGATCTCCAACATCATAGAACGGGCCTTGGTGTTTGGCATCATATTGTCACTTTTGTTTTTTTTGTGCTGCAGTCAGATTTAGCCGACCTTCCTCACGAATTTTTACAATTTCTTCTGAAATCACTAGCATTCGCTTTGCAATTGATTGTTCAAAATGGCTTTCTGGGTCTTCATTCTGTTCTACAACATAATTCATGTCTATGGGAAGGCGGGACTTTGCACCAAAAAGCATTTCAAATGGCAACTTTTTCGTTGATTCCTGCACTGATACACGATAAGCAAATAAAATTGGATTTAAGAACTGATCCCAATCATTTGAGCTTTCATGCATCACTTTCATCAGTTGGGTAATCAAGGTCTGGTTAAACCTAAACAATGAAATGAGAAATCAAAAACCACCAATTGATGATAAGTAGGAGGCTAATGAAGTTCTGTGGGGCAGATATGT
>JAAFCE010007744.1:20866018-20913088 GCA_013389805.1 Trigoniulus corallinus
CTAGGTTGCATTGGCCAAAGCAGTTCTCATCAGATCACTAAAGTTAAGCAATGCAAGCCCACGTTAGTAACATCTGCTATGCTTATCTCCTAACCTTCAAGCAGCCTCCGTAGGGTTTGGCCTGTTATGACTGCTTGGCTTACTCCCCAACCCAATACTGTAACATAACATAACACATATGCAGTGCCAAGATCTCCTATGGTGAAAAAGTGAAATCAATTTTCAAACTCCCATGAAATAGTTAGGGAGCAATAAAACCATCATTTTTCAACGTTTCTTGATAAGGTATATTACCCAGCATTAAAAATCATGAAAAATGTGAACATAGTCCCACACCCATGCATGGTTCATCCCCATGAGTCCCCATACTCCAAAGTTTGAGGGTTTGTACATTGATGAACTTACGCAGCAGTTTTCTTGATTCCAAAATGTCCACCACCTAGGCCCGAGTGCAAATGCTGAATTATCTGTCTCTTTTCTGCATCACAGACAATTACCAGTTGTGCCTTATCACACTTGTCACTGATTGACTGTGCTTCCTTTTTATTCCTACCCGCTGCAGAGCACATATGCAACGTTAGTTTAATCAAAGCATAATTTGCATAATGTTCGCTTACCGTCTCGCAGATGATACAATACTCTTTTATTTTTTAATATAAACCACTTTACTTGCCGACGTAATGACCGTTTCTCATTTTCTGATGCACCAACGGGATAGGAGCCATCACTAAGATAGGCCACAATCTAATCATATTTTTTGATATCCATAATGAAAACGCCAAATGAAAACGAAAAATGAAAACGCCAGCTCTGCTTTGCAAGTGAGTTTTGTGGGCTTTTTAAAGAAAAGAAGATACAAAGTTCAGCTGCCCTTTAGCAAACACTGAAATTGCTGTGATATTATTGGTCGGCCAAAAATCCCTAACGTAGGAAACGGCCAGGACACTTTGGCATAGAAGCGGACACTTTGAGGTATGTGTGAAATTACCTCAAAGTGTCCCCCGGACACATTGCGATACATCAAAGTGTCTGGCTGGACACTTTGACACCAAGACACTTTAATGCGTGACACCGGCCTACCACACTATTCCAACACCACATTTTACAACCAAAATATAAATTTTGGAAGGTAAATTAATGCTTTGTCAGTTTTAATATTGCATGGTGTCTGACCTATTGCACAACAACTATACTGCAATAAGGAATCAGGCTCATGCCTGAACAGATTTACTGGTGTACCCCAGGGTTTTCTTCCTCCTCTCTGTTCTGTGGATGACCCTGGTGCAATGCGATTCACAGTATTTTCACATGATAGGTTGAACTTCCTAATAAGTCAGAGTCGTGTAAACTAAGCTTTAGTGCAGATATTGTTGAAAGAAAAGTTTCAAACAGAAAGTATTCTTTAGCATTTACTGTAAATTGTTGGCAATTTCAACAGTTGAGAATGATAGTAATCGTCCTGTGGCTAAACCTCTACAGTTATCTGAATCTAGGGCAAGGATTTAAATTTTAAATGAACCATTGATTAATTTTCTCAATTTCATTTTGCCAATAAATTCAGATGCGAGAGTGGCGTTAGCAAAAATCAAAATTAATGAAATCACTTTGTCCGGCTAAAAAGTTTCCATTTATAAATTGAAAAAAATAATAAACGGCGCCCTCCAATAAACGGCGCAATTACGGTAGTTGATGGAGAGGGACATTCACATCCCAAAACAGTTCAGAAATTTTGGCAGTAGTTTTTTCAGGACAATGCAAAGTTACATTTTTTTCCAATAGACAGGGGTAGTTTTAACTATTGCCTCACATAGCTCTAAAAGAAAAATGTGAAATTTTGATATATCATGTTCCTATACCTAAAATTAAAAATACACCCTCAAACCTGCATTAATGAGTGTGTACCAATGGCCCAGGGCTACAGAATGATGTCTCAGGTATGGAGCTCAGCAAACTGTTGCTCTCAACCACTCCAACTAGCTAGCATTGAGCTAACGTGGATCATGACACCATGGCTTGTGCTCCAAGTTATCTAGTTGGAGCAGCTAAAAGCGACAATTGCTGAGCTCCATACCTGAGACAACATTCTGTAGCCCGAACCTACCTTAGATAGGAAAACCAGTTTTGAACGATGATGATGATCGTGGGATGGGCTGGCATCCCCCCTTAGACCACCGAGGCAATATTGCTGAGGGTTCCAGACGTCTGGCTGGGGTGCCCCCAGTTACAGCATGTTCAGTGGAGAACCCGAAAACCCGACCCTGTTACAGGCGGGATAAGAGTGTGATGATGATCACATTAGAAATTTCTTTAAATAACTCTTGTCACGAGGAGTCATAATATCCTCAGGGTAGCCCTCATTTGCATCCAAGTCAGTCAAGATGAAGGTCGTAAATAAAGATCGTCCTACTTGTTATTAGACTATCTACTGTTTGACAGTGATAAACATTTTATCTCGTGGGTTGATTTTTTAACCCAGTATCGGAATTGCCAATGGAGCGTGACGGCCCTGACTTTACAAGTGGTTCCTCATGTACCATGCACACACTGCATTTAGAATTAGGCAATTACGTTAAAGTATTGCTATTCTTGTCACGTGCATGTCACAGCTAAGGTCAATGGAAATCCGAAACCAGTTCAGAAATCAGAAATGATCAGCATCTCGGTTGCCATGCTGCTCATCAGGTGGGTTCTTCGGAAGAGGCTTTAAGGGCTGAGCTTTTGGATCCGCCCTTAATTGACCCAGCTCAGTATCAAAAAAACAAGGCAGCATCAGGTCTGCAGAGCGTCTTCTTCATATTTCCTTCCAAATTCACCTCACCCTGTACCACGACTTGTAGTCACTCAGAGATGCCTCTCAGGGTTTTCTCATGGTCTCTGAGACAATGGTTCTGTTGCTTCCGGACACCATTCCAGTTGCCTTCCTTGCTAGGAAGCGTCAAGCGATCTACCACAAGAAAGTGGAGGTTAGTGGAAGACAGAAGCTGCACGTCTGTCGTTTGGCAGACGACCTGAGAGCAGGCGCGTAGGGAGAGCTTGACTTCAAGGCTCATCCGGGACGTTAGATCGTGGATCATGAGGGGGATTCCGTGGATTCCTCCAGAAGGGGAATAGTGGACTTGCCAGACTTGTGTCCCCTAGCAACACATATCCTTTACCTGCAGCAGATTGGTCGCCCATCGCGGAGTCCTGAAAGGGAGTTGCGGGGGAAGGCTTGTCTTCGAGACTATTGAACACTTCGAATGCAGCGTCACGCCACATACAGGGCAAACAATGTGAAAAAAAAGAGATTTTCAGTTTCGTTTGGTGGTTAAAGGCAATTCAACTACAACGGTCATTAGAACCCCGTGCACTGTAAACCCCTTAATGCAGAGTCTTCACAGACACTACGCTGTTATGACGATTTTTGGGATTTAGCGGTACCCAGTGTTCCCAAGGGGCCACCCACGTTAGTACTAACTGGGGTTGCGTTGCTTAACTTCAGTGATTAGACGAGAACTGATGTGTCCAACGCAATACATCCGTTCCCAAAGAGAGAACTGGATTTCGAAGCGTCCCAAGCTCACCTAATGAGTGAAGCCCTAAGGGCACAATAATAAGCCCGGTGTGAAGTAATGTGTTAAGCGATTCCGTTGCTGTTTGCTTTGTTGGTGTTTTACGGCCCTTCAACCTCAAGGTGATTAAAATACAGCCGTTCCTAAGGAAAGAGATGGATTTCGAAGCGTCCCAAGCTAACCTAATAAGTGAAGCCCTAAGGGCACAATAATAAGCCCGGTGTGAAGTAATGTATTAAACGGTTCCGGGCTAGTATGTTACGCCAACGGGTTGGGGATCCGGTCAAGCAGCCATAACGGGCCGGACACTGTGAAGGCTGCTCGCGGGTGAGAGGGAGGTATGGGATAATTAGCATCACCCAATGTTCGCAACCAACCACCTATGTCAGCAGTAACTTGGGTTGCGCATTGCTTAACTTTAGTGATCTGACGAGAACTAGTGTCCAATGGACAATGGCAGGTATTTTAGTCAGTATTCCGGCAGGAACTGCGTCAACGCGTTTCACCTACCCCAACAACAAGCCCCTCGAAAGTCCTTGAGACTAGTGGTAACAATACAGTGTGACGTGCATATCGCATGTACATGGTGGAGGACGTCCACCTAACAGCCGATTTGATCCACAGCATACCAAAAAATTTCACCTCAAGTTCTAAGGAGTCAATGGGAATCAACTGCTTTCAACTGTTTCTCGTAAAGAATTGCAGTGAGGTAGCACGATGTCATGGTCATCTTGTTATCCGGCTGTTAACTGCACTGGTCAAAAAAAAAACCAACCGAAAAAAAGGCAATAAACACATGAAAGCTAAGGAAAAACACGGTACCCCGGGCAGTAATGCATTAGAGTTACAATGTGAGCCGATTGAAATTCAGGTCTCGTCACACAATTGCGACAAAAAACTACCACACAACCCTATAAAAGCTTGTTGGAGAATGACAATTTGCTCTTGATCATTTCTGAACTGTTCGAGAAAATTT
Source organism: Trigoniulus corallinus (assembly GCA_013389805.1). Lineage (NCBI taxonomy): Eukaryota > Metazoa > Arthropoda > Diplopoda > Spirobolida > Trigoniulidae > Trigoniulus > Trigoniulus corallinus. The sequence continues at coordinate 20,870,546 of JAAFCE010007744.1, forward strand.
CTCCCAAAATGTTCGCCTTCGTCCTTGTGTTAGCCTTAGGATCCACTGTCAGCTGGAGTGATGCCTTCAGTCGCGAAGTGGTAAGTCAGTTCTTCGATATTAATACCTAATCAAAATCATCACTGCTGAATCTGACTCCTGCTTACGACGGGGGTCGGATGCGCAAATGTCCTACTGAGCGCTCTATTGCATTGCATTTCTTTTATGCTGCCGGTTGGCAACCTTTCCCTAATCTCTCCCTAACCCTATGGCAAGGTCGGGTACCAATCTTGTCCCTCTGACTGGACACACGGGCGATATATTGGACCGTGTTTTTCCACACCCGGTTGCCGACCAAAGCTGCAACCCCCTATGCTTATTTATCGTCGGCTGGAACCGTCGGCTTATTTATCAGTGGCAGCTCGGAAAGGCCACTGTCACGCCCTAAGTGAAAGCTGTCTAAAAAAAACCGTTAAACCAGTTGAAAGTCTCCCACTCCAAGAAAGTATATAGAGCAGAGCTCTATCTCAAAGAATAATTTGTCTGTCAGTCACGTAAGTCCATGGCTGCAGGCAGGATCGATACTATCCTAGGTATGTGGCTATCTTCGGGAGAGAGAGAGAGATTCCATATCCGTCGAATGGAGAGACAAAACGTCTTCGCTCCGTGTTGAGTACACGGTCCAGTGACATTATAAAAGAACATGATGCAGATTACAATGCTGATCGGAACGATTCGCAGAACATGGACTCGCCTCGGTGGTGCAGTGGGTAGCACGCTCGGTAACTGCGTCAGTAGCTCTAGGTTCGATACAGGACTGAGGCGAGAGACAGGCCCCGAGTGCGCCTTCTTACGGAGAAATAAAACCGAGGTTCCGTGTGGTGTACGATGGCAATTGCAGGTAAAAGAACTCTCTCTGTTATCCAACGGGTAGATAAGGACAAATTTCTGGGTGTAGGAGTTCGCCTTCCCTGGGTTTCGGTGGAATGCCCCACCGAACAGAGGGACAAGATGGGTACTCGACCCTACTACAGGTGAGAAAAGGGTTAGAATTTGCTTTGCATAGGTGTTTTAGGGCCTTTAACTACAACGGTCATTAAAGCTCCGTCCACTGCGTGGTTCTAATGCTGAGTCTGCACAGACACTACGCTACTACGATTTGAATATTAGCAGTACCCAGTGTTCCCAAGTGGTCACCCATGCGAATGCTAGCTGGGGGTCGCGTTACTTAAAGGCAGTGATCAGACGAGAACTAGTGTGTCCAACGCAATACAGCCGCTCCCCTCACCCCTGGTATCGGTGTACGAAATTGCCCTTAATAATAAAGTACGCCTACGTTAAATATGCAAGATGTTTGCTACTAGCTGCGTAAAGATACTGCCCAACTATAACCCACGTGTTACAGACTCCGAAGGCATAAATTGGAACCCGGCCCTAACATAGGCGGAATAAGGTTTGAGAAATATAATGACAAAAGAAATCTCTTACCAAAATCATTTCAGGTTGAAGGAACAGCATATCTACACAGATACAATTCAACGGTTGGAAAATACGTGGAATCCAGCTGCCATAAGCAAACGGTTACTTGGATTAATGGCACCACATTAGAAGGAGTGCACTCTTTTAAATTACCTAGTGGGTAAGTAGAGCATCAAACTTGAGAAACGGATGGGTAAAAGGCTTAAAAACTGAAATGACCCCACGGGCACACACTCACACAAGCTATATTCATAGCGACGTTAGTACTGAAAGGCGGGGTTTATTCCCCTTTGCTTCGTTGAAGCTTTAGGGCCCTTCAATTACAATGGACAGAGTCTGCAGAGACACTACGCTGTTTCAACGATTTAGGCTGCGGACATGGTGGAGCGGAGAGGAGAAGGAAAAGGAGCATTCATCATCATCATACCCTCATCCCGCCTGAGGCAGGGTCGGGTCTGCGGGTTCTGGCCCTCCACTTCCGTCTATCACCCACCAGGTCGCCGTCCACTCCACACACCGCCATATCATTCCCCCTGCCCAGGGTACTACCTACCACCTGCAGTCCTGGTATGGCCCTAACCAGGTCCTCGTCTGCTCTTCTCATCACGTGTCCATACCATCTCAGTCTATTCTCCCTCATCTTTTCGGAGATGTCCGCCACCCCTAGGCTGCCTCTAACATACTCGTTCCTAATTCTATCAGCTCTCGACACGCCACTGATATACCGCAGCATTCGCATCTCAGCAACCTGCATTCTACTGAAATGGCTCTTTCTCACTGCCCAACACTCTGACCCGTATAGCATAGCAGGCCTAACCACTGCCCGGTAGAACCCCCCTTTAAACTTGATTGGGACCCTCCTATCACATAGGACCCACTTGCCTGTCTCCACTTCTGCCAACCTCCATTGATTCTACGGGTCACATCAGTGTCTATCTCCCCATTGCTTTGGAAAGTAGGTCCTAAGTACCTTACCTCTTGCACCTTTCTCACCTGTTCACCCCTTGAATGGATGTCACCGTTATTACCGTTATTAGCCTGTCCTTCCCAATTGAAAGATAAATACTCTGTCTTTTTCATGTTTATCTTTAGCCCTCCATTTTCTATCGCTCCTCTAATGTCGTTTAGTCCCTTCTCTATCTGTTCTATGCTGTCACTGACTTTTCCTATGTCATCAGCAAATACTAAGCTCTGAGGGGCCCATTCGCCTACTCCCGTCAGCAGTTCATCCAAAACCAGTATGAACAGGTAAGGACTAAGTGCTGAACCTTGGTGCACCCCAACTTTCACTGAGAAACTCCCGGTATAACCCCAAGGTGTCCTTACCCTGGCTTTGGAGCTTTCATACATATCCTGGACTATTCGGATAAGTCCTTCTTCTACCCCCCTTTTCCGTAATACCTCCCAAACGACCTGCCGTGGGACACTATCATAGGCCTTCTCCAGGTCGATAAAAATGGCATGGAGATCTTTCTAAGGAGAAGGAAAAGGAGCGACATATCAAATGAATGCTGAGAAATGGCGCCATCTAGTGAAAAGAGGTGCAACTACAAGAGGAGTATTAAAAAATGGTGACGGCGCTGGGAAAACATATTTTTTTGTTTCCACCTCTCCGCTTTTGTTAGCTCGTTCTTATGTTCTTTTTCCGCTCTTCACTATTGCCAGAAGGTAAAATATTCAAATTCACTTTAAGTTTAGCGGGTGCCAGAGGGCGAAGATTTCGGTATTTGTCCCTGGGCGCTGAATACCCTCGGTATGCCACTGATTCAAATGCGAAATTTCGTTTTGATAACTGTCCTCGCTGTTATCCTGACCTCTCTCCTCTCCGCTCAATCATGGCCGCAGCCTTAGGTATTAGCAGTACCCAGTGTTCCCATGGGGTCACCCATGCTAGTAATAGCTGGCGTTGCGTTGCTTAACTTCAGTGATCAGATGAGAACTGCTGTCCAACGCAATAAATCCGCTCCCTTCTTCCCGCCAAAGATGGGGGTCAACAACAATTAACGCTAGTGTTAACGGGTACAGCCTATTCCGCCCACGACAGGACCAAGTACAACTGATGTTAGTGCTACCGGTACGGCCAATATGAAGGTGACTAAGAGATGAACAGCTCATTAATAAGACTATTTTTGAATATGATAAGTTTGAGAGCAACTGTTTCCTGAAAAAACCAACTCTTTAACTCCGCCTATGGCGGGGTCGGGTACTTATTTTGTCTTTCGGGAACCTATCGGGGCTCTATTAGACATAATTTTTCCACAGCCGGCTGCTGATCTAAGCTTACTCATATTCGGTCAACTGCTCTTTGAGGAACTCCAAAAACGCCAAAGGGGAGTGCGCTCCTAAACCTGGGAATCTCCCCTGACCTACTCGGTGAATAGTAGAGAGCGTTCCTGTTTGCATAAATAACATTGTATACCACACGGGGCCACCGTTTTACTTCTCATTCGACGGAAGGCGCACTGTGAGTATCTTTCCGCCTGAAAGAAGCCCACCCACCTCGACTCACTATAGCAGTGTTTTTCAACCTTTTTATTGGAATGGAACCCTTTGGAACATGTAGACTTCGCGCGGAACCCTTTGGATCATTTAGATCTTATGCGGAACCCCTTACAGTGACACAAAAAACATTAATTGATATAGGTGTGTGTGTTTGCATAAGGAGTTGAATTCGTGGCCAAATGTTGAGACACCCAAAGTTTATCTTCGACAGACAAAAGTCGTTCTCGTTTCTTGTGTTTTCATTGTTATTTTCATTTTACCTTGCCATTGGCGGAACCCTTGGGCGGACCTCACGGAACCCTTATGTTCCGGGGAACCCTGGTTGAAAAACACTGCACTATAGAACCAGGAACCACTGACGCATGCTGCCCCTGTTGAGTAAAACCGAAATTGAGCAAAATGCCTTTAACTTAACCGTAATTTCATTTGTGGTGAAATTTTATGGAAGTCGAGCAGGCGAGCAGCTAAACGCCATAGGGAAACAGATCAAGTCTGTATCTCCCCACCCCCTGCCCCGCCTTCGTTACACCTCTCGGTCTGCGGGACCCTAATGACTTTTGTAGTCGATGGGCCCTAAAACGCAAACAAACAAACTCGGTCTGAATATTCCAACTTGGGACCAAACTTACAAACAACAGACGGTTGGTTACACTCAGAATTAGATCAGTCCCTGAGAAAAATCTACGAAAACAAAGAACGGGCCCAAAGGCACTGCCATGCGCCAAGCACAAGACAAATGCAGAATTATTTCTATAAAATCACCATCCTTAACACTATTTTCGTCTATGGCAGGGGCTCTTGCATATTTGTGCACAAACCTGGCCAATATACTGTATTTACACAGCTGGCTGCCGACTTAATGCAGAAACACCTTTGCTTATTTACCCTCGGCCTGTTTGTTTTTGTTGGGGCACTTTCCCTCCTCCGACACCAGTATTTTCGCTTCGTCGGTGTTTTCGAGTCCTTCGACTACAAAGGTCATTAGAGCCCAGTCCTCTGATGAGTTCTAATGCACAGCCTGCACAGATTCTACGCTGTTAAACAGATTTTGGGTATTAGCAGTACCCAGTGTTCCCACGCGGTCACCCATGCTAGTACTAGCTGGGGTTGCGTTGCCTAACTTGAGTGATCAGAAGAGAACTGGTGTGTTCAACGCAATGCAGCCGCTTCCCATACAACCCCATTTCCAGTACACTGCTCGGTCAAGCGCTAATCAGTTCAGAAAGGCCATTCGCCCGGCAGCCGATCCCACATAAACTTTTGCTTCACTTACGTGATCATGCTAGGATGCAGGACCCAGGGGCGGGTCAGATGGGGTGCAACTGATTAGCCTTTTTTGCTTTGCCATCCCATTTCTATACTAGTAGTCCAAACTGTAGTTGGCTAAACCATTTAAGAGAGTAATTTGTCTAAGGAGCAGTAGAGGACCTTTTGTAATTGCTAGCTAGATTTATACTAAGGTATTCTAAATATTTAAAAATAATTGGGGCGCACTTTTGTTGAAGTGCTCTCCCCCCTTCCCCCGATCCGCCACTGGCAGGACCCGGACCTCAAAGTTCTTCCGTCATTAATAGCGACATTTCTCCTCTTCCTAGGGAAACAGTTGTAAACAATTATGTGGCACTTCTGAAGACCAAGCCTAAAGTTCACTACGAAATTATGAAGAAGGAAAACGGACAATGTAAGTACCTTAGTATCATCACACCCCCACCCAGGGAGGGGGGGGCGAGTCTGTAAACTCTAACCAATTAAAAGCAACTACTAACTTTTCCCTTTCCAATGGCAGGGGTCGGGGACCCACCTTGTCCCTCTGAATGGACACAAGGGTGATATGTTGGACAGTGCCTTTCCGCAGCCGGTTTCTGGCCTAGGCTGCAACCCCTATGCTTACTTATCGTCGGTCTACTGCGCGTTGCGGCACTCCACCGAGCTCCCACACCTGGAGATGTTGCCTCATCTACCCGTTGCATAGTAGAGAGGGTTGTTTGGCGTGCAAATGCCATCATTCACCATATCGGAGCTCGATTTTACTTGTCCTTCGAAAGAATGTGCACTCGGGACATCTCACTCTCTCTCTCGCCCGAAAAGAAGCCAACACACCTCGGTCCAGTATCGAACCTAGAACTATAGATGCAGTTACCGAACATGCTACCCACTGGGCTACCGAGGCGGGTTATAGTTGGAAGTGAAACCTCGTAAAAGAATATTAACGCTTTTCTTTCTGCCATTTATAGTGACTCCGTTCTGTACGTATACGGAACTTCGGTTTGGCAAGGCAACGTCCGTTGCTCGAATTTCGTCAGACTGTTTTTGTGAGTAAACATTTATGTTCTTCCTACACTGAACTGGTAGACTGTGGTTTGAATGAGATTTGATGAAAATGACGCATATGAATAGCACTGGAACCGGCACCATCACACGAAATTAGGGATAAATAAAGGATCTCAGAATGGGATAGGAGGGCATCTAAAAGGAGTTCATTTACCCTGAATCCTTTTATTTTTACTTTTGGAAAACTATTTCGGGGCCCCGAATGGGTTTTTGCACCTAGGCCCCTTTATAGAGAAGGCCGGCCCTGCCTCTCTTTCCTGCAATCAGATTTTAGGATCTGCAATCAGATTGCAGTACCCAGTTTTCTCAAGAGGCCACCCAAGTTAGCACTAGTGGTGTTGCGTTCCTTAACTTCAGCGATCAGAAGAGAACTGGTGTGCTCAACGCAATAAGTCGCTCCCTAGATGCGTACAGCAGGGTCGGGGGTACCTAATAGAGTTAAGAGACCAAGTAAAGGGAAACCACACGATGTGAATAAGATCAATGACCCGTGAAGCTCCTAGGTGTCAAAGACGTGATGAAGGAGGAGTCCGTGAAGGAAATCTGACATTTGATTAACTGTTCCTGAGTCGTACACTGGTTCACGAACATATTTCTAAGATTTAAGCAAACAAACATGCGTCAGTTTTCAGCAAACAAAAAAACCACTGGAAGACAAACAACATTCAACTTGTGCACTAAAATTTCCGTTTTCTATTCCAACAGATGACTCCTTCTGCGGTAGTAAGACCAAGACACCTACAGAAAAAGAAATTGCTGAAATGGACGAGCTATGTCCATTACCACAGTTCAAAGCTTTTGACCAAGGACCCTGCTAAACCACTATCAGCTTGTCTTGTGATATACTCATAATTTGGAAAATGATGTGAAAATTGTATTCTTCATTTTACTTATAACATGTTTTAAACCATTAAACGCAAACACATAACCTTAACAAAACAAGGTTTACTATAAGATTTCAACCAAGACCACGATTTTTTTGTTTCGTTGGTGTTATAAAGCTGGGTTTACACTGCGAGCAACATACTCGCGCAACTGTTTCATTAAAAAAAGACTCGCGCAGTGTAAACGGGGACTCGCCCCGAAATTTGCTGCGCGAGGCAGCCTCCTTGTGAGCCACCGCACTGTCGGTTTTTGGACACGCATCAAAGGGTTTCGCCACTCCCACTTCATGTACTGGTACTCTAGATACGTTTTGCATACTTGCTTCGCACAATATTTCGCTCAATGTAAACAGGGAGGGCGAGACGGGCGAGATTGCCACAAGCCTGTGGAAACAGTAGCGGCGAGTATGTTTCGTGCAGTGTAAACCCGGCTTAAGGCCCTTCAACTACGAGGTCATTAGAATCCCGTCCACTGCGTAGTTCTAATGCAGCGGTCTTCAAACTGTGTTCCGCTGAACCCCAGGGTTCCGCAATACATCTCTGGGGGTTCCATGAGTCAAAAGAAAAATTCGTTACCTGCAGCAAGATTTACTTTTCTAAAGGTGGGTTGGGGTTCCCTTCAAAATATTCTATAGTTCTAAGGGTTTCGTGAGTTGACGAAGTTTGAAGATCACTGTTCTAAAGCAAAGACACTACACTAACGCGACCAATTTTTAGGTATTAGGGGTGTCCAGTTTTCCTAAGCGGCCACCCATGCCAGTACTAGATGAGATTCCGTTTCTTAACTTCAGTGATCAGTCGAGAACTGGTGTGTTCAATGCAATTTGCCACTGCAAAGCATGTAGAAAGGGTCCTTTTATGTGCAAGTGACATCGTAAACAGTTGTATCTTTTGTACCAGTCAATTACAGACATTAGCGAGCTTTGTGTTCCCGTTACGGGAATACAAAATACGATATTGAATTCGGGAAAAGTGGAATACGGTAGAAAACCTAAAAAGAGTTATAGTTTTGCGTTACGCATAGTGGGGCACACACAGTGGCGGCACCTACTGGTGAAGGTCCCCAAATCCATCGCTGTCATTTTTTATACAAGAATGCGGCACGCACATGCACGAGAAATTCCCATATCTGGTTTGCATATAACATGAACGAAGCTGTGTTCACATAGCTACAGGAAGAAAAATCGCCAACTTTTTGCAACGCATGCACAGATGCATTTTCGTCTGCTAACATGCGTTACGGTAAGCAGTTGATGGCAACACAAAACTCCCTAATGAGTGTACGAAGAGATACCGTATTTTTAATCTAATTAACAGAGCCCTCTAATAAACGGCGACCTCCAAGGTGAAAAAAATAATAAACAGCGCCCTCTAATAAGCGGCGCACTGCTTATTAAAGGTATTGAATTCATCATCATCAGTGTTTTTCAACCACGGTTCTGTAGAACATAAGGGTTCCGCCAATGGCAAGGTAAAACATAAAAGTAACAATGAAAACACAAGAGACGAGAATGACTTTTGTCTGTCAAAGATGAACTTTGGGTGTTTTTCTCAAACATTAGGCCACGAATTCAACTGCTTATGCGAACACATACACACACCTGTATCAATTAATGTTCTTTTTCTGTCACTGTATGGGGTTCCGCAAAAGGTCTAAATGTTCCAAAGGGTTCCACGAGAAGGCTAATTTCTCCAAAGGGTTCTGTTCCAATAAAAAGGTTGAAAAACACTGCATCATCATCGTAATACCCTTATCCCGCCTGTGGCAGAGTCGGGTCTGTGGGTCTACTGAACATGCTCTGACTGGGAGCACTGCAGCCAGGCGTCTGGAACCCACAGAAATATTGGCTGGGTTGTCTATGGGGTGTGCCTTATTAAAGGTAATAGAGAGGTTTCTGGCTGCATTTCTATCTGACGTATGCTACACAATGTAGACGAATTGTCAACTGCGCAAAGTCAGACGCTGCGTACGTCTGTGCAGTTCATGATTCGTCTGCATTGCGTAACGTACGTCGGACAGAAACGCAACCAGAAAACTCTCTAATAAAATATAAACAGCGCCCTCCAATAAACGGCACAACAAAAAAGCCTTTGAAAAAATAAACGGCCCGCCGTTTATTAAAATAAATGCAGTACGTTAGTATGTGGGGTTAATCGGGACCTGGTGGTACATATGTGGGAGTGGAGGGCCTGAATCCGCAGACTCGACCCTACCATCGGCGGGATAAGGTTATGATGACCATTTTCTTAGTGCCGACCTTAGGAAGTGGGAGGACAAGGGCAATTATAATTTTGGAGACCCAGTGGTCCATTGTCCCGGGTATGGCACAGTAGAGAGTTAGGGATGAACGTCGACGATGACGATACGAACGATACGAGGTCAAATGAGGCAACTGTGCATGCTCACGAAAAGCAGACTAGCAATTGAGCTTGAGCAATTGCCTCATTTGACCTCGTATCATTCGTATCGTCATCGTCGACGTTCACCACTAACTCTCTATTATCAAGAGTTGACGTTCTGTCAATATCTTACTGCGAATTATATTCTACAGAAGTTAAAATTGCCCCTATTCAGTGGGAGGCTCATAATGAGACGACGGGAGGAGGAGCTCGTTAGGTCCTTACAGGAATGCAGGTTTGAAGCAACCAGGGCAGGGGGAGACCACAGCAGACGTGGAAGCAGGTTGTCCATAAGGATATGGGGTCTACGTCAATTTGGAACATGACAACTTGGGGTATGGCAATTTGGTGTAGTCAATTTGGCATACAACAATTTGGCATATATACAAATTTGTGAGGTATAATATGTGAGGTTTAGCTCAACCCCCCCCCCAGTATTAGCCACCCCCCTGACGAAAATCCTGAATCTGCCACTAGTTATGACAGTGGCAATTTTGAACAAATGCTTGCACCCAGGAGATCGGTATATACACCAAATTGTCATACGCCGAATTTGTATGTACGCCAAATTGACGTGATCCCTTGTCGGGTATGTGAACTGCATTTAATCACTTCGCGTTAAGATAGGTTGGCACAGCCCAAGTACACTTGGATAAAGTTCACTTGGACGCTGTTCATGCATCACTTGAATGCAACTTGGACCATGTATACACTTGGTCAGTTAACTTGGATGGCTAGGACACATCCAAGTTGAGTAGGACGGCTGCCAACTTACTTTGATCAAAGTGTGACTTGGATGAAATTTAAAATGGCTACCAACATGTAACACGCGGAGAGTGAATTTAATATTAATAAAAAAATTAGAAAATCAGCTAGGAATAGCCATTTTAAATTTCATCCAAGTCACACTTTGATCAAAGTAAGTTGGCAGGCGTCCTACTCAACTTGAATGGGTCCTAGCCAACCAAAGGCACATTTTGGTGATTGACCAAGTCACTTTTGGTCACAATGCTTCAGAAACAATGCGTTTTGGCGATGCACACGCTGGTTTGGTAAGTTGTTTTGGTCATCTTTGGTCAGACCAAAGGATGACCAACATGACCAAAATAAAAGCGTGGTCTGTGCGTTTGGTCAAAGAAAAATAAAATGGTGGCATGCTCCAACCAGTTGTAGCAGATGATGAAAGGTACCGATAATTAGTTTAAATTATACAAATCTGTTTTTTTTTTGTATTAATTTAGTAATTCTTTAGTTTAGGAAATTCATTTTCTTTTTAAGTTTATCAAATTTATTCTTTTTAAGTTTAGTGAATTCGTTTTTTAGTTCGTGAATTAGTTTAGTGGGTTTTATTTTCATTTCAGTGAATTTGTATTTTTAGTTTAGTGGATTCATTTTTCTTTTATTTTAGGGAATAGTTTTTTATTGTAGTGGACTTTTATGCAGATCAGACCAAACATGAGATTGCGGTCAAACCACAATTGACCAGGTCAATCACCAAAACGCGCCTCAAGTTAACTTTGCCCAAGTGTATACATGGTCCAAGTTGCATCCAAGTGACACAAGAACAGCGTCCAAGTGAACTTTAGACTTTCAATGCAGGACTACCAACTAAAACACCCACCGTTTATGGACACTAGCTCAGAACAATTTTAACACATTACTTCAAGGCTAGGCCATTTGTTTGGACTACTTTGGTTTCACTGGTTATTATCGCGGACCTGTGGGACCTTAAAGGGGGAGCGGTGAGTTGCGTTGGGCACACCAGTTCTCGTCTGATCTCTGAAGTTAAGTAACGCAAGCCCAGTTAGTACTGACATGGGTGGTCGCTTGGGAAAGCTGGGTACTGCTAATACCCAATAATCGTCGCATTAGTGTAGTGTCTGTGCAGTATATGCATTCGAACTATACAGTGGACGGGTCTCTAATGACCTCGTAGTTGACGGGACCTTAAACTCCAACAAACAAACAAACCAGGGACCTTAAACTCCAACAAACAACAACAACGCGAACCTGAGACGCACTCAGTTTCTTAAAGTGGAGATCCCGACCCTCGTTTGGGAGCGGCGAGTTGCGTTGGACACACTAGTTCTCGTCTGATCACTGAAGTTAAGCAACGCAAGCCCAGTTAGTACTGACATGGGTGGTCGCTCGGGAAAGCTGGGTACTGCTAATACCCAATAATCGTCGCATTGGTGTAGTGTCTGTGCAGCATATGCATTAGAACTATGCAGTGGACGGGTCTCTAATGACCTTGTAGTTGACGGGACCTTAAACACCAACAAACAACAAACAACCGACCCTCGTTTATTTTTTGGCTTTGTTGGTGTTTTAGGGCAGGGGTGGCCAACAAGTCGATCTCGAAGCCAATTTTGGTCGATCCCTCGCGAGTGGTTCTAAGCTCGATACTGGATCGAGGTGGGTCCATTATCGAACCTCCCCTCCCTACTTTGCCTATGAAAAGGACAACAAGTCGATCGCGAAACTTTTTTTTAAGATAAAAAGTCGATTGCGACACATTTTTAAGATAAAATGTAGATCTCATGTACGCAAAAGTTGGCCACCCCTGTTTTAGGGTCATTCAACTGAAATTGCCATTAGTGTCCCGTCCACCTCGCAATTGTAATGCAACGTCTGCACAGGCACTGCGCTGTTACGACGATTTTGAGTATTAGCAGTATCCAGTGTACCCAAGTGGTCACTCCTGCTAATGTCGTATTTACCAGAACACAAATATTTTACTATATCTTTCCACCTTTTCACTTGAAATAGTAACGTTCTTTTTCCGAAAAGGGGGCGGTAGAAGTCACACTGTTCAGACGTCACGCCACCATACTTACGAACATTCGCAGATAAACAGGCAGACGTATTCAAAATAATTTTTTACAATATTTCCGCGAGTCCCAATTTTAAGTTGCCCGCCGTCCCTTGCCTTGGGGCAACCCACGAGAAACACTGCACATCGGTGGTGGGAGTAGGTCGTTTGAAATGTTTAAGGCCCGGTGCACATACATCCGATTTTTACACGCGTAGGTGCCGCAGCGACGCTGCACCTATTCATTGCACCACAGACATGAGGTGAAATGTCGCCAGTACGCATTTGGCAACTGTGAACAATGGGTGTTAATTACAGAAGGCGTGCACATTTGCGTTGTTAGGTTCGGTGCACACGTCCGATTTTTACGCGAGAGACGTCGGTGCGGCATTGTAATTACGGCATGGAATACAACAGTTGCAATGGGGGAGTGCACACATACCTCCGGCGCCGCTGCGGCTCCATATATCGGAGTTATTCCACCATTTCAAATAATGCATACTATGCTGTAATTACGATGACGGAGCGGCGCCGCACGAGTAAAAATCGGATGCTTGTACCGGGCCTAAATGTGAAAGTGGATCGCGATCCAAAAAACAGTTTAAGACCCACTGCTCCACGTGGTTTTTTCGCTTGTGTTTATGGGCTTTTCGACTGCAATGGTTATTACAGCCCCTTCTACTGAGTAGTAGTAGTAGTAGTACAGAGTCTGCACCAACGTTACGCTGCTACGACGATTTGGGCACTAGCAGTACCTACCGTCACCCATGCCAGTACTAGCTGGGGATGAGTTGCTCAACTTCAGTGCCGAGACGAGAACTGGTGTGACAAACGCAATACAGCCACACGCGCACGCCCGTGAGAGAATTTTGATCAATGCGAATAAACGCATTGCTATCCTTTTCCTATATGCAAGAAGCAAATCTTCACAGTCACTCGACACCGTGACCCTCCTACAAATCAACCATTGCCGTTCCGTCACCCCATTATAAAATTCCATAAAGTAATATCCAAAACTTTACATACCTGTCGCTGTCATGGGAAATTGAGGCTGTTTTTTCGTCTGACTTTTCAACATTTGACTTCTTTTTACGCTGTTTCGCCGGCATTCTTCGAACTTGCAAACTCCACGCAAAGTAAACAGACTGGCTTTAGTAACTTCCGGTGCACCGCATTGTAGCAAAACTTGGTGAGGGTTATTCACAAAAGATTTTCAACACTATAGGCTCGGCCACACAACGCGATCGGTCGCAGCGGGCAGCCGCGACAGAGCAATTCCGTCAATGACATCATTCACACCACAAGGGGCCAGGACTTCCCATTTCAAACAAGGCACACTTCGACCCAAAAGGTCACTTAGAATCACTGACGCAGTAGTCAGGGAGCGGCGAGTTGCGTTGGACACACCAGTTCTCGTCTGATCACTGAAGTTAAGCAACGCAAGCCCAGTTAGTACTGACATGGGTGGTCGCTCGGGAAAGCTGGGTACTGCTAATACCCAATAATCATCGCATTAGTGTAGTGTCTGTGCAGTATATGCATTAGAACTATACAGTGGACGGGTCTCTAATGACCTCGTAGTTGACGGGACCTTAAACTCCAACAAACAAACAACGACGCAGTAGTCGAACGAGCTAGAGGTACCTTCGGCGGGATGACAATTTCATTAAATGGAACAAGCCTGGGTGACGCAGAGGTAGCGTGCTTGACAACTGCGTCAGCGATTCCATGACTTATTTTGCATGAGAGGTTACAAGTTGCCCTATCATCGGATGGGAAGTAAAGCAGTGGTTATGTAAGGCGTAGATCTGACAATCTCTAGGTCATCCCCCAGCTTTGATGGGGTGTTCCAACGAACAGTAGGCCGCCCATATATACGCAGAGCGGTTACAGCTTAGGTCTGCAGCCAGCTGCGTAAAAATACCGTCCAACAGATCGCGGATGGGTTCATCCAGCGGGATAAATAGGTACCCCACCCAGCCATAGGCAGGTAAAGAGTGTCTGCTCTGCTTTGTTGTGTTATATACAACAGCATGTAGGAGGCTTAAGGAGAACAATCCATTAAATACTTTTTGGATATTTTTTCCTTTCATTAATGTTTTAGGCCCCTTCAACTACAAAGGTCATTGCAGTCCCGTCCACTGCGTAGTTCTAATGCAGAGTCTGCACAGACACTGCGCTGTTACGACGATTTTTGGATATTAGCAGTACCCAGTGTTCCCAGGCGGTCACCCATGCTAGTACTAGATGGGGTTGCGTTGCTTAAAACTTCAGTGAGTAGACGAGAACTGGTGTGTCCAACCCAATACAGCCGCTAAGCTGTTTTATGGGAAGCATGTTGACCATCTGAAGACAAAAATTTATTATGTAAATGTCATCACACAGCACTAATCAAGAAGGACACAGTGTTCACCCGATCATCCAATTTTTTTTACAAATAAAACAACACACTGCTGTAACCAGAGTATTGCACAAATAATACAAAAAACGAATTACAACTCAAAGTTGGCCCGATCTTTGCTTATATTTCCTAAAGGTGCAGTGACAACTGGAAACAGTAGACTCCCACAACATTCACGGATTTTCAAAAACAGATGCCCTACAGCAGTGACTTAGAACGACAAGACCTTTCAGCTAAGTACAAAATCTTGGTACCACTTCTCCAATACAACAAAATTTCGTTACCCTTACTAAGAAACTTCTGCCAAGTCATTAATTTTGAGGTAGAAACTCTACTCCATCAAAGTAAATATGTAGTTCAGCGCCCTGTTCACGTCATAATCGGCAGCCAGAGAAATGCTAACCAATTCGTCGTGAGGAACAGCGTCACCCACAATATCTCTCAACTGTGCCACGCAGGCTTCTAACTGAGCAGAATCTTCAGTTAGAGGTACATCTTCCAAAGAATTAGGATCACATGGGTCCAGCTGCAACAAAACAAAAATAAAATTTAATATATATAAATGGTTGCATCTTACTTGAGACTTCCTTTAGACTCCCCTCAAAACAGGGGCTGGAAACGAGATTTCCATCCACCACTGCCGTTAAGTTCGTCTATCTTATATCCTCGCCATTACCAACCCTCCTCCTGCCTATGGCTTTACTCGAGTGTCCATTCGGACACGAGCGATCTGTTGTACAGTACGACTACCAAACCCTGTGCTGTTTTACCTTTCCTGCTGAAGCTAACTGCCTCGATCCTCTAATTGTCTTCTCTTAAATGTTGCTTCTGAATCAAAGACGAATGTTTTACACTTGTCTCTGGGTTTTAAACTAAGCCAAAATTTCTTTTGAGGAGATCAATTTTTCATTGGAGACAGCTTGCTTGTGCTCCAAAAGAAACACGACAACTATGCCAGAAATCTAACATTTAAAAGACTGAAAACGTCTTTCAGCTTCTTTGCCAAGCAGTTACTTAAGGTCATGCATTGTGATTTCAGGAACGTAAAGGTCTGCACCTGTCAAAAAATGTATTGCAATAGTAGCAGCAAATTTATCTGGCCGGGCGGTCATAAATAAGCTGTTAAGAGCTAGTCATTCATATTGTCACCTGGTTTCATTTGACGTCAGTGCCGTTGTTCGTTGGTGATTTAGTGCCCTTCAACTGCAAGATCATTAGAGCACCGTCCACTGCGTAGTTATGATGCAGAGACTGCATTGACATAACACTACAGCGACGATTTTTATATACTAGCGGTACCCAGTTTTCCCAAACAGCCACCCATGTCAATACTAGCTGGGGTTGGGTTGACGTACAGTGCCGTGACCAGAGTTCAACTCCCCATTAGTGAGCAGAGAGAATATATGGTGGGAATGTTGCCACTGTTCTGCTGGGCCGTTTCAAAGATTTATATCTACTTGTCCCACACAAATTAACGGCTTACCAAGCTATTTAACATCGATTTTTATCGGCTCTCAACGCACCCTTAAGAGACAGAAAGAACAGCCACTCCTCTAAAAGTATTGCAAACGAAGCCGGCACCTCTCTGTCTGCCTGCCTACCTGCCTGCCTGCCACTGTCTGTCTCTGTCTGCTTTCCTACCTGCCATGTCTGGCTGCCTACCTGCTACTGTCTGTCTCTGTCAGAATGTCTATCAGTGCTTCTGGCTGTGTCCTTGTCGTTCAGCTCGTCTTGACGCCTATTTGAAAGCAAGTTTCCTCATAACAGTTTGACATAAAGGTGACAGACCAGACGCCACCTCAAAATAGGATAGAACTTGGGCAACAACTAAAATAATTCGAACTGCGCTACCAAGGGTACAATTACAGATTACCAGTAGTCAGCTAGAACTTGCTTTCGCAAGGTGAATCAAGATATGTAATATCAACGTTACTGGAATCCATAGAAAAAAGATCATGCCGTTAAGAGCTAATGATAGTGAAAAACAACGGCACTTACGTCCCTGTTAGTCAGATGCATACTAGAGACCATGTCTTCTACTTCAAACCCACGGCAATAATGAACACGGTGGTATCTAACATCTGTACTTGATTTTTGCGATTTACGGTTTCCGCCTCCGCTTGCTTCTGATCGCGACCGCGATTCCAAAGAGTACTCTACTTCTGCCTGAAGATCTTCCGGGAGTTCACAGAATACGTCATTCTCCACAATACGAGGATGCTCAGTCACGTATTCCAGAGCGGCTTTCTAATTCATTTCAAAACACATTGTAATTATTATTTCTAGTGCTAAGAAACAAACATTTGCTGCATCATGCATATACATTTGTCATACTGAGTGCTCCACAAGATGTTAACAGACTATCAGAAGTAAAATTATTTATAGTAATAAGATGAACACCCCAAGGAATCAATGAAATGAGGATTCGCAACTGCAACTTGTAACCAGTGTTCCTAACCAACCACCTATGTAAGCAACGCAACCCAAGTTAGTACCGACATGGATGGTGGGTTGGGAAAATTGGTTACTGCTAATTTCCCCACTCCTACCGCACCCTCACCCGCGAGCTGGCTCCACGGGGTCCGGCCCGTTATAGCTGCTTGACTGTTTCCCCTACCTGTTGGCTTAACAAACTAACTTTAGCGACACACTTGGTGGACTACGTCCTAACATTGTTGAAGCAATCGCCATTTTAAGTTTACTTACCTTTAAAGTTTTCGCATTAAATTGGTCAGCAACACTCAGCAAGAATAAAGCAGTATCTTGGCTAATGGCGCTCTTTAATCCCAATTCACACAACTGCTTCAATGAATCGACCTGCAAACAACAACAGACATTCAAATCTTTTCAAAAGTCAACTTCCAACAAACGTCGTAAGCCTGACAAGCTAGATCCAGCCAAGTGCTTCGTTTCATTATCAAGCCTGCAATAGGACCAGGTATGAGGGGTTCTGGCCCTCCACTCCTGCCTATCTACCACTGGATCTTCATCCACCCCCTTCGAACAACCTGCTCCCACGACTGCTTTAGTCTTCCTCTAACCCGGGTAGTTCCAATTCCCTGCATCTCTGAAATGGACTTCACCACTTCCACCTCCCCTCTTCTCATTACCTGAACATACCATCTCTATTTCCTCATCTTTTCAGCGATGCCTCCCACCCACAAGCTACCCTTAACATACTCATCCCTAATTCCTCTGCTCTCGACAAAGGTTGCTGCATGCATGCTGCCTCCATGTCTCCTTCAAACTGGCCAACACTCCGATCCATAGAGCATAGCCACCCTGTAAAATTTCCTTTTTAATTTTATTGGAACCCTCCTACCACGCAGGACTTCACTTGCCTGTCACCATTTCCACAGTCCTTCATTGATCCTATGGGTCTCATAGGATTGCTGCGGCACCTTTGTTACCACCTCACCCCTGGCAAGCACATCATCATCATTTCCTTGCCCTTCCGAAATGAAAGCACTTCTATCGTTTATAAATTTTCTTTTTGTTTTGTTGGTGTTTTAGGGCCCTTCAATTACAAAGGTCATTAGAGCCTCGTCCACTGCGTAGTTCGAATGTAGAGACTGCACAGACACTAATGGGACGATTTTTAGGTATTAGCAGTACCCAGGTTTCCCAAGCGGCCACTCATGTTAGTACTAGCTGAGGTCGCGTTGCTTAACTTCAGTGATCAGACGAGAACTGGTGTGCCCAACGCAATAAGCCGCACCCTCTATCGCTGTTGATTTGAAAATTGCTCATAAGAAAGACTGAGAACGATAAGAATTGCTGGAAATTGAAAACCAGTTGGCAAACCATGTATCACATTATATCCGACATCATCATCATAATCATTGTAATACTCTTATCCCGCCTGTGGCTGCCAACACAGCATATCCGACATGAAAACTAATTTATCAGAAGCTTGGAAGAATCATTAGCCTTGCAATTTTTCTTTTCAAAGCAACTGTTTTTAAACGAAATATGAACAGTATTCATAACTCACCTCATATCTATCACTTAACAGCATTAAATCCGTCAGCTGATCCGTGGTCAAGGATGACGAGTCCAATACTCCACCGTATAAATATTCCAGAAACACTTTGAACAATGCGGGATTTGTTTCGTGCACCACAATTTTTCTGAAAAATTAACGAATGCAAGTCACAAACTTAGAATCAACAATATTTAGCCATGGACAGAGTCTCAGGGCCAGCTCAGGGGCGTATAGCGACCCTCCCACCGAAGTGAATCAGAAGTGAGAAAGACCACGTTAGAACCGCTAGCAACTTCCGACCCTCTTCTAGCATATGTTAGGATCACGATCCATTTAATCCCACTTGAACACATAACTGATCTATTAGATGCTATTTATTTAGATTATGTTATATTAGATGCTATTAGATGCCGACAAATGCTGCAACTCCTATGCTTACTTATCATCTGCCTACTGTTGGTTGTGATACTCCTCCAACGCCAGGAGGGGAGCTCCAACACCTAGAAATTTTACGATCTACTCGTTGCACGTAGAAAGGGTTTTTTTCCGTGCATTAGTGACATCTTACACACTACAAGGGCCAAGGTTTTACAATCCATCTGACGGAAAGCGCACATGGGGCCTCTCACCCAAAAGCAGCTAAACAATCTTGATTCAGCATCAAACCAGGAACCACTGACGCAGGAGTCGAGCAGGCTACCTCTGCAGCACCGAGGCGCCTACGCCCTAAATCAGTTTCTAAGACCAAAGCCGACCCTGAATACTCATAACTCATTATCACCGACTTGTCTATGGCTTCCCGCATGCCACTAAGTAAGGCTCGCCTGAACCAGTCACATCTTGAGGCAATGATAATGCGATGAGCACGAATTTGATGTACTTCTACATCCTGCTCCTGAGTACTATGCCCCACTGGTTCTCCCAATGTATGATCTATCACAGTGTCAGATGCATCTATAGAAGATACTACATCAATTAAAAATTTGCAAAACAACTAACAAAATTCAATTACTGAATTTTCAACTGACCTTCCACGCAAATTATTTCAAACACCATGTCTGCCCCATGCCCAGATTTCAGCATTTGAACGGCAGTTTTTGCAAGGCCACTTGCACTTGCTGCAGGCGGGATACTGAATGATTCTATAGGATTAATCTGCAAACGAACAGAAATATTAACATATCAATGAATTACAAATTCCTCACACCGCCAGGAATGGCGAAATGCCTTACTGTCTTTCGCACAGAATGCATAGTAGGACCAGTCTTCGACACAGGACTACCACTTGGTGGAATGTCTCGATCGTTAGGCGGCTCGAGCAACCCTAAGGTTGTCATGCTATGTGTAAATTGATCACGATGCACCATGTCGCACATTTCAGTCACAACTGGATTTAAAATTGACTTGTGATTAACAAGCCTTTGCAAAATCCAGGCCTAGGGATAGAAAGTCAATAGCAAAGTTAGGTTGGGAAAAAATTGTAAACTGGATGGTAAATGAAAATGCATGCTATGATGCTTCTGCTTCACAATAACCAATCTGTAAACTTCGTTCTTCCTCTACATATCAAGGTCTTCATTAAGTTAACCCTTTGACAGTTCAAGTATCTAAATTTGGACATTAGAATAAGGATCTTTGGGAAAAATGAAGTGCCAAACAAATTAGACAACCTAAAACAGAATTCCTCTATCCAACACAGGTCGGTGAACCTTTGGAATTTGTTAAGGATTTTGCAACTTCCATAAACCTAAAGGCGACTGTCCATCTACGAAGTTTTCTGTCTTTTGTCAAGTTTAACTCTTCTCGAGGGTCATTGGGTCCCTACTACACTAAAAACCAACGTTTTAAAATCTTTCTGAAGGGAGACCTGATACTGTCTTTGAAAAGGTTTATGATACGGGTTATTACAGCTTTGTCTGGATATCTTTCCGTAAAGCTTTGGAGGTCATCTTATTTTGCGGATATATTAACTTATAAAACAAAGAAAGCTTAGTAAATTTGGAGTTCTGATATCCCCGTAACACTTGCGGCTTTTCAAGTACTTCATCCACTACTGACCCATTTCCCAAATTATCTCTCTAAAATATTGATATCTTGTCTTCTGTCTCTTGCCACACTGTCTTCAGTTACAGCTGTTGTTCGAGTCAAAAACCAAATGATACACTTAACAGGGTAGAAAGAAAAGCATTCGCAGCATATAAAAAATTTTACCACTTTGGCCGTTCCTAATTTGAAAGTGTACTTCCAGTAGCACCATGTAAGTTTATTATCTAAGGCAGACATCAGTTCCTCCAACCGTGCCAAAAATATTGGAATCTACAATTAAATCACATGCATCAAGTAATACAACTACATCATCATCCCCTTATCCCGCCTGTGGCAGGGTCGAGGCTGTGGGTTCTAGCCCGCCACTCCCGTCTATCTCCCACTAGGCTCTCGTCCACCCCACACATTACCATATCTTTACAGATAACCTGCTCCCACGTCAGCTTCGGTCTCCCCCTGCCCCAGGTACTTCCAACCACTTGCATTCCTGAAATGGACCTAACGAGGTCACCCCTCCCCACCTTCCCTCTTCTCATTACGTGTCCATACCGCCTCACCCTACCCTCCCTCGTTTTACCACCTCGTACTACCTCGTTTACGTGTCCACCGTAATTCCATCAGCCTAATTCCAGCTAACACCCCACTCATGTACCGCATCATTCGCATCTCGGCTACATGCATTCTATTGACGTGGCTCTTCCTCATTCTCCAATGCTCTGATCTTATAATATAGCTGGCCTAAACACTGCCCCGTAGAACTTCCCTTCAACTTGATTGGGACCCTCCTGTCACACAGGACTTTGCTTGCCTGTTTCCACTTCAACCATCCCCCTTTGATTCTATGGGTCTCATCAGTCTATCTCCCCATTGCTTTGGGAATGAAGTAACACAGCTACATAACAAAAATAAAGAAAACTACAAAATTTCACATCTACCTCCTCGATAACTTGGTCCAAATTTTTCACAACAGATCGCACTTTATTCTCAGAAGACTGGCTTGAAAAATTTGCCCTAAGCAAACCACAGTACAATAAAACTTCCGAAAGTCATTTAAATCCACAGATTAGGTGCACACACTCACTTCTTTTGCAACCAGTTCATACAACTACTGTTGACTTTATCATTAAAATTACCAAGTTTCTTTAGATCACGAACATGGAGTATCTGTAGAAAGACAAGAAGTACTTAAAAATCTCACTCAGTTTTGCAAAATACTTAACAAAATTTGTTTGAATTACATGTCGCAGTGATTTTCCAAGAACTTCTTTAACAGGTTTTTTACCAGAACGCTCATAATGTGTCGTAGTGGAGGAGGAATTGCTTGTGTTGACTATCTGGTTCAACGCTAATTTACTTTCACAAGCGAACTTGGCCATCGTCTCAAATGTACTTTCGATCTGCAACAAAAAGCCCATTTCAGTTCTAAATATATTCGTAGAACGAGTTAAATAACGAATTTGAGTACCTGAGGAACTAAATACAAGGCAATTTCTTGGCGCTGAGCTGGACTAACGTCAATGAATGTCTGGCGAGCAACTTCAAGAAATCTGTGCAGCTGATGCATAAACACCGGTAATCTTAAAAAAACAAATTAAAATTCTTTAATTCACTCAGCTGAAGACTAAGAAACTGGAAAACATCTGTATTTCTTCAAAATACTCTTTGCTTTACACATATAAGGGGATGAGAATGGAGCAACATGTGGTTGTTGGGAGTTATCAGACAAGAACAGTACAATTGGGACTACTTGGAAAACTTTTGCGATGACCTTGAACAAATTTTGTCACCGTTTCTTCAATTTTAACCGGAATTGTAAGAGACTTTCTCGAATCATTAAGATCAACATTTTCAACCTTCACCAGGTTCAAACTTCTAAGTAAACACAACATACAAATTTAAAAAAACTTCAGCTACTAAGTTGTCTCTGGAAGGGACTACCTGAGACACAAGTACAACTACTAACCCTTATCTCGCCTATAGTTGGGTTTGATACCCACATTTGTCCCAATGGGATACATCGGTGTGGGAGAGCTAACTTCTGTTTCGGGCAAGAGCTGAATCATAGGAGACGAAACAGAGGATGGCAAAGATCACAGGCAGAGAGAAAGGCTGTGGATTGTGTTGGGATCAAGTGGGGGATTCACGTCCAATGCTGGATCACTGCAGGAGGGGCTGGGGAACCCCCACATTGGACGAGGTCCTCCGAGTGGTGGGAGTTGGGGTACAGCGACTAGAATGGGCGCGAAGAGCAAATATGTTGCTGGGATTCTGGTGAAGATCTAGACATATAGCAAGGTATCCCTGGGAAGGCGAACTCCTACCCCGGAAAATTTTGCTAATCTACGCATTGCATGTAGGACCCGCCTCGGTGGCGATCGGTAACTGCATCAGTAGTTCTAGGTTCGATATTGGACCGAGGTGGGTTGGCTGCTGTCGGGCGAGATAGAGGCCACGAGAGCGCCTCCTTTCGGATGAGAAGTAAGACCGAGGTCCCAATGTGGTCTACTAGTAGGAGCTCACCCCTTCGCGTCGGTGAAGTGCCCCAACGAACAGTAGACCGACGATAAATAAGGATAGGGACTGCAGCTTTGGTCGGCAACCGGCTGTGGAAAAACATTGTCCAATAGATCGCCCTTGTGTCCATTCAGAGGGACAAGATGGGTAACCGACCCTACCATAGGCGGGAAAAGGGCTAGGAGTTCCTTTTTTACACATTGCATGTAGAAATGGTTCTTTTACGTGTGAGTGACGTCGTACACACTATTAGACGGAAGGTGCAGTGGCACTTCTTATAAGCACGAGAATGGCGAATCTATCTCAATCCAGTATCGATCCTGGTAGGTCGTCACTCAACAAGATAGGAATGAAGCATAAAAATGTTAATTTGAAAATATGAAAAAGCGTCAAATATGCTGCAAGATGAAACAGAATCCATCTGCTTTATATTCACAAGCTCCACAAAAAAACCAACAAATCACATTTTCAATTTGTTCGAAGTAGCCCCATAAGTTCCATTGCGCCCATGTTTACAGTAAATCAAAAATGGTCGAAGGCGCTAATTTCCAGGAGAATTGCATGAATACATTTCAATAATTTACCGAGATTTAGTATATTTGATTATTTCATGTCGCTCCACTTTAGAAAGTTCATTCTTCCGTTTAGTGAAGAGATCACAAAGGATGAGAAGTTTGGCAGCAGCTAGCAATGCAAGAAGACATTCCAGAATAGTTTAGTAACATCAGCACAAACAAAATCAACACGATTATAATTCAGCAAAGTATTCGAACTTGCCTATTGCACATTCTTGTAATGACTGTTTAACAACAAAACACAGTTTTGCTGGATTGGATGCCAAAGAATCGTTTGTCGACCCTGCGGCAGCATTACAAGTTCCAGGCACTGTGCCACGACTAGGACTATTGCTGACAGATTCAATTGATTTGCCACTAAAATAATCTATAATACGGTTGGCACAGTCATGCATATCATTTACTAACGTTACAATTTCTGAAAACAAAATAAAGGAAAATATAAAAAGATATTGCTTGCTGTTCACAACCAAAATACTGACAAGAGAATTTGCTCACGTTGCTTTAATGCCATGCTCTTTAAGAACATTTCACAGAGTTCTGTCAGATGATTAAACCCAGGCATCTTTTTCACTATTTGCAGGCAATGCTTAGCGGATTCTTCCGTAAGATTCGTTGGCAAACATGTCGAATACAAATAATATAACATTATATCTAGCACAGACTCCGGAAGCCCACTTAGGGGTGTTGGTACTTGACTCCAATCAATGTGTGATGCAGTTAAAGACAAAATTGTCTTGTGTGTCTTGTACTATAAAAAAACATAAAAATAAATCACAAACATTCAGCAGTCCGAAAAGGGATACATTAAGATTTATTTGGCTAAAACAACATTTAATTGTAATTCACTACATTGCAAGCAGCCTTATTTGGCCAATTTGGCAGTGGAGAGACTAACTCATTCCTATCAGGCGTGATTCCTATACATGATACCATAAAACTCCTAAAACACTAAGCTATAATTGTTGTGTCCCCCTACAATACTTTCAATGGCGGCCTTTTCTTTCAGGAATCCCTTCACTTTACCCTCTCTAAGGGTATTCCACTGCCGAATGGTCCCTGGGAAAAAACCACTAGTATGAGTCTGTCTGTGCCCTTATCTCCTTCAATTTATATGAATGATTCTTTCTCCCCTTATACTCCGCCAGGGATGTACTTCCAACCAGAAGTCCACTTCACCTCCCGTTGTTCTTCACGCCCTAATTGCCTAATCATGTCAGACACTCCCTGCTAGAAAACCTGTGGAGAACAATTTTTGCTGTCCTCCTTTGAATCCTTTCAATATCCCAAGATACGTCCTGCCTGAAGGGAAACCAAATTGGACTAGAGTACTCCAAAATGGGTCGTACCATTGAAATATAAGCTGTTTGTTTTACCTCCTTTGCGCTATCCCTAAGGACCCTACTAATCAGACGGAGGAATTGGCTAGCCCTCCCAATCAATTTACCAATATGATCCTTCCAGGTACCTTCCCGCATGTGTGTGCGCATTGGATTGCTTATTGTTACTGTGCAATAGGGCAGACACCATGCAGTTTTACAATCAACAAAGCATTAATTCACCTGCCACACTTTCTATTTTCGTTGTATAATGCGATGTTGGAACAAGTGGGGTAGGCCGGCATCCCCCCACAGACAACCCAGCCAATATTCCTGGAGGATCCAGACGCCTGGCTCGGGTGCACTCAGGCAAAGCATGTACCCGCAGACCCGACCCTATCACAGGCGGGATAAGAGTATGATGATGATGACGATGATCCTTCCAGGTACCTTGACTATTCAAAATAATTCCAAGGCGCTTATGGGTCAAAACCATCATTTCAATAACTATAAACCATAGTTTCAGACAAATTTCTGGGTCTTTGACACCTGATGCCGACTACCACGCAAGAACCCGAATAACAAACGCCGCATTAAATTAGAGTAAGTATCAATTTGAAAAACTGAACTCCTTCTATGGCAGTGGTTCTCAATCTTTTTGAAGTCGGGGAACACTAAACTGCGACATTTCACTAGCACGGAACACTTACAATTCAACATAAACTTTAAAGCGGGTTGTACACCTTCTACACTTGGTACTTACTACATCATCATCATACCATTACCCCGCCAGTGGTAGAGTCGGGTCGGCGGGGTCTAGCCCTCCGCTCCCGTCTATCTCTCCCCCAGTTCCCTCTCCACCCCAAACACTGTCACATCCTTACGGACAACCTGTTCCCACATCTGCTTTGGTCTCCCCCTGCCCCTGGTGCTACCAACCACCTGCATTCCTGGAATTAACCTAACGAGCTCCTCTTCCCCTCTTCGCATGACGTGTCCATACCACCTCAGCCTATTCTCCCTCATTTTTTCGGCGATGTCCACCACCCCAGGCTACCTCTAATATGCTCATTCCTAATTCTGTACGCTCTCGACACGCTACACATGTGCCACAGCATTCGCATCTCGGCTACTTGCATTCTATTTACGTAGCTCTTCCTCACTGCCCAGCACTCTGATCCATATAGCATAGCTGGTCTAACCACTGTCCTGTAGAACTTCCCTTTCAACTAGATTGGGATCCTCCTATCACACAGAACTCCACTTGCCTGTCTCCACTTCAGTGACCCTCTCCCCCATTGATTCTGAGGGTCACATCAGAGTATCTCTCCATTGCTTTATTTGTGCATTAAATTTTTTGCGGAACACTTGAACGCGGAACACGCTTTGAGAACCACTGTTCTATGGTATACTAGACGAAAAGTACCTTTCGCTCAAACAAAAAAAAGCTACTAAATATAGTTCTTCACCAATATTTAACGCCCATCAAAACAGCACAAGAACTACGTTTCTGTATTCATCATCGACAGTATTTTAAACCATTTTTTGGGGCTACGGTAGGGTCGGGTACACATTTGCCCCAGGGAAATCCATTGGACAGTAATGCTACAACCACTTGGTTATTCAACACCAACCGATCTCCCTCCACAGAAGACAGCGGCGAGCTCCTATAACTGGGAATTTTGCAGAACTACTGCTGTAGGTCATTCCACATAGAAAAAATTCTTCAACGTGCAGTGGTGACAACGTACACACCACACGAATGTGGTTCTTCCCAAACGACGGAAGCGGCACTCTGTTTATCTATCTCTCTCTCTCTATCTCTCTCTCTCTCTCTATCTCTCTCTCTATCTCTCTCTCTCTATCTCTCTATCTCTATCTATCTCTCTTTATCTGTCTGTTCTCTCTCTGTGTCTTTCTCTCTCAGGCTGCATCACTCTGACGAGCACGGTCTTTGGCACTTGCGGGTGCTATGCAGGAAACCCTCTTGGGGGCCCCCTAAGTTAACAATGTTAAAACTTTAATGTCTTTCTGCGTGCATCTTTGCAATACAGTGAAATCCGTTTAACACGAAAACGCTTAACATGAAATAACGGTTAACACAAAACAACACTGCGGTCCGGATAAAATACTCTGTAAATCCATACATTTTTTCCTTTTAACACGAAATAAAAATCGCTTAACACGAAATTATTTTCCTTCTCAGCTAACAAAATACTGGATGTACAACATATATCGAAATTTTCGTTAAACTAATCAAATAAACGATGGTTGCCTCTGTTGCTAGATTAAGGTGTGTTAAGAAATTATTAATACACCTGTGCAATCAGCATTATGAAACATTTACTGCAATCAAAATACGTTTTATGAATAGAAACTACACATTGAATGTCTAAACAGTAAATAAACAAGATATCACACATTTGTGGCAAATAGTTTTCATATAAATGGAGAAGGTCGAAAATAATGCCAAATCGCACTGTTGAGTAATTATACATACACCCCCCCCCCCCCCCCCCCCCCCCGGGAGTAGTGAATTCATCTGCAGTACATTAAAACATATCCAAATGAGTTCGTAGTACATCTAAAAGACGATTTACACATTTTAGTTGTTGTTGCAAATGCAGATATAACAATGCCACGTGGTACACAATTAAATCAAGAAGAAGTGAGAGAAGCATACTTTCTGAAAGGACAAGGCAAATCTTACAGATATATTGCAACAAAAGTGGGACAATTTGTTGGTGCCATTCAGAATATCTTCAAGAAAGGTGACCAATATGGGAAAATGAAAAGGAGTGGATGAAAGCCAAAAGTGACAGAAAGGGGCACGAGGAAAGTGTTTGATCTGGCAAGCCGAAAAGAAATGTCAACAAGGGCAATTGCGAGAGAAATAGGTACTGAAGTGTCACATGTTACAGTGGCAAAAATATTGAAAAGCAACAACAACATTGCATACATCAAAATTCAAGGGAAACCAAAGATGACCACAATACACAAAGAAGCAAGGCTGGAGTGGGCCAAAACACATATGGAATGGAAGGAGAAATGGATTTTGTTGTTCGTTGGAGTTTAAGGTCCCGTCAACTACAAGGTCATTAGAGACCCGTCCACTGTATAGTTCTAATGCATATACTGCACAGACACTACACTAATGCGACGATTATTGGGTATTGGCAGTACCCAGCTTTCCCGAGCGACCACCCATGTCAGTACTAACTGGGCTTGCGTTGCTTAACTTCAGTGATCAGACGAGAACTGGTGTGTCCAACGCAACTCGCCGCTCCAAGGAGAAATGGAACTGTGTACTTTTATGGATGAGAAAAAATTCAATTTAGATGGGCTAGATGGTAATAAGCGATACTGGCGTGATTTAAGAAAAGAACCTAAAGAACATTTCAGTAGGCAACTTGGTGGTGGTGGTGTTATGGTGTGGGCTGCAATTGGCTCAGGTGGCAAAACAGACCTTGTAACAGTATATGGCAGGTTGGACTCTAAAGCATACCAAGATATGTTGTACAGTCACTTGTAACCCTTTGGCCCATCAATTGGTCAAAACTCGTGGATATTCCAGCAAGACAATGCTCCATGCCATACCTCACAGTAAACACATAATTGGTTTGGAGAGCAACAGATAACTGTTCTTGACTGGCCATCCAGAAGCCCAGACCTGAACGCAATGAAGAATGTGTGGGCAATGCTAGTACACCTTGTTTATGCAAACAACAGGCAATTTTCTCATGTAAATGACTTAAAGGCCAGGGACAAACTGAGGTGCACACAGTTAAAGAAATTGGTTAAAGGCATACCTGATCGCGTATTTCAGTTAATTCAAGAAAAGGGTATCTTAATCAAGTATTAGCAGCATTAAGTTTACTTCATTCAACTATTAATTCAATTATTACTTAACAGTGCAATTTGGCATTATTTTCGACTTTCTCCATTCATACGAAAACTATTTGCCACAAATGTGTGATATCTTGTTATTTACTGTTTAAACATTCAATATGTAGCCCTGGCAAGCCCTGCGCAACCACACTGTCTGCACACGCCTAAGACAAGGCCTGCACTCTGTCTGTATCTCTGTACTCTTGCCTCAGTCTGTTTCTCACGCCCGAACAAAGCCTGAAGGATAGAGCATCACCAATTCGCTGAAGGCTACCTGAAATAATAAGCTGTCTACAACATCCCTAGTCCAAATAATCCTCTCTCTACGTCGCAAGTAAGGGAAGACAAAAACCATTCTGCAAAGCGCCTACTTTCTGCTCACTGCTTCATCCCCATTCTTAAAGAAGTGAAAATTATAATAGAACAAATACCTCTTTACCACTCTCTGCAACTATTGTGACATCACTAAAATATCCATCTTCAAGAGCGTTTAAAAAAGAAAATTCCTGATCGCCTTTAGGCTCCTTTTGAGACACCTGAAATTGATAAATGTTATATATAACTGCCGTTTAAATCAGCACCTGATCATTCACACCACAATGTATTCCTTACCCTTTGGCACTGCAACATGAACCAATTGTCATACGTTAGTAGTAAAAAGTCACCTGATAATTCTGCCTAGCAAACAAATTTCCCCCAAAAATGTTAGTCAGTTGGTCATAGTGATTTAATATAACATTGACTAACAAGACCACATAAAATAACTTCTAATTACCTTGAACTCTATTACATGACCGGAATCAGCATCTGATCCAAATAATTTCAGTGATGGCTGACAGCCTTGAGAAACCTAAAAAAATAAACACTGAGTGAATCTACTCTTGACACTAATGAGGAACAAGTAACTACTACTTACTTCAAACGTTTCACTGTTGAAAAACGGCATGTGTTCCACACCATCAGCTACCTTCCACACGACATCTCCACTGTCATCCAAACAAAATTCAGTTCTGAAGAACAAAAAAAATAGTGCCTGTAAACAACTATAGTAGCAACCCTTAGAGGCACTATTTTATAACCGAAGAGCTCAAGGGATGCCTTTCAATAAATTTACGGAGATTTGATATCATATCCATTTTTTTGCGTTCAAAAAACCCGCCTTGAAAAAAAAAGCGCTATTGAATAACCATTGTAATTCTGTAATTGATCATCATCACAATTATCACGCCCTTATCGCGCCTGTGGCAGGGTCGGGTCTCCGGGCTCTATCCCTCCACTGCTGTCTATCCCCACCAGGTCCCCGCCCACCCCACTCATTACGGACAACAGTTGTTAGCTTGCTAAAAGATTGAAAACAAAAAAACCGAAAACCAAAAAGGATTAAAAGAAGGACAGGAGGTCAGAGGCTCTGGAGGGTCGGGTACCCATCTTGTCCCTCTGAATTGACACACGGATGATATATTGGACGGCATTTATCCGCAGCCGGTTGCCGACCAAATCTGCAACCCGTATGCTTATTTATAGTCGGTCTACTGTTCGTTGAGATAATCCACTGACGGCGTCATATGTATCTCGTGGACAAATCAAGACATGATCAAATAACCCAAATCTGTCAAAATAATTAAAAAAAAAAGGTTTTTGATGGAAAAAAATCTTGACTTCAATTTCTGAAAAGAACATTCTGGTAACATTTAACCTAATTCGACATTCAAATTGGCAGTTGAGTGAACAGCAACAAGACACTTGAGAAAAGAAGATTTCTTAATAGTCAACACTGATAGCATAACCGGGCTTGCAGAACCGCCCTGAAGAACTTCCCTTTAGTATTAATGGTCCCCTCCGATCGCACAGAATTTCATCTATCTCACACAGAGCATATGGTTGGCATAAGAGCCTAGATCTCTGAATCTCTGACGGCTAGGTACATCAAATTATTTCATTTCTGACTCACTTTAAATGTAATGCTTCTTTCCATTATAATACCTTTTACGAGGCAATGGTAAATCAAATCAAAATCAAATATAAATTCTTGTCTACTAACACGCTTGTCCCATCCCAAATAACAGCTTACCCTTCAATTCCAGCAGCTTCCAAGGGTGATCCCGCAAGAGAAAGAAATTCAACGATCTGAAAATCGACATTAAAAATTTAAAGCTGATTTCATCTGATCGTAAATGCATTAAACGGCTGATTCTTTACGATTGCCATAAGCAGAGATAACCAAGTTCTTTTACATAAAGACACTTAATTTCCCAAAAAATATCCTCTCGTAATGCACAATTTAAGACAAATTACCTTCCAAGTCCCATAATATAAACAAACACCAGAATCTTCCGCCATGGCAGTGGAACTTAATGTAATGATCTTCTACACCAGAAGGTAATCAAACTGCCTAAACGAAGTGAAATTCGAAAACAATACAAATATGAAATTACCAGTAAAGCAGAAGCACTAAGCACTATTTTGTCCTAAGTTCAAAATCTCTATTCTTGCGTTAAAAAATTGTTGCTTTCTAGTTCCTTATGAGAATTATCCAGCTCCCTTAACACTACGCCCCCTATAAATTGCGGAAACATTTACATTTGATCCCCTGCCATAAAGTCAATCGCCTAATTTTGGAAAAATTTCGAAAAATCGACTTGCATGCTACAATTTAAGGAGAGAGAAGAATATGTTATATTATGTTACACTAATGTTACACAACGGCGGGTTGGGGAGTAAGTCAAGCAGCCATAACAGTCTGAACCCTTAGGAGGCTGCTAGCGGGAGATGAGGAGGTAGGTGTAGAGCAGTAATCTTTAAACTTTGTCGACTCACAGAACCCTTAGAATTATAAGATGTTTTGGGAGAACCCTATCCCACCTTTAGAAAAGTATATCTTGCCGCTGCTAACGAATTTTCATTTTGACTCGCGGGACCCCCAGAGATGTTGTGCGGAACTCTGGGGTTCCGCGGAACACAGTTTGAAGACCGCTGGTGTAGAGGCTGTAGGAGAGGGGAAATTTGCAGCACTCAACGTTCTTTTACCAACCACCCATGTTGGTACTAACGTGGGCTTGCGTAGCTTAACTTCAGGGATCTCACGTGAACTGGAGTGTCCAACGCAACTTGCTGAAGACTAAAAATTAACAGTTGCTATTTGGAGCCTTTGTCAGTGATAAGGTCCACTCCAACGCATAATCATCAACATATCCTTACCCCGCCGGTTGCAGAGTCGGGTCTGCGAGTTTTGGCCCTCCACTCCCGCCAGTCCGCCAATAGGCATCCATCCAACCCACATAGCATTCATCTTCCTTTACCTTGAGTGCTTCCAATAACCTGCATCCCCCGTAATGGACCTAAAGTTCCTTCTTTCCGTCATTCCCACCTCAATTCTCTCTCATCTTTTCCGCGATGCCCTCCACCCCTCTACTTCACCCCTCTGCTCTCGATACCCCACTCATGCGCATTTCTGCTACTCACATTCTATTTTCATTGCCCTTTCGCACTGCTCAGCACTGATCCATATAGCATAAACTTCAATAACCACTGCCCTGCAGAACTTCCCCTCAACTTTATTGCGACCATCCGGATCACACAGGCCTCCACTTGCCTGTCTCCAATTCATCCACCCTACATCGATCGATCCTAGGAGTCACATCTCAATCTATTTCACCATTGCACTGAAACATTGGTCCTAGGTCCTTAACTCTAACCCGTCACTATTAAATTGCAATTTATCATTCCATACGTTATAAATTTACTCCAAATAAGAAAACCCGGATTTACCTCGGCATCATTAGAGACTGCAACAACGATGACGGGAACCTTTAAGCCACAAGCTGTAAGCAAATGTAATTTATGACTAACAAAATTACCCCGTAAAATGACAAGAAATCTACATCTTTCCATACCATAAATTAATTAACTTCAAGAAAACGTACGACACTTGACAGTAATATGAAACTGATAGTCCAAATTGACAGAATTATCCTGAAAGAGAAAAAAAAACAAAATTCAATCATGATCAACATGCAGAGGGTAAAGAATTGTTAAATGACTCAGAAATTGAATGTAACGACCTAAATAAAAGTCAAATAAATGCCATGCAATTCCATTTCAACCTACGGCTTTCTGCATCTCTGTTCGTTTTCAAGATCTGAATAAGCTTAATTCTCTTCAATGACATCCAGTGCCTTTAGAACTCATTCCAGCCTGTGGCAGTGTGGGACAGTAAATTAGCCCACATGAATTCGGATGGTACCTACAGGCGAGCTCCGACATCTGGGAATTTTGCCCATTTACAAGTGTCATGTGCAAAGGGTTCTTTTATGGCCTCAAACCACGACTTTACTTCCCAAGCAACGGACGGCGCACTTTAGGCCAAATGAATTCACCCGCTGCCGCGTCGGTGGAATGTACCAAAACAACTTTACCTTTTGCACTTTCATCGCCAGTTCGCCCCTAGAGAGTACACCACCATTAGTTTCCTTTCCTTCCCAACTGAGAGCTAAATACTCTGTCTTCTTCATGTCTGCCTTAGCCCTCCCTTTTCTATCGCTCCTCTAATATCGTTTAGGCCCTTCTCTACATAGTTGGCAAATACCATGCATTTAAGGGCCCATTCTCCTACTCCAGTCAGCAGTTCGTTCATAACCAGAATGAAAACGTATGGACTTAGTGCTGAACCTTGGTGTACCCCAACCTTCACTGGCAAGCCTCCAATATTTTCCCAGGAGTCCTTACCCTGGCTATGGAACCATAATACTGTACATATCTGGCACGATCCTAAAGGTGCATGCACACTAGAGAAAAACCTAGCTTGAGGTCATTGCTCTAAAGCAAGAAGTCTCCTGTAGGTGTTTACACTTCCATAGACTTTCTCCCTACGTAGAACAATTTAGGGCACTTGTAGAGAATCTCTAGTGAGACTTCTCTACAGTGTGTTTACACCTAATCACGTGGAAGCTGTACACAGATTATAGAGATACAAAAAAAAGAAAGGTATGGGGTAGACTACCCTGGGAGAAACTTTTGTTTGAGGGGCAGAAGCTTTGTTTACACTATGTTCTCACTGAACATTAAGTACTCTAAGGTAGAGTGGAGCTCTGCAGCACTTAAGTGTGCCACGAGATTCTTGAAATGTGCCGCCACTGTAAATACCCATAAATAAGCAACGTCAGCCAAGTACAGTAGAGTCCCACCTATCTGACCTAAATGGGACAGGCGGTATTTCCGATAATCCGAAATGCCTAAAATAATTGTTATTGCAAAAACTGATAGCAAAACAAGCATTTATTGTTTCTAACATTTAATTAAACATGTATACATTTAAATACATGTTAAATACTCACCTAGAGGGTGCTGTTAATACGCAACGTCGGATAAGTGGGACTCTACTGTAGTTCGTTCAATCGGTTCTACTCTCCTAGGAGGGACTAGCTGAACCAATGGGCATAAATATTTCAGTTATAACTACTGGCTAACAAGGCTTGATGTGTGCATAGAGTTAGGATACAACGTAACTCCTAACTCCTTTCCTGCCTACTGCAGGGTCGGGTTCCCATCTTGTCCCTCTGAATAGACAGAAGGGTGATATATCAGACCAGAGATCCTCAACCTCTTTTTCGTCATGGTACACTTTTAAAAATTTAAAAATTTGGCGGCACACTAACAACGACACATTTCGAGGCACACAAATGCCAAAGAAAACAGCATATAGGTTGTAACCAAACCCTATGCAAAACCTCGCCTCGGCGGCGCAGTGGGTAGCACTTTCGATAACTGCGTCAGTAGTTTTTGGTTCGATACTGGACCAAGGTGGGTTGGCGATTTTCAGGCGAGAGAGAAGCCCTGAGTGAGCCTTCTTTCGGATGAGAACTACAGCAGAGGTCCCGTGTGATGCACGATGGCATCTGCACGTGAAAGAACCCTCTCTACTATGGAACGGGTAGGGGAAGCAACATTTCCAGGTGTTGGAGCTCGCCTCCCTGGCTTTGTTGGAATGTTCCAATGAACAGTAGAAAGACGATAAATAGCATAGAGGTTGCAGCTTTGGTCGGCAACCGGCTGAGGGAAAACACTGTCCAATAGATCGCTCTTGTGTCCATTCATAGGGACATTATATGTTTTTATCGACCCTACCATAGAAGGAAAAGGGTTAGAAGTTACGTGTAACCTAGCCCTATGCACACATCAGGCAAGTGACTAGTAGTCTAAACTACTACATAGCTTTGTTAGTCAATAGTGAGAACCTAGCCATGACCAAATCTGCACTGAACCACACCATCACAGAAGTCAACAGTATCCGGTGTTTCCTAGCCTCCTGGCATTATTACAAAGCACAAAAAATGCTATTCATTTCCAGCACTTGATATTCGCAAGTTATCGCTAAACTCATTTAATTACCGAAAAAAAACGCCGTTTTTTCATTTATAAAATATTTTTCTAATTTGAAATGCAGCCGAGAATGCCTTGGCGACCCTGCCACAGGCGGGATAAGGGTGTGAGGATTATGACAAAACGCAGCCAGAGATGATGGCTTCGTTTATAGTCATCTCCTAGAGAAGACACTTTCTCAACAGCACACGCCGCCCATACAGTACCTCAGCGACAAACTAGAAATGTAAGGCCCTAATGTGTTATTTAACAAATTTGTTGCATTCAAATGACCTGCCCCCCCTCCCACCCCCGATGCTTTTTGATCCTCGTACTTGGGAGTCATGATGCTCTGACGATTACCTGTCTGAGAAACATGAATGGGCGTCCCCTTTTTCAGCTCACTGGTGGGTGGGAGCAGTGATTCTGGGTCGAGACAATCCGTGAATTTATTCCCGGGAATTCCAAGGTTTCCCGCTGTCTCGACTCCCGGGAATTTCAATATTAACTCGAGAATTTTCGTTTCAAATTAATACACAGGGAATGGGCTATCGCCTCGATGGCGTAATGGGCAGCACGCACTCAAGACCTCTCCTTCGCGCAAAATAAAGAGGCCCTTAGTGCGCCTTCTTTCGGATAACATGCAAAACCGAGGTCCCGTGTGGTGTGCGATGGCATGTGAACGGAAAAAGAACTCTGTCTACTATGAAATGGTTAGATGGGGTAAAAATTTAGAGGTGTAGCAGCTGCATTAATCAGTGTACACCAATGGCCCAGGGCTACAGAATGATGTCTCAGGTATGGAGCTCAGTAAATTGTCGCTCTTATGCCTGGTTCCATATACCCACGCGCTAACGTTATTACCGTTGTAACGGACGATACAGCACACAAAATGGTGACGTCACACTGCTACTTGGGGTGCCGCAGAGCAGCTATGCGTGACGGTAGTCAGTTGACCAGTGGTCAACTTACATAGCGTCCCGCACGTCACGCTGCGTTCTGATTGGCTGGCGGTTGAGCTGTCTGCTTGAAAAATGGTGGAGGATAATGTAAGACATGACGGCGGCATGTGGTGACTCCAAATAAAGTGCTGCACTTAAGGAATTGCACTGGTGGTCCTTCATAACGCACTAGCACAAAACGTCATCAAGATGTCATCAGTGGCAACGTGATTAGCGTTGAAGCGTGGTGATACGGAACTAGGCATTAGGGAGATTTAGTACTAGGTAAAACGTACGCATGCAACAGCATCAGAACACCACGTGATCAACGCACGATAAGTGTTTAAAAATGAGTTTTTTCACAACAATGTCGCACCCACTTATGATTAAGCTGTGAGCGCCACCTAGTGATTTGCAAAAGGAAGTGTGAAAGGCAATGTTTCAAATGCTACGTTGAATCATAGGGTCCTCCGTAGGTCGGGCAAATCGTACATCTAATTGTACATGCTCCGTATCTCAAGCTGGTGTTTGCGCCTGCGCGTTTCCATTTTCGTCTGCTAACCATGACGTACGTTTAAAAAAACGCATTGCTAAATCTCCCTATTAACCGCTCCAACTAGCTAGCATTGAGCTAATGTGGATCGTGACACCTTGGCTTGTGCTCCAAGTTAGCTAGTTGGAGCAGCTAAGAGCGAAAATTTGCTGAGCTGCATACTAAAACGTTCTAATTTGTTTTAGCGGTTAAAAGAGACAATTTGCTGAGCTCCATACCCAAGACAACATTCTGGAGCCCTGGGCTATTGGTGCACACTCATTAATGCAGTTTTGAGGGTTTATTTTTAATTTTAGGTATAGGAACATGTTATATCAAAATTTCACATTTTTTTAGAGCGATGCGATAGTTAAAACTACCCCTATCTATTGAAAAAAAAAATGTAACTTTGCATTGTCCTAAAAAAACTACTGCCAAAATTTCTGAACTGTTTTTGGAAGTGAATGTCCCCCTCCATCAACTATAACTTTTTCCTAACCATTTTATCCCATATCTCATAGATTTTTTAAAAAAGGCGTTGGTTACTTTAAAGTAAACACCCTGTATATTTTAACGGTCGTCTAAAGAGTGGGGGACATCATGGAAAGAACAGAGCAGATTGAGGTATTATAACACGTAACAAGAAGAGGTGAGGGGGACGTCATTAGATCCAGTACAGGAAAACAAGTGGTTGGAGGCACACAGGGCAGGGGGAGATGAAAGCATATGTGGCAGCAGGTTGCCCATATGGATGGAGTTCAGCAAATTGTCGCTCTTAGACACTCCAACTTCAATCATGACACCTTGGCTTGTGCTCCAAGTTAAATAGTTGGAGTGGCTAAGAGTGACACTTTGTTCAGCTGCATACCTGAGACAACATCCTGTAGATCACGGCCATTGGTGCACACTCATTAATGCAGTTTTGAAGGTGCATTTTTAATTTTAGGTATAGGAACATGGTATATCAAAATTTCACATTTCCTTAGAGTTATGTGATGTGATAGTTAACACTACCACTATCCATTGAAAAAAATGTAACTTTGCATTGTCCTTAAAAAACTACTGCCACAATTTGTGAACTGTTTTAGGAAGTGAATGTCCCCTCCATCAACTACAACTTTTTCTTAACCATTTTATCCCATATCTCATAGATGTTTTAAATAAAGCATTGGTTATTTTAAAAAATATACCCTATATATAGTAGTAAGTGGGGTGGACTGGGACTTAGTGGGAGATAGGTGACAGCAGAGGGTTAGAACCTGTAGACCCGACTGCGGAATAAGGGTATGCTGCAGAAATGACATTGACATGGTCCCAAATGGGCACACCCATGCATTTTCTCAGTCAATTATACATCATTAACGATTAGTCTGTTTCCATCTTGCCAAATACATGGTGGAGATTACCCTGTGGCTGTGTTTGCCGACATACTTCCCAACACTTTGTAAAGCTGATGAAACTACAGATATTCCAGGCATCCTGAGGGCAACCCTCAGCAACACCTCTGGATTATTCTATGTACATGGTAACTACAATTTGCAGGGAAAGAAAGCACATTATAATTGGCTAAACCAGCCAGGGGCGCTCAGGGCGCGCCTTCCTTCGGATGAGTTATGCCTGGTTCCGTATACCCACGCGCTAACGCTATTACAGTTGTAACAGACGACACAGCACAAAAAATGGTGACGTCACACTGCTACTAGGGGCGCCGCAGAGCAGCCATGCGTGACGGTAGTTGAGTCGACAGGTGGTAAACTCACATAGCGTCCCGCAAGTCACGCTGCGGTTTGATTGGCTGGCGTTTGAGTTGTCTGCTTGAAAAATGACGGAGGATATACTGAGATATGACGGCGGCGTGCAGTGACTCCAAGTAAAGCGCTGCACTTAAGGAATTGCGCTGGCGGTCCTTCATAACGCACTAGCACAAAACGTCATCAAGATGTCATCAGTGGCGACGTGATTAGCGTTGAAGTGTGGTGATACGGAACTAGGCATTAAACAGGGCTCCCGGGTGGTGTCGAAGGCATTTGCACGTAAACGAACCCTCTTTATTGAACACAAAAGTGGCTTATTGCGTTGGACACACCAGTTCTCGTCTGATCATTGGAGCTAAGCAACGCAACTCCAACTAGTACTAACACTGATGGCCGCTCGGGAAAACTGGAAAATGCTTATACCCAAAAATCAGCGCATCAGTGTAGTGTCTGCACAGTCTCAGCATTAGAACTACATAGTGGATGGGGCACTAATGACCTTTGTAGTTGAAGGGTCCTAAAAACCAATAAAACAAAAAATCTACTGAGCAACGGGTAGATGAGGTGAAATTCTGAAGTGTAGAAACTCGTCCCTGGCGTCCGTGGAGGTCCCTAAGAGCATAAGATTGACCACAAATAAATATAAAGATTGCAGCGTTAGTCGACAACAGGCTGCAGAAAAATATAGTCCAACATATCACCGGTGTGTGTCCAATCAGAGACAAGTTGAGTAACCGACCCTGCCATAGGCGGGAAAAGGGTTAGGAGGTGCTTTGCTACCTGTTGCATAGTAGAGAGGGTTCGTTTACATGCAAATGCCATCACACACAACACGGGACCATGGCTTTAGTTCCCATCCGAAGAAAGACACACTCGGAATCTCTATCGCTCGAAAGAAACCACGCACCTCAATCCAGTATCGAACCTGGCTATACAGCTTTCTGATTCAAGAGGGAAAGGGGAAGTGAAGCGGCAGAAAAGAAGGCATTGAGAAAAAACTTAAAAGGGGGTATGGCCTATTGCTTTTGTCATTTGGTCATTGTCATTTGTTTTAGGACAGTATTTGTCAGTGAATAGCCTGGAGGTGGGGGACATCACAAAAAAACTGAGGGAGAGTAGATTGAGTTGGTTTGGACATGTATATAGTATAGGGTTGCCATAATTGTCGGACCACCGACCGGGACATCTCTCCTTAAAAATATTTTTTCAACAAAATGGCAAGAATTCATATTGTAAACATTCATAGCTTTATTAAAAAATTCCATAATCCTTTCACTAACGCATTGAAATATAAAATATTTTAGAGGACAAAAAAAAACGTTAGGATCAATCAGTGGCGGATCTGGGTGGGGGTAGAACTTCAAAAAATGTGCGCCCCAAATATTTTTAAATATTCATAATCCCTGAATATACATCTAGCCAGCAATTACAAAAAGGTCCTCTCCTGGCCCTTTGACAATTACCTATCTTCAGTGGTTTAGCCAACTACAGATTGGACTGCAACTGTTGGACTGGCAGTATAGAAATGGGGATAGCAATGCAAAAATGCTTCATCAGTTGCGCCCCTTTCAGGCAGTGAGGGGGGAGCAATTGCTGCATCGCCCCTCGTCTGGATCCGCCCCAGGGATCAATGGTGGATCATTCCCGAACAGTCAGTTTCACTGGCAAAATGTGATGTGCTTTCATGGACGAATCTGTACCAAATCTCTAGGCATGTACTGTATATGCGCAGTACTGAATGCAATGATATTATCAGAAAATAACTGTTTAACATGCGAAAATTTTAAATCGACCGGGACAAATGACTGTCGGACCGGGACACTGGGACACAGACCTCAAAACCGGGACATGTCCCGGTGTACCGGGACGAATGGCAACCCTAATATAGTAGGAAGAGTGAGGAGGAACTCGTTACGTCCGTTACAGGAATACCAGTGGTTACAAGCATCCAAGGCAGGGGGAGACCACAGCAGACGTGGGAGCAAATTGTGTGTAAGGATGGGGTAGTGTGTGGGTTGGATGGAGGCCTATTGGGAAATAGGCAAGAGTGGAGGGCTAGGACCCACAGACCCGACCCTGCCACAGGTGGGATAAGGGGATGATGATGATGATTTGTCTGTTGGAGCGTTCAAATCTGATCACATAAATCCTAACAAGCATCTCCTAACGCCTTTCCTGAATATGGCAGGGTCGGGTGCCCATCTTGTCCCTCAGAATGGACACAAAGGCAATATATTGAGCACTGTTTTCCGCAGCAGGTTGCCGACTAAAGCTGCAACGCCTATGCTTATTTATTATCAGGCTACTGTTCACCTGGGGCGTTCCACAGTGAGCAGCTTATTGCAATGGATGTTGGGTGTTATGTACCTCATGCACCACACAGGTGGATCTTTCAAAATCGTGAGAAAGAGTCAAAATTATAGTAGCTTCTGCTCAACCTTTCAGACTCCATAGCGTTGTTCACGTAACTCCAAATTCATTATAATTTGCCACGCAACCCCTTAAGGTCCTCCAGTCATTATCATACCCGACTTGCCCGGCTTACTGCACGCTCCGGAAAGACAAGGGCGATTATTTGGACGCATTATACACATCACACGGGGGCTGAGTGTCTTCAGCAGCATATCAACCCTTTTCCCGTCTACCGCAGAGTGGGGTCCCAGGATCAAATGAGCGACTGGACCATTTTTTTGGCAGCCAGCTGCCAACGCTATGTCAAAAGCCCTTCATTATTCGACTTCAGCATATTTCTTTTGTTGGGAAAATTTCGGTCACCAATGTCTGGGGGGTAGCTGCAACACCTGGAATTTTTGCCCATTCTAAAAGGAAGAGCTATCAAATGTGAAAGTAACGACATCCAACTCTTTTCCCGCTTATTGCAGGGTCAGGTACCCAATTGTCATTTTAGTGCCTGGACGATACGCGAACTAAGAAGGGCATGCCAGATAGGGATATTTATGATGGTTCCATCATGGTTAAGGCCAGATGGGGAGATACAAATGGAGTTAAGGTGAACCTGGGTGGCATGTGAAGGGGAGCCCAACCTCTCTCTGGGAACCTATCTCTCATTCTAAAGAAGGCGAGGTTTGAAATAACGATCATAAGAGAGACAACGAGTCATGGGTTCTGATTATTTGGGCACGACAGAAGAAGGCGGAAAGAGCAACAGTCAGCTTGATCCAGGTCAAGGACAGTGAGCGAGAAACAGTGTGAACAAAGCAGAAGTACGCAGCTGGGGACAGGTGGCCGTTGAGGGACTGAGACAGTGAAGAGCTAGAACTCGCAGACACGGGCAGGAACAGCACTTATTATAAACTGCATCGTATTGATCGGCGAAATGCCGCGCAAGAGCCGGCACAGGATGAGTAACGTTTATATTTAATGAAAATTAGTTCTTCAGAATCACGATAATGTCACGTGACAGTGCGACATTTTGAAATTTCTG
This sequence comes from Trigoniulus corallinus, assembly GCA_013389805.1. Taxonomy (NCBI): domain Eukaryota; kingdom Metazoa; phylum Arthropoda; class Diplopoda; order Spirobolida; family Trigoniulidae; genus Trigoniulus; species Trigoniulus corallinus. The sequence continues at coordinate 20,912,690 of JAAFCE010007744.1, forward strand.
ATGTAATACATGTTTTGGCACGCTTTTCCCCCAGAAGTGTCCCCAAGAGGGAGGCCGACGTTAAATAAACAAGGGGTAGCAGTATAAGGTTGAAAGCCGGCTGCGTTTAACTACTTCCATCAATTTGCTAATGTCATCCCGGTTCCAGCTGTTCCTCCCTGACATGCGGGGGCAAGCATGTAATGATGACTCAAACGAACAGTCCTTTCGCATCAACAGGTACCTACAACTGTCACTATCAACTGGCCCTATGGACCCAGGTGGGATCAAATGCTTCCCAATATTAGCGTTTCCATGCAGAAAATCCGCTTTGAAAACTGAAGAAGAGTCGTCAGATTAATGTCAATGGGATTATAAGTCGACCTCGAGATACGTTGCCACGAGAAAGCTAACGAGCCC
>JAAFCE010007744.1:20929899-20942880 GCA_013389805.1 Trigoniulus corallinus
GACACATATTACTGGTCTTTCTTACCAAGGACCATTCGACAATGGAATGGCCTTGGAAAGGATAAGGTGGAGGGCCTAATAAAAAGCCACCCTACCATTACTAGTGTTGTAGAGGGATCACAGGAATTTAAGCCTGGGGTTTTGGGAGCTTTTTGGTAATATATGTAAGAATGAGAGTTGGTCTCTCCACTGCCATATTGGCCAAATAAGGCTGCTTGCAGTGTTGTGAATTAGAATTAGAATTATGACAGGGTGAGGTACCTATCTTGCCCCTCTGAATGGACACAACAGTGACATCGGACGGTGTCTTTCCACAGCTGGCTGTCGACCAAAGCTGCAACGCCTAAGCTTACTTACCATCGGTTCTTTAACATGCGAATGCCACACTGGAAAGCGCACTCTGGGCTTCTCTCTCGGCCGAAAGAAGCCAACCTGGCAGAACCTGGAACCACTGGCGCAGTAACTCAATCACCCTCACGCCACCTACTGCACCACCGAGACAGGACGCCCCAACCAAGGGTGGCAACAAAGAGAAACAGTTGGCCAACGATAAATAACAAAAGGAGTTGCAGTATGCGTTGGACATACCAGTTCTTATCACTGAAGATAAGCAATTTTAACTTTTAACAATTTAAAATTTTGCAGCACACTATCAACGACACATTTTGGGTCACACAAAATATATAATGTAAGCTGTAACCTAAGCACCTGGGTAGCACACTCGGTAACTACATCAGTAGATTTTGGTTCAATGCTTGACCGAGGTGGGTTGGCATTTTTTGGGCAAGAGAGAAGCCCTGAGTGCACCTTCTTTCAGATGAGAAGTAAAACCGAGGTCCCGTGTGGTGTACAATGGCATCTGAACGTGAAAGAACCCTCTCTATTAAAAGGAACGGGTAGAGGAAGCAAAATTTCCAGGTGTAGAAGTTAACCCCCTGGCTTTGGCAAAATGTCCCAACGAGCAGTAGAAAGACGATAAATAGCATCGGGGCTGTATGTTGTCTGACGTCACTTATGTATGGGTATTCGCAGTGGCGGCACATTTCATGAATTTCGCAGCACAGTGGTTGTACGATGTTATACGATGCACAAGAAAATCCAACCCGAACGTGATTTCTCATTCATTTGTCATACAATAGCCATTGTTAAAGGCTGACTACAACTAGGTCAGGTGTTTAGTTCCCGCCTGACGGAAAGAGCACTTCGTAGCTTTCCGCATGTCGTGGACATCAGCCATAGGGCAACTGGAGCATAAAAAAGTGGCAAGCTTATCAGATTACATTGAGATACAAAAAGGAATTACTAACCCTTTCCCGCCCAAAGCAGGGTCGGCCGCCCATCTTCGTCCCTCCAAACGGACACATGGGCGATATATTGGACGGTATGATTCCGCATCCGGCTGTCGACCAAAGCTGCAACCCCTACGCTTATTTATCGTCGGTCTACTATTGTTAGGGCACTCTCGACCCCAGGGGTTGAGCTCCTACACCTGAGAATTTTGCCTCACCTACCTTTTGCATGGTAGAGAGGGTTCTTTGACGGGGCCTCGATTTTACTTCCCATTCGAAGGAGGGTGCATTCGGGGCTTCTCTCCCGCCCGAAACAAGCCAACCCACCTCGATCCTAAATTGAACCTGGAGTTCCTGGTGTAGTAAATGGGGAACGCTATCTAGGGCTCGATTACAGCATCACGGGTTCCACGCCTGATAATGGATCGAGATGGGTTGGCCCCTTTCGGGCAAGGGAGATGCCTCGATTACGCCTTACTACCTTACGCCCCGATTATGCCACCTTCAACATCAAAAGAACCTTATGCAATGGGTAGCGAAGACAAAATTCCCAGCTGTAGGAGCTCGCCCCTGGCGTCGGTGGAGTGACGCAACGAACAGTAGACCGAAAATAAACATGCATACAGTAGGTGTTACAGTGGCAAGCAGAGTCCTGCGTGATAGAAGGGTCCCACTGAAGTTGAAAGAGAAGTTTTACAGGGCGGTTGTTAAGCCAGCTTGAGATATATGAACCAGTGTTGGGCAGTGAGGAAGAACCACGAAAATAAAGTGCAAGTAGCTGAAGTGAGAATGCTGCGGTGCATGGCGCGGAGTGGAAAGCAGAAAGAACTAAGAATCAGTATGTTAGAGGTAGCTTGGGTTCGGAAATTAAGAGGGCAAATAGATCGAGGTGGTACGGTCATGTAATGAAAAGAGCACAGGAGGAGATGGTGAGGTCCATTACGGGGATGCAGGTTATTGGAAGCACCAGGAGCAGAGGAAGACCAGAAAACAAACGTGGGAGCAGGTTGTATGTAGGGATATGGTAGAACGTGGGGTGGGCAGGGTTTTTAGCGGAAGCGGAGGGCTAGACCTCGAAGACCCGAACAGGGGGGATACGAGTTTGGTTTGTTGGTGCTTCAGGGCCCTTCACCTACAAGGTCATTAAAGGCACTTCGTAACTCCGATGCAGAGACTGCACGGACACTACATTAATGCGCCGATTTTTGGATATTACCAGTACCCAGTTTTCCCAAGCGGCCACAAATGTCAGTACTAGTTGGAGTGAGTCTCTTTGCTTAACTTAGTGATCAAACGAGAACTGTTGTGTCAAACGCAATAAGCCGCTCTTCCGGGATACGGGGATGATGATTACTTCCCGGACTGTATTAGCTGGGCTACGTTAGGTTACGCTATGCTTTTGTTCGCCATGAAGTGTCTGGCATTTTACATCGAGGTAACATTTATCACCACCACTTCCATACCTATATTTAACCCGCCGGGGTGGCGTAGTGGTTAGCACGCTCGGCAACTGCGTCAGTAGTTCTAGGTTTGATACTGGACCGAGGTGGGTCGGCTTCTTTCGGGTGAGAGAGAGGCCGCGAGCGTGCCTTCTTTCGGATGAGAAGTAAACCCGAGGTCCCGTGTGGGTGAACGATGGCACTTGCACGTAAAAGAATCCTCTCTACTACGCAACGGGTAGATGAGGCAAAATTTCCAGGTGTAGGAGCTCGCCCCCTGGCGTCGGTAACATTCCCCAACGAACACTAGACCGACGATAAATAAGCGCAGGGGTGCAGCTTTGGCCGGCAACCGGCTGCAGAAAAACTATGACCAATATATCACCCTGTGTCCATTCAGAGGGACAAGATGGGTACCCGACCCTGCCATAGGCGGGAAAAGGGTTAGGAGTTGCATTTTTTCCATACCTGTATTTCATCGTTTACAAGTTCATGCGTGACTCCAAAATTTACGAATGTTGTGGCAGTGGTTGTGTCGTATTAAAAAACCTTAAAGTTGAGAACCAGGTATAACATACGGTTTTGACCCACCTCGAGAATTCCTATGTACATTTGCCAGCATTTGACCCGCCTTTAATTAATGATAATTCTTCATCATAGTCTATAATCTTAAAAAACAGTGATTTGGAATTTTACACCTGAAAATGAAGTATCTTTTATCCCTGCCTGGTCTTAGAGGTCAGTAACAGGATTATGGCATTAACTGGTCAAATGGAAACGCTGTATGTTACATTTGTGCCTCACTCTACCCCTTACTCTCTTTTCACGTTTTTGTCCCATCCTGTCAATTTTTGTTTCCTTCTCTTTTTGAATGACATCCCAAACTTATGAGCATCCGACTGTGTCACATGGTAGAGGACAAAATAAATACACAGGAAAAAAATTGCTAGTTATGTGGTTTGAGACGATTCATTTGCAAATTCTAACCTTGACATCACGATATCCCTTCTCTATCCTGGTTATCCCAAATACTTCATTTTCACTTGGTGAAAGAGTGCATGATACATCTGTCTATTATCCGCAGTACTAGTCTTCAACTGGTATTTATCGGCATTTTCAGAAATTTCTTGGTTACGAGCAGAATATTTTTATTAACTTCCTTAGTAGAAAAGACAATTGCATAATAGCTCTAATAGGAGGATTAGGAAATAGAATTCGGAAAGGAAACGTTTGATGCCATCTAGAATTCCACAGTTCATTCATTCTACTGTCATCATATGCCAAACGCAATATCATAATCACCTGCTATTAATTTAAGAGAACAAAGCGCGCACGAATGAACGGCATATGGTAATTTCCATTCTTTATTCAATTCTTGGGGTATGATCGTCACCAATGAAAACCAGCCCTAATCCTCTCGGTTATTTTTATGAAAAATGGAGGTACTCAAAACACAATAAGAATGGCATCCCCCTTAGCCAATCATCTCTTCCACTAGCGTTTAAAAACAGAAATCAAACTAACTAAATAACGAACTAATACTTACAAATATGAATTTAGATTGCCAGTACAAAATCTACTTCGCCAGACGGAAAATCCTCGAAAAACAACGTCGCTCATCAACACCCTGACAGAAAAAAAACTCGCAATAATATTTATTATACGCGAGTAGAGCACTACCTCTTCATCATTTCAAAATTGAAGGTGTACGTGGCGCCCCCTGGCATTTATTGTACATGACTCTAACATCAGCGTGTGCTCCGAAACATGACACCGCGAGTCATCATCATACAATTAACCCGCCTTGGCAGGGTCGGGTCTGCGGGTTTTAACCCTCCAGTTTCGGGTAAAAGTGTATTTCAATGTCCAAATTGGTTTCGTCATCCGTTGCAGACGACTTGCGGCGCTTCGGTCGGTTACAGATGTTAAAAATTCACGTTCCGGGGCCTGTTGCACATGTTAATGTTTTGAAGTATTAACTGAATAACTGATAAACTGAGAATGGATACAGTTGTTCCAGTCATTGTTTTTCAAATGGTGGGTACAAATAGGATGTTTTTCTGAGATGAAAGATACATGCAATGAATTATCTCTAGTAAAGTACCTTTACAATGATCTCTACTTTCGGTTCTCCTGCCTTCTCGCCTTTGGCTCGAAGGCCTCCGCCCCGCGAACAAGATAATGTACATATCGATTCTGTGAATGATCTCGTGTAGCAAGAAATATCCCGTTTGTACGAATCTCGCTTTTCTAAGCACAGAAAAATCTCTGAAAAATTTATTTCCGCCCTGAAAATAATGTTTAGTCATAAAAATACTTGTTTTCGTCAAAACAATAACACGTGCAACATGCCCCGGACCTTGTATTTGTAACATCTTTAACCGACCGAAGCGCCGCAAGTCGTCTGCAAGCAATGACGAAACCAATTAGGGCATTGAAATAAACTTTTACCCAGTTTCGCTTATATCCCACCAGGTCCCCGTCCACCCAAACACTACCATATCGTTACGGACAATCTACTCCCACGTCTTCTTTAGCCAATCAAATTTAGGTATGCCTCTGACGTCACCGCGGGAGACTCGCTGGTAATATACCATAGAGAGAGCATACTAATTATTAAAATTTACACATTTAAGACAAGAAAAAGCATTTTATCACAAATAAAACCGAATCAGTACACAAATAAACTTAAACGGGGTCCTGTGAGATAGGAAGGTTTCAATCAAGTTGTAAGAGAAGTTTTACTGGGCAGTAGTTAGACCAGCTGGGTAATCTTGTTCTTCAAGTGTGCAAATGGTTGCATAGTTTTTAGCAGACGATTCCATGCAAGAAATTGTACGATATACAGTACATGATGTGGGGCCGCTGTCACACGCGAAATCAAATGCGGTCACTGCGCGAAATCACAAGTGGGCACAAGAAATGAACGTAGTCGTCAATCGCAATAACTATAAAGGAAAACTTTATGAAACACATTACGGAAAAACACACATTAAATGATGAATCAAGCGGTCGAAATATGTGGATGCGTGCTAAGTGTAGAATACGCCGACAGTTCGGAACGTCACCTGCCTTATTTACATAATACCTCCACGAATTTGTTTCCTGAAATGAATTCTCCAGGGAGGATATGTTTAGTACTATTTTGAGGGTCCTTTGGGAAATTTACCCTGTCTTGCACGGTAATTTGTTGCAATGTCACTAATCGTGAGTTTGATGTGTAACCCTGTATTTCTGTTTATTGTGATTGCTTCCGATTGACGGCTTGATTCATCATTTAATGTGTGTTTTATAAAGTTTTTCCATATAGTTATTGCGATTGACGACTTCGTTCATTTCTTGTGCCCGCTTGTGATTTCGCGCAGTGACCGCTTTTGATTACGTGTGTGAGAGCAGCCCCGCATCATGTATATCGTACAATTTCTTGCATGGAATCGTCTGCTAAAAACTACGCAACTATTTGCACACTTGAAGAACAAGATTACCGACCAGCTGTGCTATTCTGTATGGATCAGAGTGTTCGGCAGTGAAGAAGAACGATGTCAATAGAATGCAAGTACCCGAGTTGTGAATGCTGTGGTACATGAGTGGGGTGTCAAGAGCTGGTAGAATTAGGGACGAGTATATTAGAGGTAGCCTGGGGGTGGGGGGGACATCGCTGAAAAAAAGGAGAATAGGTTGAGGTGTTAAGGACACATAATGAGAAGACGGGAAGAGAAGGAGGAGCTCATTAGATCCATTGCAGAAATTCAGGTGGTCAGAAACACCTGGGGCAGAGGGAGACTGAAGTAGATGTGGGAGTAAGTCGTGCATAGGGATATGGTGGTGTGTGGGGTGGACGAGGACCTGATGGGGAATGGACGGTAGGGGAGGGCTAGAACCCACACACCTGATGATGATGACGACTATTCATTTATTCAGTAGTAAAATATGTTGGATTCAAATTCTTATATATTACTGAATCTACTTATGATCATTTTTTTTGCTTTTTTTCTGTATTTAAAATTAGTAGAAAAACGATCACCTTTACCAATACATACTGTACTGCATATCTAAAGTATGTCTATTAATTATATTACTATTAATTTCTTTGCTAGTAAATATGTCAAATTTAAATTATAATGTATTTTTCAATCTACCTACGATTATTTTTCCTATTTGTTCCCATATTTCACACAAAATTCAGGAAACAATCACTTACACAAAACCTGTTAAAATATATGGAAAGTATGCTCTCAAGCTACTACTTGCTCCTGTGATGACGTAGGGGGAGGAGCTAACCGGTGAAGAGCGAAATATTTAAATGACGCTGAATGGCCAACCTTATCTACAGTAACCTTGCTTTCAACCACTTGCATTCCTGTAAGGCAGTGGTTCTCAAAGCGTGTTCCAAAAACGAATTAACGAATTAAATGCACAAGCACACAACTGATTTGCCCCACCACCACAATGTCACACCTAAAGCCTGGGGTAATTTTGTTCTTTCGGGGTGAAAAGCATTGCATCGTTTTTAGCAAGTTTTTAGTGTATAACACTAAAGCATAAATAATACATGTTGCAGGGCCATGAAGCCAAAATTATGAATATTAAAAATATAACTAATAATTCTACAAATATTATGGAAAATTACGAACATGAATTTATGAAAATTACAAAATTTATGAACATGGGAAACAATTTTTATGAACATGAAATCCGAACGTTTTTGGCACTTTTATGAACATGAATATCAATTTGTTGCATGCAGTAATGTTGTTTTTGGGGGTCATAAATTCCAATAAAGGTTTATAATTTGTTCCTAATTTATTCATAATAATTCATAATATCATTCATAAAAGGTTTATAAATCATGATCGCTTCACATGACCGCTTACACACACGATCACGTGTAACACTGGCCCCGCAACATGTATTTCTTATACTTTAGTGTTATACATTGTCTGCTAAAAACTATGCAATGCTTTTCACCCCGAAAGAACAAAATTACCAAGCCTGGTACACATTAGTCAAGTAAAAAGAGCAAGTGACGTATGATTTGTGACGTGTCACTTGCCACAAAGAGGCAAGAAGAAAAACACTGTTTACCAGGAAGTTCATTGTTCAGAAGCTATCAAGATGAGCACATTACAACCCTATAGACATGGGTTTACAGAAGTTTCGCCCCTGACATTTCACCCCTGAGTACTTTTCGCCCCCAAACATTTCGCCCCTAGGATGTTTTGCCCCTGGGAGGGTAAATGTCCGGTTTTTTGTTGCGCTGTTTACTGTAATAATAGATAGTTAGGGCAAACGACTTAAACGTAAACGTAAAACTTGAAACGTAAAATTTACACCGTCAAAGTGTTTTAAGTGATGTTCGTCTGCTAAACTGTATTTAAAAAATAGCGGCAGCGTCGATGCTTAAAACGACCAACGTAAAATTTGGCGCATGCGCGTGTCGCTACCTTATGTCCGAAAATCAAACGGAGTCGGTAAACATATAGCCTAAAACGCGTCGATTTTTAGGGCACTAGTGGTTTTTTTTAATTAATATCTTTTTTTTTAATTCGGGGGTAAAATGAATTAACAGATATTTAGAAATTTGAGGCTGTCCCCAAACAAATTTATCAATGATTCAGCATGAAAACATTGGCTGCCCCTTATATACTGTTGCACCACGAAGTACAGGTGTCATGCAGAGCAAACGTGGTTGTAGGAGTAATGCATTATTCGGCAAGTGCCACAGTTTAATAAAAATAAAACACAAACATTAAGCAAGACAGTCACATAAAAAAATGCAAACATAACCTAAAATTCGAAATTGTAGGCTATTCATTCAGAAAGTCTATTAAATTTCTATCGTTGATGTCCTCCACAATGCATAGAATTCTTGCTGAAATTGCTGAATTTTTACCTTACCTATTCTTTTAAACACTCAGGAAGAAGGTCCAAACGAACAATGCTGTTTTCCACGTAAAAACAGAATAACCAAAAAAACCGGCCATGCCTAACCTAACTGGCAATGACGATATTTACTCTAATTTACACTATTTGCGATATTTACGATATTTACGCTGGCATTTTACCTTACCAAAAACAAAATAACAAAAAGTAAAAAAAGATTGAAGTCCTGCTTGAGAATACTGAAGATTCAGAATATTCTTCTGTCTTTCACTTCTATAGCTCTATTTATCAGGTAAAATGAAGGGAATTAGATAGGTGCAAAACAGCATTTTCCACCAATAACGGTAAATACGAGTTTAAGCGATCTCTGATGGGGCTAAAAACCTCCCCTAACATCTTTCAAAGAACAGCAAACACAGTCATCAAAGGATTATTAGGCAAAATTTGCTTAGTATTTATAGACGATTTATTAGTCAAAAGTAAAACTTTACATGAACACATCCAATATCTGGAAGATGTTTTTCAATGTATGTCTTTGGCCCAATTGAAGATGAAACCTAAGAAATGTGTTTTATTAAAAACAGAAATAAGTTACCAAGGGCACATCATCTCCAAAGGATGTGTTAGTCCCCAACAAAGTAAAATAGATGCTGTGCAGAGATTCCCTGTCCCCCAAAACGTTAGACAAATACAGTCATTCCTAGGTATGGCAGGTTATTATAGGTGGTATGTTAAAGATTATGCCAAGATAACAAAACCCCTTACAGATTTACTAAAAAGGAGAAAAAAATATGTGTGGACACCTACTTGGCAAGAAGTGTTCAATACCCTAAAAGACAGCCTCACTAGTTATCCAGTTTTACAACTAGTAGATAGGAAGAAACCTTTCTGCTTGACAACAGATGCTAGTGGATATGCAATAGGAGTGGTTCTAGAACAGCCAGATAATGAATGTAACCCATCTGTTGCATATGCCAGTAGGAAACTAAAACCCTCAGAAATTAACTATTTAACAACACAAAAAGAAGCCTTAGCTTGCTTGTTTGGAGTGGCACACTTCAAATACTATTTAGCAGGAAGACATTTCACCCTTATTACAGATCATGCACCCGTAAAGTATCTCATGACCACTAGACACCACAATGCCATGATGGCCAGATGGGGTTTACAATTACAGACGTTTGATTTCAATGTTATTTACAAACCAGGGGTTAAAAATCGTGCAGATGCTTGCCAAGAAAAGTTTTGGATGGCCGAGAATTAAAATTTGAAGAAGGTGTCAATGAAAATATACCTGAAGGAAAGTCTTTTCTAGTAATGAAAGCCAAGAAAAATGTAAAAGTAGCAAGGAATGCACAGAACAAACAATTTCCAGCTGCCACTGATCTGGAACTAATAAAGTTGCATCAATTAAAATCACCAGAGATGGAAAAGATCTACCAAAGTTTAGTATGCCTTGAAAGTGGGAATAAGAAAGGACCAGGACCATTTCAAGGATACTATTTATCGGCTGAAGGGGTGGTAATGAAAATGGATGACTCGATCTCAGGGGGAAGAGTGACAACTCATAATGCCATTGTGGTTCCAGATACCTTAAAGGGGCTAATATTGTATCATGCTCATGACTGTAAATTCACTGGTCATTTAGGATTTGTGAAAACCTTAGATTGCATATGACCCTATTACTATTGGAAAAACCAATATCAAGAGGTCAAAGTGTAATGTGAGTCATGTCAATCATGTAACAAAAGGAAAAAACCTATACATGAAGCCCCAATCAAAAGTTTGCCCAAGGTAACATAGCCTTTCCAGAGAATTGGTTTAGACATATTAGGACCATTGCCACATACCCCAAGAGGAAATAACTACATTGTTGTGTTTATCGATTATCTCACAAAAAACGTTGAGGCCTTCTCAATTCTGGATCAGAAGACTGAAACAATAGCCAAGATAATGGTAAATGAAGTTTTCTCAAGACACGGGTTATGTGAGCAGCTGTAAACAGACCAAGGTCCCAACTTTACCACTGCATTGTTTCACCTGCTTTGTGCCTCTCTAGGAATAAAGAAACTCTTTACCTCACCATATCACCCACAAAGTGATAAGCAAGTGGAATGGTTCAATGCCACCCTAATGCAAATGTTGTCCCACTACATAAGTAAGGCTCAAATGACTGGGATGAACAGTTACCCTTGTTATTGTAAGCCTACTGTAGTGCAGTTCATGGTTCAACACATGAAACTCCATTTTATCTAACCTATGGTAGAGACCCCCTATTACCTCTCAGTCCCCTAAAAACCACTAGAAAGCCTCTTTATTCAGATTACTTTAAATCAGTACTTACAAAAAGGATACAACTTACGTTTCAACAAGCTTCTGAAACTCTTCAAAAAAGTCAAGAAAGAGCTAGGGAGTATAGAAATAAGAATATAATGAAAATCGAATTTACAGAAGGACATCTCGTTTACTTACACACCACAAAGGTTGGGAGTGGTTTAAAGAGAAAATTAATTCGGCTCAGTGCAGGACCTTACCGAATAATTAAAATGTTAGGCCCTGTTAACCTATTACCCAGTCACAAAGAGTATTACCAAGGATAAATTATAACGTTTTCAGTAGGACTGGAAAACAGACTCTTGTACGAGATAGCTCTAGACAGATTTCAAAGGGAGCTACCTCAGATAAGAGGGAAATAAATAGAGAAAAGGAAAAGAGAACTCTGAATAAAGAGAAAGAAAAAAGAGGAAACAACACAAATGAGGAGACCATTAGTAACAAAGAACATGAAAATATAAGGGAGATGGAAGGAGCTAGGTTAAAAGAAACTAACCCAGAAACTAATAGAAACTATCCCAGAGAAACCAAATAAACCCAGTGCAGAACCTGATTTCCCACCACAAACTGAAAAGGCAATCTTAGAGCAAATGTTCAAATTATAATCATTTGAAAAACAAAAGGAAAAGGAATAACATCCCATTTTCTTTACAGGTTCGATAAAGCAGTTGCATTACCATTCATCATGGGAATTCTCCTCCAGTTATTCACCATAATTGAGGGAGAATCAAGTGGGACAGAATATGACATACGTATCTATTTGCAAATGGGAAACAACTGCTTTAGCCTGTCAAACATTTACCTCTTTACAGCACAGTGGCATACAGAGGCAGGCCGAGGGTATTCTGCACCCAGGGACAAAGACCAAAATCTGCACCCTCTGGCACCCACTAAGCACATTTCTGCACCCCCTGCCTTCTGTGCCCAGGGACATCTGTCCCCCTTGCCCCCCCCCCCAGTTACACCTCTGTTACAGCAAGCAAATTTTACCTTCCCTTCAACTCACTGTTCCAAGGACAAAACGGACTGTTTAAGACTGCATCATTACAAGAGAATCAAAAATTTTGGACCAAAAGGATAAAGTAATTATAGAACCTACACAATTTGTTGTTCAACAAGTCCTTTCTACTTCTGACAAGGATGTTATGCTCAAGTGCAAGGGCCTAATGAAACAAGAAATGTGTACCTGCACAACAACTAAACCATGCACAGGAGATCATAGTTACTGTAAAATTATGCAATGTAATAATAATCAAAGCCCATGTTTTTGTCAAGCTAAATCTGCTAACTCTATAATCAAAGCGGAATTCAAAGGTAAAACAATAACCAACCCAGAATTCATTTCATATTCAGTTTGTTATTACAAAAAAACAGGACCCATAATGTCGCTTACTCAGTATTCAAACCCAAGGAAGAACTTCTCACAATAAAGGTATTCAGTTCAATAAGCCAGTTCTCACCTTTCACATGTCAGGTGTAATTAATTCTAAAAAAGGATGGAATAGAGACAGTTTTTAAATTAGTTAAAGAACAAAATCAAATAGATATTCCAGATGAATATTTACTTCATAGAGGAAAGCTTGAAGCAATTGTTATAGAAAAGGATGGGCAGAAGCAACCTTACTGCAGTCACTTCTCTTTGTGTTACTCTTTCAGTGGTTGTTGCTGTTTTAGTTTTTGGTATAAAAGTTTTTTTGACTGTTTTACAGCACCACCAATAGTGTCTTTTGAGGCATTAATATCTGGGTGACTGGCTACTGATCACAGTGATGATGTATTTGGCTATTGCCTTCTGTATGTGTTAGTTTTAGTGGGCTTTTGCCCTTATATTGCCATCATGGTGGGAAGGCCATTTACACCTCCACCATGTTGATTGTCTTTCTGGGCCCTAATGACCATTGTAGTTGATGGGCCCTAAAACCAAAACCAACAACAACAACCAACAACAAGAAGCAACCTTTGAAATAGATGGAGAAAAACACTGCCACTTAATACATTGCATAATTTCTTTTGATGCTGTGTACTATATTCAATGT
>JAAFCE010007744.1:20942980-20959660 GCA_013389805.1 Trigoniulus corallinus
CATATAGCCTAAAACGCGTCGATTTTTAGGGCACTAGTGGTTTTTTTAATTAATATCATTTCTTTTAATTCGGTGGTAAAATGAATTAACAGATATTTAGAAATTGGAGGCTGTCCCCAAACAAATTTATCAATGATTCAGCATGAAAACATTGGCTGCCCCTTATATACTGTTGCACCACGAAGTACAGGTGTCATGCAGAGCAAACGTGGTTGTAGGAGTAATGCATTATTCGGCAAGTGCCACAGTTTAATAAAAATAAAAAAAAACACAAACATTAAGCAAGACAGTCACATAAAAAAATGCAAACATAACCTAAAATTCGAAATTGTAGGCTATTCATTCAGAAAGTCTATTAAATTTCTATCGTTGATGTCCTCCACAATGCATAGAATTCTTGCTGAAATTGCTGAATTTTTACCTTACCTATTCTTTTAAACACTCAGGAAGAAGGTCCAAACGAACAATGCTGTTTTCCACGTAAAAACAGAATAACCAAAAAAACCGGCCATACCTAACCTAACTGGCAATGACGATATTTACTCTAATTTACACTATTTGCGATATTTACGATATTTACGCTGGCATTTTACCTTACCAAAAACAAAATAACAAAAAGTAAAAAAAGAAATCCGGCCATTTGCCCTCCCAGGGGCGAAACATCCAAGGGGCGAAATGTTCGGGGGCGAAACGTCCGAGGGGCGAAATGTGTAGGGGCAAAAAGTACTCAGGGGCGAACGTTCCGGATCCCATAGACATGAAATAGCATTGCTGCTGACCCAAAGCTCTGCAAGTCTCGTTTTTCTTGAAAATATTCGTTCCAGCAGCAACCAACTGCAAGCAGTATTTTAGCAGTGAGGGATTGTGGGAAGGCATTACTTGCCTGAAAAATTGGAAGGGATTCTAATTTTATTACTTGCCCTTTTACTGTGTTGTTGTGCCATCCCATGTTCCTTCCTCTGGAGTGGTTTCTTGACATGTTGTCATCTCGAGTGTTAGGGCTCTCCCGATCTGATGCGAATATGGGCTTGGTTGTTTTAGAGCTAATGTATCCCTTATCTCTATTTGTTTTTTTCCTCATAGATTTTTTCCCTTAGTAACTAAGAAGAGTATTTTTAATTTAATAAAAAATTTTTATTCCTTACTTTCAATGGTGGCAATCCTGAATTCTTCTGTTTAAGATGTAGCTTTCCATAGATCCTTGAGAGGTCGTCACAACTTTCTGAATTTCTAGTCTTAAACAGTTAGTCCATTTACAATTAAGTCCATTATTTAATTCACTCGCAGCCTTTATTTGTTGGTTAAATGAAGTTTTATTTTCTACTTCTATTTCTTACAAGTTTCACTATTCACTTTTTGCTTCTGAAGTTTCACAATTTCTCACTCTTTGATCAGTGGTCTACATCCATAGTCCATAATTCCACAATTATTCATAGTCCAAAATTCCACAATTATTACTAGTCCATAATTCCACAATTATTCAGTCTATAATTCTTAGTCTATAATATCATAATGTTTGTCTCGGAGAGCTCTCAGATTTTGAGCAAGAGCTTCTCTCTCCTCCCTCACTGGGAGATGATGATGATGATTGACTGCTGGACTACATGTTTGTTTCAGAGTCATTTCACACCTTTATATACCCTTTTTGATGTGACTGCACTACTTTCTCCCATTTCCCATCTTTTCCCATTTGTCCATTAAAGTGGGGTGATAGATTGGGATCAGGGGCTGGACCAATAGTGTAGGTTTTTAGAAATGGGTCATTTGTTCAAAATATCTAGTGGATGAGGAAAGGGTTTTATCGCAATCAAATAACATTTTTTTTAGGAAATTAAAAGGTTAATTGTAGGAAATAAATTATCTGTTTTAATATTAAAGATTGGATTAGTTAAGGGAAACCAGATAATTTTTGTGATTTATTAATTTTTTGCTTTTTACCATTTTAGCTGTGGGACAATCCCCAAATACAGAATTAACAGTAGGGCAATTCATATATAGTGTGAAGTGTGAAACTTCTATGTAACACTTGACTATCTCAGCTAGGTTCATATGTGGCAACTTGCCACTTTATGACCTAACTTGCTCTTTCTACTTGACCAATGTGTCCAGGCTTAAGGCTAGGCACACACTATAGTTGAGACTGTCTGATAGCAATTTCTGTGCTCAGCTCAAGGCAATGGAAACCAATGGGTAGCAAGGCATCTAATAGTGAAAACTGAGTAACCACTATGTACATAGTACATAGACTCTTCATACAGTCTTGATTATACAGTGTGCCTAGTGTAAAATTTTTTTGTTTAAAAAAATCGTGTAAGTCCAAAAACCATGCAAGTCAAGGATTTATTGTACCATAAGATGATAGAAAATCACTGTAAGGCAGATGATAGAAAAGTATAGAGCAGGAAAGAAAGATCTCCATGCCATCTTTATCGACCTGGAAAAGGCCTATGACAGTGTCCCACGGCAGGTAGTTTGGCAGGTATTATGGAAAAGGGGGGGTAAAAGAGGGGTTTGTTCAAATAGTCCAGGATATGTATGAAGGGTCCAAAGCCAAGGTAAGGACACCCTGGGGGTATACTAGGGGTTTCCCAGTGAATGTTGGGGTGCATCAAGGTTCTGCACTTAGTCCCTACCTTTTCATCCTGGTTATGGACGATGTGCTGATGGGAGTAGGAGAATGGGCCCCTCAATGTTTGGTATATGCTGATGATATTGGAAAAGTTGATGACAGCAGAGAACAACTAGAGAAGGGACTAGAAGACATCAGAGGATCGATAGAAACGGGAGAGCTAAAGATAAATATGAGGAAGACAAAGTATTTAGCTTTCAATTGGGAAGGACAGGTAAATAATGGTGACGTCCGTTCAAGGGGTGAACTGATGAAAAAGGTGCTGGAGGTAAGGTACTTAGGATCTACTTTCCAAAGCAATGGGGAGATAGATGTGGATGTGACCAATAGAATCAATGGGGGGTGGCGGAAGTGGAGGCAGGCAAGTGAAGTCCTGTGTGATAGGAGGGCGCAATAAAGTTGAAGGGAAAGTTCTACAGGGCAGCAGTTAGACCAGCTATGCTATATGGGTCAGAGTGCTGGGTAGTAAGGAAATGCTACATCAGCAGAATGCAAGTAGCCGAGATGTGAATGCTGCGGTACATGACTGGTGTGTCGAGAGCTGATTGAATTAGGAATGAGTATGTCAGAGGTAGCCTGGGGGTGGTGGACATCGCCAAAAAAATGAGGGAGAATAAGCTGAGGTGGTGAGAAGAGGGGACAAGGACCTCGTTAGGGCTATGTCAGGGATGCAGGTGGTTGGCAGCACCTGGGGAAGGGGGAGACCGAAGTTGACATGGGAACAGGTGGTCTGCAAAGATATGGCGGTGTGTGGGGTGGACAGGGACCTGGTGGGAGATAGGCAAGGGTGGAGGGCCAGAACCCACAGACCCGACCCTGCCATAGGCGGGATAAGGGTATGTTGATGATGAAACTCTCACATCCTCTCACATGCTCTCACATGCCATCACAAACTCTCACATGCATCTCTTTAGTTTTTTTAAACCCTTAAGTAGGTGCATTGAGAAAATCACACAATTGGGTGCATGGGGTCACCAGAGACCCCACATTTAATTATGAATATTAAATTAACCAAGTGGTTTTGAAACATAACCACTGCAAATAAAAATACATAATGTTTACTATTTTAATGAAGAGATGAACTTTCACTACAAAATTATCAAAATAATTAAAAAAACCAAATTTTCAAGTGCATGTTTGGGAAATTATTATAAAATATTAAAATGTAAAATCCTGCATTACATTTAAAATCCCATAGAGATGGAAAGTTACGTAAGTGAGCACATGGGGTCAAATTCACTAAAATCTGCATTTCTGCATGTTGCAGCAGCTAAAGCCCCACAGAATTGGAAATGGCAATCTAAAATATGAAGCTATTGGGTATGGCAGGTTTGAATAAAATAATGCTTTCTATATTTTTTTTGCATTTGAATTGGCTGTGACCCCATGCACCCACTTAAGGGTTAAAGAAATCTGAAATTATAAATGCAAATTCAATTCTTTTAATTTACATGAAAAGTATGTTACAGAAGTACATTTCCCCACAATTGCTATTAAGAAAGACAAGTAGAAAAATCACAAAAAAATAAAATGAGGAGGGAAATAAATAAATGGTGTGGCATTTATTGGAATAAATACAGTATTGGTCTTGGATGAGTAATGTCATATCACAGTAAAGACTGATGTTAGTTCCAGGTATAGGTATTAATTTGATGCTAAGTGACTGTGGTGTGTCTAACAATTGCTGGATTTCTTTGTTAGTATGTTGCTCATATTGTAATGTCTGTAAGTTGACCTGTGTTTGAGGTATCAAAGTGGAGTGAAGTGAACTGCGAGATAATGCATTTGCTACTACAATATCCAAACCACTGATATAACGAATATGTGTTGTGAAAGCTGCTATGTAGTCAAGATGAGATGCTTCACATGGTTAATGTTTATCAGTGGAAGTAGACATCTAGGAGATGAGGGGTTGTGATCATTATAAACGCTATCACTTAACTGTTGTAAAACTGCACCGGCTGCACTCTCTGATGAATCAGTGAACAAAGCAATAGTTGTGTTTGGGTCAGGATTTGGATGATGAAGCATCACAATATCTTCTAAGATCTCCTTGATTTTTTAAAACCATCATGAGCTACCTGATCCCATGTTAGTGAAGCGTTTTTATTGGGTCCTTCTGATAACATCATGTTGAGAGGTTGTATTAAGATTGCACAATTTGGATAAACTGATGAAAAAAAATATTAGTCCAAGAAAACGTTGAAGCAAATGCCAAGATTCTGGAAATGGGTAAATTTTGAATACCGTAAAATCTTGCATTGTGCCCACAGATTATATGCGAAACATAGGGTCATTTAGTGTGGACTATTTATGAGTGTGGACTATAAATGAAACCAAGGATTCTCAATGAAAAGCATCCAAGGCATGTTCAAAAGGCATTAGATAGCGAAAAGCAGGTTGATATTGTATTCTTGGACTTTGAACAGGATTTTGTCATGGTGCCCCATGATAAGCTGGTCTCTAAAATGTCCTACTTAGGGATACATAGAAATGTTGTTCAATGGGTAAGGTCCTAACTGCTTGATAGAAAACAGAGAGTAATTTTCAAGGGTTGTGCATCTCAGTGGAAACCAGTCACGTCAGGGGTCCCTCAGGGAAGTGTATTGGGTCCTTTGTTGTACATTCTCTGTGAACGACATAGGGCTAGATATTGATTCCTTCCGTGAACTATTTGCAGATGACACATGTGCTGCTCGGGTATTAGATGATGGGTTATCATCCTGTGTGCAATTACAACAGGATCTAGATAGGATTTACAATTGGTGTGTAAAATGGGAATTGCCATTAAACCTGAGGAAGTGTAGGATCCTAACAATATCCAGATCTAGAAAGCAACTTGATTTTGATTATCTCATAGGTGGAGTTAGGCTTGATAGGGTTGTAACCCATAAACATCTGGGTATTGTCTTAAATAGTGAGGGTAATTGGAAGGATCACGTTGGTAAAGTGATTGGGAGGGCCGGTCAATTCCTCCGTCTGATTAATAGGGTCCTTAGAGATAGCACAAAAGAGGTAAAGGAAACAGCCTATATTTCTATGGTATGCCCAATTTTGGAGTATGGCAGTCCAATTTGGTTCCCCTTCAGGCAGGACTTATCTTGGGAGGTTGAAAGGATCCAAAGGAGGGCAGCAAGAATAGTACTTAATAGGTTTTCTCACACAGAGAGTGTATCTGCCATGATTAAGGAACTAGGGTGGGATACATTAAGCCAGAGGCATATATCTCACAGCATTAGCCTTTTTATAAGACTGCTGCTGCTAGGATGTAATGGACCATTGGCTGGAAGTGTGTCCCCAGCTGAGTATAAAGGCAGAAAGGATCATCCATATAAATTGAAAGAGGTTAGGGCACAGACAGACTCATACTACTGGTCATTTTTGCCAAGAGTCATTCGACAATGGAATAGCCTTGGTGAGGATAGGGTGGAGGGCATCATCCAAGGAAATTCAACAATAGCTGGTATTGTATTAGGGGAGGCTCCTGAATTATAGCTTAGGGTTTTAGGAGTATTTTCATCATAAGTAGGATTGAGAGTTAGTCTCTCCACTGCCATATTGGCGAAAAAGGCTGCTTGCAGTGCATAATATTAGAATTAGAATTAGAAAGTGAAACTTTTACTAAGGAATTACCTGCAGTAATAGACATGGAACTCATAAGGATGCATCAGTTGAAATCACCACAGATACAGTGAAACTTCTCTAATCAGTCCACTCCTGGGGATTTACAAAAGTGGACCCATCAGAGGGGTGGACCGATTAGGGGGGGTTAACCAAAATACCAGGGAATTTTCCATTCTTTAAAACAAGTGAACCTTTGCATATGATAGTGTCCCTAGACAGGTAGTATGGAGCATTTTAAGACAGAAAGGGGTTGATGGATGCCATATTAGGATAGTGCAGAATATGTACAGTATGATGGCTCCATCGCTAGTATGAGGACAGCATGAGGAAATAATGAATGATTAAACATGCAGGTTGGTGTGCATCAAGGGTCAGCACTTAGCCCATATGTATTCACTCTAGTAATGGATGAGCTGCTGATGGGAATAGGGGAATGGGCCCCTCAGTGCCTAGTATTCGCTGATAATGTGGGAAGGCTTGAGGAGTCCAAAGAAGATGCACAAAAGGGCCTACAAGACATTAAAACTGCAATGGAAAGAGGGGGTCTAATGGTGAACATGAAGAAGACAGAGTAGGCATACCTAGCTTTCTATTGGATTGGCCAGGGGCAGATAGGTGAGATTTGCTGTGGGGATGAGGTGATACCAGTGGCGCAAGTGTTTCATTATTTAGGATCCGTTTTTCCGAGCAATGGGGAGATAGACTCTGACGTGACACATAAGATTAATGCAGGATGACTGAAGCGGAGGCAGGCAAGTGGAGTCCTGTGCAACCGTCAGGTCCCAATAAAGTTGAAAGGCAAAGTTTACAGAATGGTACTGTGGCTCAGAGTGTTGGGCAGCTAAGAAGAAACATGAAGGAAGAATGCAAGTGGGGAAACATCGCAGAGATGATGAGAATCAGCTCAAGTGGTAGGAGGAACTTATTAGTTCCATTATGTGACTGTGGGTTGGTGGGAGTACCATGGGTAGGGGAAGACCAAAACGGATGTGGAAGCAGGTAGGGGAAAGAGGCATGGAGGAGTGCGGGGTGGAAGGTGACTTGGTGGGGGATTGGCCGGAGTGGTAGTTAAGAACCCACAGACCAGACCCTGTCGCAGGTTGGATAAGAGTGAGATGATGATGATAAAAAGTGGACTTTGTTGGGGTGGACCAATTACAGAGGTCCACTGATTTAGTAGTTTCACTGTATAGCAAACTCACAGTGAAATGATCCCCTTTCATACCCGAGAACAGGCCCTAGAATTTTAGGTTAAATTTAAATTTGGACCCATTAAAAGGGTTGAGTCACATTGTGGACAGTGTGGACAGTGGACCTTGGACCGGTGCAGGGGTGGACCTATTAGCGGGGTAAAAAAGTACTGCACATCTATGAGAGCATTTTCCGTCCTTTAAAAAAGTGGATCTTTCTATGAGGTGGACCGATTACAGGAGTGGACCGATAGAGAGGTTTCACTGTACAAGAAATTTATCAAAATTAAGTAGATCCAAAGCATAGCAACATGGGATCGAGGTTATGTCAGGATTACTACTTGTCGGCTGAAGGGGTGGTTATGAAAATGGAGAACTCCAAATTAAAGGGTGGAGAAAGATGAAAAGCAATAGTAGTGCCAGACACTTTAAAGGGTTTAATCCTGCACCATGCTCATGATTCAAAACTATCAGGGCATTTAGGACTTCAGAAAACTCTCAACAAAATATTACCTCACTTCTACTGGGAAAACCAATCCCAGGAAATAAAAAGGTATTGTGATGCATGCATCTCATGCAATGAGAGGAAAAAACCCAGGCAAATGGCCCCAATCCAAAGTCTACCCGAAGTAACTTTCCCATTTCAAAGAGTAGGTTTAGATATATTAGGACCCCTGTCACTGTATTCACTGATTATCTGACAAAAAATGTGGAAGCTTTTGCAAGTCCGGACCAGAAGGCCGAAACTGTTGCCAGGATTTTAGTAAATGAAGTCATTTCACGACACGGGTTGTGTGATCAACTATTGACAGATAAAGGTCCAAACTTTACCGCTGCACTGTTCTGCCAGCTCTGTGAAACTCTTGGAACCAAAAAGACATTTACTTCACCATACCATCCCCAAAGTGATGGACAAGTAGAACAGTTTAATGGAACTATTGCACAAATGTTGTCGCATTATGTGAACAAGGCTCAAAATGACTGGGATGACCAATTACCCCTGTTGTTATTTGCATATTGATGTGCTGTACATGCCTCAACTCACGAAACTCCATTCTTCTTAATGTATGGAAGAGACCCCTTACTACCTCTCACGTTCCTACAAACCACCAGGAGACCTCTCAATTCAGAAGATTTTAAGGAAGAATTGACTAAACATATGCAACTTGCCTTTGAGATGGCCCAAGAATCCTTGAGGATCAGTCAAGAGAAGGCAAGAATAGCAAAAAATAAAAAGTTAAAGCATGTCGATATAAGAGAAGGAGACATGGTATATTTGTACACTCCCAAGGTAGGGGGAGCGGCAAGTTGCATTGGACACACCAGTTCTCATCTGATCACTGAAGTTAAGCAACGCAAGCCCAGTTAGTACTGACATGGGTGTTTGCTCAGGAAAGCGGGGTGCTGCTAATACCAATAATTGTCACATTAGTCTAGTGTCTGTGCAGTGTATGCATTAGAACTTTGCAGTAGACGGGTCTCTAATGACCTAGTAGTTGACAGGACCTTAAACACCAACAAACAAACAACAAACCCAAGGTAGGGAGTGGGTTGAAAAAGAAAACTTATTAAGCTAAGTTCAGGTCCATATCGGGTAATTCAACGATTTGTGCACGTGAACAGGCTGAGGAAAGTGGGAATAAACAATATTTTCCCCAGTCTGGGTAATAAAAAGGAAAATAAAGATACAGTAAAACCCCGCTATAACGATCTCGGATGCAATGAATTCCTGGATGTTATGAATGGTTTCCAGGGTCCCGGCAAAAGGATAGGAGTTTGTATATTAAAAATATCGGATATAATGAATTGGATATAATGAATTTCCTGGTAATAATGATGAAAACTTATAAAAGTTTGGATAATTTGGTTGGATATAACACATGATGGACTGTATAAATAATTTTTATTTATGGATTTAACACAAACTTCCACAGAATGCACAAATGGCTGATGATATTAGAAACGTTCATTTTCTCATTATCATCATCACCACCATACTCTCATCCCACCTGTGGCAGGGTCGGGTATGCAGGTTCTAACCCTACACACCTGCCTATCTCCCCCATGATCCCCCATTCACCCCACCATTACCATATGCAGGAATTAGATAGACTGGAGAAATACTTTCCTCACTCCTTTACCTCAGAACTATGAAACAAGACTCTACCTTTTCTATCCTTCACTGTTATGTCTCAGGGTAAATCTTTAATCGCCCTATCCCTGGTCTTGGCCAGGATAAATTCTTCCTTCATTCCCCCCTTTGTCTCTGTCATAGAGGACCTCATACTACTGGTGTATGACCAAAGAAATGATCCTCCTAGCTGTGGCCTTGGTCTGCCTGTAGCATATTTTAGAATCACAGTCTCCTATCTCCATCCACCTATGGAATGCAGCCTTTTATTTTTTGGTGGCTGCCTCTATTGCATTATTCCACCACTATGTCTGCCTGTCCTGGAGTGTACCTTCTACTCTAGCCTCACCTAAAATGGCTTCCCCAAATTTTCTAATTTTTCTGGCAAACCTGACCCACACTGCATCAGCTGTCTCTTCCAAATCCCAGTCTACTTGCCTATCTACTTCCTACATGAATTCCTGTTTCCAACACCTAATAACCTGTGCTCCTCAAGAATTGACTGCCCTTCAATACTTAAGGGCAGTCATTACAGCTAACCAGTAGTCTGACAGAATATCAACTGTAAGAAAACTAAATCAACGGGCATTAAAATAGTAAGAAAAACATGCAGAAATGTTTCATTGGGGTAAATATGAAGGTACACAAAGATTAGAAACCAAAAGTTTTGTAGAACTACCAAAACCATAATTTCTTGATATTTGGGGTAGTATCACAGACTACTGGTTAGCTATCTGGGGTTAAAAACAGCTTTCCTGGTTGTAACGAATTCCTGGCTATAACGAATGTGATTGCAATCCCCTACAAATTCATTATAGCAGGGTTTTACTGTAATTTGACCCAGAGTTGTGGTGATATCTGGGAAGAGGAAATGAATAAGGATAATATGCATGAGGATTTGGAAGATGCTTGTTGTGGAAAACCCGATCAGGTGCAAGCATCGACTTTGGAAACATCTGGAAGCATCTAATCGGAAGATGGAAGTGACTGTATCCCAGACTTGCGACCCGAGGAATTAGTCTTACAACCTAGTGAAGGTGCTAAAGGAACTCAAAGTCGGGTGATTGTTCAGGAAATTGAGCAATCTCAGTCTCGGAGAATAAAGCCCCAGGAAAGGATTAATTATGAAATGTTTAATGAAACTGGGCAAAGGATTCCTCTCATCAGTAACCTCTCGGGAAAAAGAATCGAAGAGAGACCTGATGAAGAATAAAGGAAAATAAATGATGCATCAAAAGAAAGAGAAAAGACAAAAGAAGAGGAAAAAGTGAATAGAGAGTGTCTGGAAGAGCAAAAGAAAGATCTACAGAAAGAATCTGGAGAACCACCACAGATCGAACTTCCCCAATTACAAGAAGGAAAAAAAGACAAAGAAACCACAGATCAAGTAACCCCCACCAGAAGTTTACCCACAAATGACCCCTAGACCCACTTAACTGAATCATACCCCCTGTTCCAACAGAACAAGCTATTTTGGATAAAATGTTTAGTTTACTGTCAGTACTGCAAAGAGAATGACCTAAAACTCTTTCTCCTTTGCAGGCCCAGGAAGTCAATCATCTATTTTCTACTCTTGCTACTAACTCTCACCTTGGTTAACCATGAAGTCACCAGTAGAGGTATCACCATATGCAGATGGGAGGCCAACTCCTTCAATTGTTTGAAATTTCTTCCCCAACAGCCCATAGGTTTTAAATTTCCATCAACCTTATGCAATAAAAACAAGACCACATGTCAAGATTGTGTCATAGCTTATGAGTCTGAATTAGTGGACCTCAAGGAGAATTGCATCATTGAGCCACTGCAGCTTCAATTGAAACAAGTAACCTTACATAAAGGAAGTGATTTAATATTTAAATGTTTGCACAAAAATTCCAAAAAGGAATGTGGCTGTTCCATAGACAAACCATGTGCTGGAAATATGCAATATTGTTCCATAATGAATTGCAACCTGAAAAGTTCATGCTCATGTTCTGTGCATAAAGCCCTCACCTCCATAGGTGCTGAATTCAAGGGGATAGCTTATGTCAATCCCCACATCATTTCTTATCCCATTTGCTACCACAGGAAAGAGGATCCTTATGTACAACCTACACTCCCTCCCTGTAGACTATTCAGCATAGAAACCCAAGGAGATCAAAGCAGCTTGGATAGAATAAAGTTTCACAAACTGGTACTCACCTTTCAAATGGCAGGAACAGTAATTCTTTGGAAAGGAGGAGTAGAATCCTCTTACAAGCTGGTTGAGGATTACAACCAGATAACAGTCCCTGATGAATATTTACTAAACAAAGGAAAACTTCAGGTCATTGTGATAGAAAAGAGTGGTCAAGTGACTGAAGGAATGTTTCAAATAGATGGAAATTCCTTTTGTCCCTTTATTAATTGTTTATTTTGCTTAAGTATTTTTAACTATATACATTGTCTACCTAACATGATTCAGTATGTTATTTATGGTATTATACTCATTCTCTTTGGTCTGATAGCCATATTTCTAAAAGCTATTTTTAAGATGTTACGATATATCCTAAAGACCCTCATCTCTATCCTCTATATAACTTATCGGATAGGAAAAGGCACTTTAAAAATTTCCATGGCACTGGGAGTCATCACAGGAGATTTTGTTGGAAAACACCTAGCCCACCTTCAACAAACCATCCATAAAATGAATCAAAGAATTCAATTTAGAAGCACAGGCCTTGTACTAGTCAGTCTAATGTGCATTGTCACAACTACCCATACCTTAAACCTCCATTGTAACTCAAACACTGTCATTCAATGGGAAGTATTAACCTGCAAGGGTGAAGGTGAAACTCAAATTTGCTTTATCACCACTCAAGCCAAATTGACACTTCAAAATCACAGTATGAAGCTTGTATTACAATGCAAGACAAGGAAGGAAATCACCTCTTCACAATAGAATTAACTTATGCATCCTTACCCTGTTTCTGGACAACTCGAGCACTTTATTTAACATTCCCAGTAAAAATGCATAAAATAGCCATTACTGCATGCTCCCAAAACCAATACTGTGGATGGCGATAATTGAACTGAATGTGTAATCTCATCGCCATAGAGATTACACATTCAGTTCAATTACAGAAGAATCCAGAGAATGGCCTGGAATTACAGATTGCATAGCCGGTGATTCCGGTTTGTTTATGTTTGTTTTGTTTATTTTGGTTTTAGGGCCCATCAACTACAATGGTCATTAGGGCCCAGAAAGACAATCATCATGGTGGGGGTGTAAATGGCCTTCCCACCATGATGGCAATAAATAAGGGCAAAAGCCCACTAAAACTAACACATACAGAAGGCAATAGCCAAATAAATAGCAAAGAATAATAATAGGCAAAAGCCAAAACCAGAAATAAAAGTAAAATCCGCAAAAACGAGAACAGACATAACAATAAAAGTGGCAAAAGCCAAAACAGACATCGGTGATTCCGGAGCAATTGACTGTGATATAGTAGATAGCCAAGCTTGTCTATTCTACAGGTGGTATTTGAAGCCAAACTATCTACATACATACACAGTGAAGGGTATCGAGGGATACTCCTGTAAGCCCACCCTTTCAATGAAAGTTGTAGATAAGAATGATACAATCATTTCTCTAGAAACCCAAGACAGTGTGTTCCTAGCTGATAATTCAATCGAAATCACAATAGAAGGAAATTACGCTCAATCAGTAGAGTTACAACCCCATGCCCTAATACAGAACACAGCTCACCCTTATATAGCATATCTCGACAAACTATCTCATTAAGGAAGACCCAAATATGAAGAAATAGGGGATGTGCAAGCCTCATCACGTTGGTCTAAAGAATTCATCTTTGATGAAAAAATGGTGAACTGCAGATTTTATGAAGAAATCCTTCAATGTAATCATGTCAAGAGTTACTTAGACACCTTAATTGAAGGACACAGCCAACGTCTGCCAAAAACCATAATCATAAATTTTTTACAGATACAGATCCACAACTAATGTCTCATGCACTGACCAGCAGCCCTCTTATAGTACATTTGTCATTACACAACTACAAATTCAAAATAACCACTAAAATGGCCTGCCCAACCATTATAAAAATACAGGAAGTAAAGGCTGTTATGCTAAACACCAGCCATATTATACCTAACCGCTTCAAGCTCCTGCGAAGCAGGCATGGCCCAAGTAGAATTTCCTAACGTTGTGTTATTCACTCCTGCTGTACATTTAGCAATTAAAGAAGAAGAAATTCAAATTCAGTTTAAGGCAAATATGAAGTGCATTAAAGAGGTGTTATACCTAAAATACAAATATGCCAAGTCATGCGAGAATGTAGAATTCTGTCTTTCTGAGCCCATAATCAAGTTATCCCAGCCAAATATTACTAATGACTCAGGAAAATCATCCCCATCACCTGGAAACAACTTCTGGTCCATGTTTACAAATCCCTTTGGGTCGCTTTTTAATTTTTCCTTTACCTTTATTTTATATATTGTAAGTGGATGCATTGCATTATTTTTCATCACTTCATGTTGTTTGCCTACCTCATTGAAAATGAGAAATTAACTCTTATCTCTTTATAGAAGAATCCTCTTTCCCGAAAAGAATTCTTGAAGGGGAGGATTGTCCACTGCATTGCAGGAGTAACGACTGTTAGCTGCACTACATTGCATCGATAAGCATTGTTAGCTACACTGCACAACAATCACCATTAATAGTTGTGCTACTTGACAACTGTCATGTATTACTATCAAAAGGGGTGGAAGTCATCACCCTCTCCCCTCGTTCCTTTTTTTCTCATTCCTTCTCCCTCCTTCTTTTTAATAAAGGAGAAGAACCTTTTTTTCCTTTTTTTGGTTTATTGGTATTGCATAAAAGTATATTTTTTGTGGTTGTTACTTTTTTCAATTTTTTACATCTTGCATTACATCCTTTTTTTTTGATAAAAGGTCCTTTTCTGTTTAGGAATTCTTGGAAAGATATATAATTTTTTTGTGTTTATTGTGGCTGTAAAAGATCCCAATCACAAGACTCAGAGAAGGGTCCTTTAAGGAAAGAACCAATCAGAAAAGTAAAGGGAGCAAACCCCCCTTTGACCTAAATGGAAGAAATGGATAAAAGGAAGAAAAAGGCAGACAACAGGACACAACAGGATGGACCACAGAAGGCACACCACACACCTCTCTCCACGAGAGGAAGGACTACTCTTCCACACCAAATTGGAGGACACCTCACTCCACCTCTCAACACCCAAAGTGGAGGAAGACCAGCATTACACGAAATAGAGGGCATATCAGAGATGCCTCTCCAGCATCCAGGACTCATCACCAAGATGGACTCCAGGAAAACAGCAAGCCCTAAGCTGTCTGAGATGACATCCTAATGACAGCCAGGATCCAAGACACCTTCAAGGACACCTCTTTGGTGAAGCCCCTTCTTTTCTGTTAACATAAGAACAAGGGTTAAAAATATTATAAGTAATAAACTGTAAATCAGAAGATTAAAAAGAATTTCTTTCTTAAAAGACAAAGGTTTTTTAGTTAATATCAAGCCCACATTGGCAAAGAACCCAGGGAAGGAACCTCAAATGCTTACAAGAAGAAATAAATTAAATAAATTAAAATAAGAGAAACATAACAGTCTGCCATGTCTATAGACTTGAAAATGGGCACCACGTTTGTCATTTTCCATGATGATGGAACAATGCTGAAGAACAATGCTGAAGAAAGTTGCTGCAGAATAAATAGGTTCCATGTAGTCCTTGGCTATTGTAGACACAGGAGCCACCAACACCATTTTGTGCCCTACCAGGGGAAAACTTTTAGAAGAAAAGAACGAAATCTTAGGAACTGAAACAGGAAATCTAAGAATTTGTTCTATTTTCAAGGGAAATAGGAATTTAAAGGATAAAAGACATGCAAAGGTTACATTAGGTCCTTGTGAGTTTATCATAAATGCATATGTAAACTCAGAACCTTTACCAGATGTATGTGGAATAATCATAGGGAATGATCTTTCCACAATATTAGAACTAACATACAGGCACAAGTAAGGTGGAATTGTTTCAGAAAATCATCACTTTACATTGAAATCTATTGTTCCTAATTTTATTAATTGGACTAAATCCCATACCTCTGAATGGAAAGCCAATAAGGAATCAGTACCTTTAGTAAAACCTATTCTTATGATGTCAGGAGAGGAAACACATCAAAAGAAAGTTATAGAGGCACTTTCCTTGGATCATCTAAGTCCTCCTCTCAAGGAGCAAGTAATAAATTTAGTATCCAAATACCATGATTGTTTTGCACTATCCCTACAAGAGTTTCAGCCTACTCCAGTTTTAACCCATACAATAGAACTAACAGATCCAACCCCCATTTATAAATGACCATATAAAGTGCCAAAAGCCAAATTTTAGAGGATATAATAAATGAACTTCTAGAGGCAGATATAATTCAACCTTCAAGTAGTCCCTACTCTAGCCAGTGTTTGTTAGTGTTGACAGAAACCAAACCACCATGTCTGGTAATTGATTCTAGGGAACTAAATGCAATTGTTGTAGGTGACAGATATCCCCTACCCAATATTGAAGTCCTGCTTGAGAATACTGAATATTCAGAATATTCTTCTCTCTTTCACTTCTATAGCTCTATTTATCAGGTAAAATGAAGGGAATTAGATAGGTGCAAAACAGCATTTTCCACCAATAACGGTAAATACGAGTTTAAGCGATCTCTGATGGGGCTAAAAACCTCCCCTAACATCTTTCAAAGAACAGCAAACACAGTCATCGAAGGATTATTAGGCAAAATTTGCTTAGTATTTATAGACGATTTATTAGTCAAAAGTAAAACTTTACATGAACACATCCAATATCTGGAAGATGTTTTTCAATGTATGTCTTTGGCCCAATTGAAGATGAAACCTAAGAAATGTGTTTTGTTAAAAACAGAAATAAGTTACCAAGGGCACATCATCTCCAGAGGATGTGTTAGTCCCCAACAAAGTAAAATAGATGTTGTGCAGAGATTCCCTGTCCCCCAAAACGTTAGACAAATACAGTCATTCCTAGTTATGGCAGGTTATTATAGGTGGTATGTTAAAGATTATGCCAAGATAA